>JAMPIV010003229.1:0-97500 GCA_024509875.1 Oreohelix idahoensis | reverse complement strand
CGTATGTGGACAACTGCCACCAAAATGCCTATAAATAAAGGTGCAGATATAACACGAGGTAAGATGGCTACCCAAGCCTCAATCGTGAGCTTCGCTCAATCGAGCGACAACCAAAATGGTACTGTCGAGCTGACAGTCAACCTAAGGATTTACACACATACTCATTATGCATGGAACTAGCACTGAGGAAAATAATCACCTCTCTAGAATAACTAACACTAGGAAAAGACTTATATGGTGGGCACTGTATCACCAAAGAACACGGCAGCCTCAAGCTGGCGACAATCTTCGCCCACCCACGACTGCAGTCGGGACTCTAATACCCTCTTGCCGCCCGAATTTTCCGCTGGCAACATGACACAGTCGTTCGGCTATTTTCCTCGGCTTCCGACACTCTTGTCTTGTCACTAACAAGCAAGCAAACACAAAATAGCGATGTGACTATATATATATATATATATATATATATATATATATATATATATATATATGTATATATATATATATATATATATATATATATATATATATATATATATATATATATATATATATATATATATATATATATATATATATATATATATATATATATATATATATATATATATAGATATATATATATATATATATATATATATATATATACAGTACTTTGCAAAAAAAATGGCAGTCATATTGCTCAGCTAAATAAGCTGAAATCTAATTAAATATGCATGTTCTGCCCCAAATTTGCACTCCACTTAAGTGAGCAAACACTACCAAAAGTAAAAAAAAAATTAGCGTAGAGTAACGTCCCTTGATATAAGAGCAGACGACAATTTCTAATGCTAGTGGCAGAAAATGGATACAAAGTCAAAGTGTATGTTAATTTCACAGCTTTGGAATGAAGGAAATCAAACATGTTCCAACATTTCTAAAACCTTGAACATTCCTGAGCGGACTGTCTACAGAGTTGTGAGTAAATTAAAAGCAGGTAATGGAATCGAGCGAAAAGAAGGTAGTGGGAGGCCAAGAATTTTGGTCACAAAGGACCATCGGTGTCTCGCCCAAATCGTTCGGGCTGGGCCAATGAAGAGTGTAGAAAACATACGGCAGCGCATGATCGAGTTGGGAAGCCCAGAGGTATCTAATGCTATTGTCAACCGGGAGCTACACAGGATGAATTACACAAAAAAGCGGGTAATTTCGTCACCATTGCTCACAGAGACTCACAAACAGATGCGCTTGAACTGGTGCCACGAACACCAAAATTTGTCATGGGACAATGTGATTGTTTCAGATGAATGTTCTCTTTGGTCTTATCCTGCTCAAATAAATATTTGGACGAAAGGCTCTGTAACGCCTGTGTACCAGCGACCGAAACATACCTAGAAATTCCATCTTTGGGGAGGGGTGTCAGCAAGAGGTGCCACCCCACTGTGTGTTTTCACAGGAATTCTCACGAAAGAAAGGTACATCGACATACTAGAGGGACACCTTCTGCCATTTATGCAGGTCATGTACCCCAATGGGTGCACATTTCAACATGACAATGACCCAAATCATACAGCTCATACCCCCAAAGCATGGCTGCAAGAGAAGAATGTGATAGTGCTGAAGTGGCCCAGCAACAGTCCCGATCAAAACCCAATTGAAAACGTTTGGGCACTACTCAAGAATCATTTAAAAAAGAGTGGACCCAGAGACGTTGAACAATTGAATAAGGTAGCTGAAAAATACTGGGACAGTCTGACTCTCAATTACCTACAAACATTTGTGGGAAGTATGCCTCGCCGCATCCAGGCTTGCCTTGCTGGAGAAGGCAACATTATATTGTACTGAAACCACTGTTAATAGATAGGGGAGATACCAATCTTCCTCTGGACATACAGTTTTTATTATTATTTGCTTCTATGAGTGTGCTGCGTTGCGAAAATATGACTGCCATTTTTTTGCAAAGTACTGTATATATACAGTGTCCATAAAAAATTGTAGCCTTTTCAGAAAATTTATTCTCGGCCCCATGACGTGGTACGAGGATACTTTCTATCACAAAAGTAAGATAATCTCTGCAAGTTTTTAAGCATACCTTACAAAGACTCAAAAAAGTGCGCATGCGCGCAGCGGATATTTCAAGTGAAACTTTCGAAGTTGAGTTGCAACCGGTAACTGTTACATGTCTATCAACACTCTGTTCAAGTAGGTGAAAAAAAAGAAATAGGTACATTTGTTTGGAGTCTTTGTAAGGTATGCTTAAAAACTTGCAGAGATAATCTTACTTCTGTGACAGAAAGCATGCTCGTACCACATCACGAAGCCAAGAATAATTTTTTGAAAAGGGTACAACCTTTTATGGACACCCTGTATATATATTTCCTACAAGACGTCACTAGGCGTGATGGTTACTGGTTGCTGTGTCAGTGAGCGACCAATGACGAAAAAAAAGATACACATATATATATATATATATATATATATATATATATATATATATATATATATATATATATATATATATATATATATATATATATATATATATATATATATATATATATATATATATATATATATATATATATAGTTCTATATGGCAGCGAGACATGGGCAGTCTATGCTGTGCAAGAAAGAAGGCTCACTACTTTACATCTACGGTCTCTATGCCACGTCCTCTGTATTTCATGGAAGAAAAAAAAAAAAAATGTCGAGGTGTTGTCACGTGCTGACCTTCAAAGCGTGTATACACTGCTTAGACAGCGCATAGAAAAAGGTCGCGTTCCAAAAGATATCTTTAACGGACAACTGCCAGATGGCAAAAGAACATTTGGGCGACCGCAGCTGAAGTCCAAAGATGTGTGCAAGAGACAAGAAGGTACTGCGCATAAATCCAGAAAGCTGGGAGGATGAAGATGCCGATCGCACCATCTGGCGATTCTCTCTACGGTGCCACCTCAGATTAGGCGAAAAGAAACACTCATGACAAGCAGAAAAGTGAGCAAAAGTCGAAAAGAACACGAGGTGTCACGGGTTGTCTTCTCTTGTTATGCAGCAGTGGTCCAACAGTGGCCCAAAACCTAGAGTATCTAATGAGGGTCTTCAAAGGTGTCTACCTTCGCACAAGATTACTCTTTGCAGAGTTGTAGATAGAAGGATAATGATGCTTCTACCTAGGGGCAGTTTACACAAGATATTTCAGAAGTCAAGAACAATGCTGAATGCGTCTGAGCACGTTATTTTGTTATCTGACCCGCCGCCTTTTGTGAAGATGTATATTGTATGATTTAGTTCGTTCAAGCCCCCCGGCTGATTTAATTTAGCGAAATTCCTCTTATTATTATTGTTGTTCTTAATGGCTTTTCACATGTAGATTTTTTTTTTTTTTTTTCGTACGCCTGCTAATGCTCGAGGCGAAATCTCAGGTTATTATTTATGTCTAATCTGACACTGATTTTACGTGAGTATCCCTTTAATTCTTGTACAGAGACAGGTGTCCCTCGCCATTCAGGCAAATACTCGCCGATTTCGGAGGTACCCATTGCAGCTGGGTCGGCTCAAGAGCCGCCAGTCCCTGGTCGACGACACTCCTTCAAATGTCTTCGCCAGGTCTCGAGTTAATCCAGTCCAAATCCTGGTCGACGAAAAATCCTCAAATGCCGTCGCCCGGGTTTGATCCTGTATCACCCGGTCGCCAGAGCGGTGTTGTAAAAACTACGCTAGCGCGGCTCCCCACATGTAGATATCACTATATATATTAAATTACGGATTCACAAATGTGCCTTTCGCTCCGTAATAATTAATTCAGCTATGAATTTATCAAAATCAACACATAAAAATGTAATGATCAATTACTTTAACACCTGTAAATGAATATTACTAGTGATTAAGAAACGTAATTAGGTTTCTTCGCAGAAAAGTCTTTAGGCTTTTTGAATTTAGCAAAACAAAGTTCGGTTGGTTTTGGTCTGTTACAACTGAGACCTGTCAAAATGCTGAACTGCCGATGCTGCTTTTCCGTAGATCCGTCTCTGTGGTGAGGGGCAAGTTCCCATATTAATCTGGAAGTAACCGTTCTGTTCTGTAAGCTGTACTTCGTGAAGAACTCTGCATGTCATGTCTTCATATGTTTTCTTTATTAAATTGATGATCTTCAGGGGAACTCAATAATGCCTCATCAATTTCCAAAGTGATTCTCTGTCTACACTGTCAAATGCCATTTCGTGGTCTACAAATCCGATGTATAGTGGTGAATTCCATTCCAGACTTTGTTCAACTAATATTTTCATAGTGGCTATCTGGTCTGTACATGATCTGTTTGTCTAAAACCTGCTTGTTCATCTCTCAGTTTCTTGTCTATGGACCGTTTGGGATAAGAACCGGAGTGCGACAGGGATGCCTCTTGTCTCCATTTCTTTTCTTACTAGCAATAGACTGGGTTATGAGATCATCGACAACACACAACAGAAATGGAATCCAGTGGACTCTGACTAAGCAGTTGGGTGATCTGGATTTTGCTGATGACTTGGCTCTTCTGTCCCATAACCGTAATCAGATGCAGGACAAATTGAAAACATTCGATAAGAGGTCACAGCAATTAGGTCTGAAAATACACAGGGAAAAGACAAAAATAATGAGAATAAATGCAGGTAATGATAACAGGGTTGAACTTGAAGAAACACCAATACAAGATGTAGAATCGTACACATATCGTGGCAGCAATATAGACAAAATTGGAAGGACAGACAGTAATATCAAATTAAGAATACAAAAAGTAAGAGGAGCTTTCATTGCATTGGGAAATATATGGAGATCAAGAGAAATCGGATCCAACACGAAAATAAGAATCTTGAACTCAAAAGTAAAGTCAGTCCTTTTGTATGGCTCTGAGACTTGGAGAATAAAAAAGACAACAACCAAAAAGCTACAGTCTTTCATAAATGGGTGCTTGCGTAGAATAGAGGGATTAAAATGGTATGACAAGGTTACCAACGTGGAACTGAGGACAAGAACTAGACAAGTGCCAGTGGAACAAGAGATGAGAAGACGACGATGGCGATGGATAGGACACACACTGAGGAAACCTGTTGATAGCATTACAAAGCAGTCCTTGTTCTGTAACCCCCAGGCCACGAGAGGCAGAAATAGTCCAAGAAGTACATAGAGAAGATAGCTGGAAACAGAGGTGAAAATGATGAGGAGAACGTGGAAAGAACTTGAGATGATGGCACGTGACAAGAGGACTTGGCATGTGTTTGTTGAAGGCCTATGGTTCTGTGGGAGTGGAGAGTTACCACAGTCTAGTAATACAGCAAATGGTCTCTCCGGGTCATACCGCAAAACGTCGGGTCGCCTCTTACTGGTACCACAAACTCAATAATTGAGATATCTTAGATTTCTTGCTCAGTAGAATAGTCTTGGCAACTTAACACAGATGCCACGAACACGCCTTGGGTATTATTCCTGTGTCAGATCCCTTCTGCGACTTATGAGTGAACTTGTAGTATTCCGGGTTCCTTATTAATATGCTCTTAATACTTTTTGTCCGGTCATATAAATTAGAATCCAACTCTTTTCTTTTACGTGGCAAGGTCAGAGCTATCTACGTTCACGATTTCTGTAATGCAGTGCCGTATATCAAACTTGGTGTACGTTATATTGTAGGTTCAAAGCCCACGCTTCCACCTGACGTTTTCGACAAAACTCCCAATCATAGCGATAGTTTATTCGCGCCTCAAATGCCAGCCAATACATTCAAAGTACATGTTATGATACCTTTACATCATGCAATATTTTCCACGATTCACTCGTGTGAAACATTTAAACAGTCATCGTCCATTTATGAAGTTGTGATAATCGTAAAATGTTGTGAAAGTTGACTTATATCACACTTCCTGCTCACTCTTCCAAACGTCTTCCATGATTGCGTTTATCTATAATTACCTGTCTCAAACAATCGAATCAGAAGTGATTATGCAATCTTAAGCAAACACTTCATGCTCGCATCTACATGGAGTCAATGTGGTATTAACACGTTTAGTAATTCAATTAATCTCTCGGAGATGGGCGATACACTTGTCTGGACATACGAAGTGAAGTGTGAAGAATGGAAACAATGACTATAGTACGGAGTTCTGTGTGGCGAAAATGAGAAAGAATAGAGGGGGGAGGAAAATGGAAGAAAAATTGAACGGCCCAATTTCATGACACGAGGGCAAAAAGCATCGAGGGATATCATATTAGGGGCGCATTCCCATGGTCAGTTATGACTGAAGGGGCTATTATTATCATTATATTATTATAGTAAAACAAAAAATTGACAAAGCTCAAACGTTATTTGCATATGTTGCTAAATGTGGCGAGTTTGACAATAACCGTTGATTATTTTTTTGATGAACAATACTGGTTTCCTTTTTATTTCAATGATAAACTGAAATTGTACATGAATTTTAATATTGGTATTTCTTACTCTAATTCTACGTTTGTTCTACATTTAATTGACATTTATTTGCAGTTGTGGTCTGTAGTATTTGATGAATTGGAGAAGATTTGGGGGGTGGGGACACCCTGTATCGGGCGCCATGAACGTGTAACAGTTTTCAGATCACCAGAGCTGATTGATCACAGAAGGTAAAGGCTGGAGATCATAAAACACTTGAGATATATGATGTGAGAGACGGTATTTGAATGATGACCTCATCAAAAATATAAACCATGAAGTTAAGAATTTCACATTCATTTATCTTCTTCTCTGCCTTACAGCCTTATTCCCCAGCTGTTACAACTCGTATCACGTTTTCTTCACCTTTTTGTACATATATTTCAAGTATGCACTTCACTGACTGTATATTATTGTAACTTCGTGTTCATAGTTTTCTGAATACATTAGACAGAGATTGGAATATTACTCGAGTTTGTTATTACTTTAAGGTGTTTAAAGATGAAGCGCGTACCATTTATAGTGCTCTCACCTTAGACGTACGAGTCTATATTTAGAGTTTGCTCCTTCCAAATGTGTTTTGCGTCTGTCTCTATTTTTGTGTGTCTGCCTCTGTTTCTGTATATCTGCCTCTAATTTTTATAGCTGCTTCTATTTTTTTGTCTGCCTCTGTTTTCTTGGTCTGCATCTATTTTTTGGATCTATCAGTTTTTTTTTAGTCTGCCTCTATTTTTGGGTCAGTTTCTATTTTAGAGGTTGCCTCTATTTTTTGTGACTGTCTCTAGTTTATTTGGTCAGTCTCTATTTTTTGTCTGCTTGTGTTTCTTTATATCTGCCTCTGTTTCTTTATATCTGCCTCTATTTCTTTATATGCCTCTGTTTTTATACTTGCTTCTGTTTTTAATATATGCAACTATTTTTTATATCTGCCTCTGTTTCTTAATATCTGCTTCTGTTTCTTTATATCTGCCTCTGTTTCTTTATATCTGCCTCTGTTTTTATACCTGCTTCTGTTTTTAATATCTTCATCTATTTTTATATCTGCCTCTGTTTCTTAATATCTGCTTCTGTTTCTTTATTTATGTCTCTATTTTTGTGTCTGCCTCTATTTCTTTATATCTGCCTTGTCGTAAATTTATTTTGAGAGAAAGAGTCCTAGAAATAGTAGTCCGGTTTAGAGTGTAGAATGATGGTGAAAAGGTCAGTGATAGAAATGTAGAGAGTAAATAGTTGCTTCACAGAGTGCTGGAGTAGAGTAAAGACAGACTTATTTACGACAAATCGTTTCTCACAATCTACTCTTCAGGCTCTACTGGTCAAACAATTATTTGCCAGTTTCCAGACACACACCTGCTCTCACACCGATTTGGTGCTTCAAACACACAGACGACGTGGATACAACTATTTTAAACAAATAGGGAAATTTTTTGCCTTTTGGGTAGTCCAACACAATAACGATTAAGTTTATGTTGTTTATTAAAGTTAAAAAAGACAATCACTAAAATAATCATTTGTTTACAGCAAGAATTATCAAAATTACAGAAAAAATGCAAATAACAAGGTAGGGAGGGGGTGAAGAAGATTATTATCGACTAAGCCCGTCCCGCTTATTAGACAAAGATAAACCCAGTCCAAAGATAGATAGTTATTAGGAACGTAGGTAAGTTAACCTAACAGTGAAGTTAATTACTCTGAAAGAGGTGTTTCAAAATTAGGTACAGGTGGTAGAAAAAAAATCCTTTTCTTCCCAATTGTTCTTCCCTTTACTAAGCAAATGAAAAGGAGGGCGGTTTAAAACAGAGTTTATCAAAACTATCCCACTTAAAGGAACAATGCCGGGGATACAGAAAATGTATTACCCGGTAAGCAAATTAACAAAATGGTTACACAAAAGATTTAATTTCCTGTCATTCATACACGCGCTAGTAAAGGCCTTCACTCATCTTGCTCTCACTTACCGATTGTGAAAAAACCTGGCACTCCATAGAATAACACAACAGCAGTTACACCTCAAACTAAATGTATTAGTGTTTGTTCAAGTTCCAGCCCCAGATTAGCGGGTAGGCGGTCAGCACATAAAAGGATCCCGTAATCGCTGGAAAATGAATTTGTAATTGTGTCTCTTTTCTTAATAACAGTTTCTATGGGAGGGCACGGTCTCTGATACCGGGATGAGGATGGTGTGGTCTATTTGACTTTGCCGCTGATAATAAAAATTCTTACGCGTGCTGGTACACTTTATCCGTGAGGTATGGTTTAAGTCCAGGGAGAAAACTAGTCACATCACTGTTCAGTAAATATGTATTCTCTCTCTGTGTCAGTAAACTAACAAAAGCTCGGGCCAGTGTTCTTCTTCCCGTTTCAACTTAGTTTGCTTGATGGTGTGTTAAATTTGTCTTTGGGTGTGCTTTCTTTGCTATAAGTTAGTAAGCGGAATTCCAAACATAGAATCGCCTCAAAGATTAAAAATTTACACAGTCTCAACAAGTTCTGAGTCAGGGAGACTCTACACACTGTTTATGCTTTGCTTTGCTTAGATTGATTTGCTTTATTGCTTTCTTAATGCTGGGATCGCACAGGTTACGATCACTCTGTATGAAAGAAAAAAAGACATATAATATACCGAAAACAAATAACCTTCTAAAGTGCGATGAATTTCCCGTTTAGACTATTTTATATACGGTCGCGTATTTAATTATGTATTTAATAAAACACTGCGCGAGTTCTAATGGTTAAAACATACATCTATAAATATAGGACTTAACTAAATTTATTAATTATAAATTCCTTCTCGACTTTAAAAGTTAATTAAAGCACTTAACATCTATTATCTTTTGGAAATAATATAGCAGGTATATCATTACATTTACAACTGGAACTATTGAGACGGTTTAATTTAATAGATTTAAATTAACACAAAATCCAGTGAAATAGAATGAATGAACTAGACCACTGATCACTTTAAACAATATATATATATTACCGCTTTGCACAGAAATAGAATTCACTGCAAATCTATATAAAAATCCATGGGATAATCTAGCAAGATTTCAAATATAGCTAGTGCTTCTGTAAAGGTCTGGCCAGCGAGTGATAAAGTGTATTTCTACGTGGTCTGTATATATCTAGAATGAAATGAAAGATGAGTGGGACATGAGAAACTTGACACCTTTTTAGATCTCAGAAGACTTTTGGGGATCTGACCACCAAAATAAAAGGAGAAGCCGCCCCTGGCCTCTCGTATCTTCGCTCGCTACTTGCGTCGGCTTTTCCCGTTCGCTCCCACTGCAATCGGTTCCGTGTTTAACACCGAGATGCGAAATCGTTTCAGGGACCACTACTGTCTTTGATCGTGGCGCTAGCTTTCCTGAGATCGCCCCAGTCCGTGTCTTTGATCGTGGTCGCTGCTATCTGTTTGATTCTGGCGCCGCCCCCTCTGGGCTAAGTTAATGAAATTACTGCATATGATTTCTCAAGAGATGACAATGGGCGTGATTTAATCTCTCCTTAACTCTTTCCGTCCACAGTGGTGCGCCTTGCGCCAGATAGGACTTCCGTTCCGACCAATGGCGCATTGCACGCCAGTGCGATATATGTCGAGTTTGAACGAAAAGTTATAAATACCTAGCAACTAGCTGGTTTTTAAATCATTTAATTGTATCCAGCACATGTTTATAGACGTTTGTGAGCGAAAAACAAATGTGTGAAGCTAAAATTGTGTGTTTTATATCGATTTCTATTTCTTTGTTTACATACAAAATGGATCGAGAATCTTCTTCTAAACATCTGCTTTCAGCTGAGCAAACACGACGCTAATTTCTCAGTGGACAGAAGATAACTCGAGCGACACTGATTTTAGAAGTTAGGTTTAGTAATTCCAATGAAGACATTGTAAAGACTTTGTGTCAGAATATTCATGAAAGTGATCATTCTGAGGGCGATATCGATCAGCTGATTGAACATGCATCAGGTAGGGCTGGTATAAAAAGAGCAAAACTTTCAGTCACTAAAGGAGAAGGATAAAGAGGCAAAAACACCATTGTGACCAAAAGTAAAGCTATGTGAACTGCCACAAGTCTAGAGGCAGGTGCATCCTCACAAGATGTCCCAGAGTGGTTAGAAATTGCTGAGGGGATGACACAAAATTCATTTCGCTTTTGTCCAAAGAGAACACCAGGTGAGACTGAGGGGTTTGACCTGTCAACCCCATTGAAATGTTTCAGTGTTTTGTTTACAGATGAGGTTCAAGATTTCATGTCCCAGTGCATCAATGATTATGCCAGGCTCAAATGTATTCAAAATAACCATGCGAAACAATATTCATTGTATTCTCGGTGGACCAAAGTCACACGCCATGAACTTGATAAGTTTATTGCTGTCCTAATAAATATTGGGATTCAGAAAAGACCATGCATTCGCGACTACTGGTCTACATCTGCAGAATTTTATACTCCTTGGTTTCTTCAGATGTTTTCAAGAAGTAGATTTAAAGCATTATATCATACAATGCTTCATGCCTCTGATGAAAATTCACAAGGAAAAGAAAAGGTTGAACCTTTTATGAACATGTTGTTGCAAAAATTTCAGAGTGCCTTTTACCCATTCCAAAATCTCAGTTTGAATGAAATCGTAATAAGGTATAAAGGCAGATGGCAATATAAGCAGTATAATCCAAGGTTTTCCTTTTATCTTCTCGGGCCAAAGTGGAAGCACATTGTCAAACCAAAAATGATAGATAAATACAACAATTCAATGAATGGGTGTGATCTCCTGGATCAAAAAGTTGGTTATTATGTCAGCGCTCTCATTATTATTGCACTGGATGTCCAGACCAGCTACATCTACACCCACAATGTTTTTATGACTACCATAAAAGCATGTGAATAGTGGCAACTTCTTCTGGGAAATGTAAAATAGAATATAGTTGGTGTAAATAATATTAATCATAGTTGTTTGGTATTTACAGAAATTTGTAGTGTAGGAAAAAAATCATATAAATTATATATTTGAAGTGATTGTGGTAAAATGTGTTGTGTTTCAAAATGGATGTGCACTGATATTCTGAGATTTTTCTGCTTTGGATTACACTGGAGCTGACATATGTGAGTACAGTTTATTTATCTTTTTTCCAGTTATTTTTGATTAGGTCTACACTTCACATAACACGACAGACTCTTTTCCTACATCAAATAATTATCTACAGCATTTCACAAGATTCTTCATCCAATTTCCCACACGTTGATGTATAACATCAACACCTAGTTAAATAAAATGTGTATCTACTGCCTGTTTTTAAAATATAACCTGAAGAGAAAAATTGAAAATATTTTGAGCGGTTGTTTTTACAAACATATGTGGTTTTAAGAACAAAAATCATAAAAATTACATCTATGAAGTAATAGTGATAAAAGTTTCTAGATATGTTTCAAACTAAATGTGCACTGATATTCTTAATATTATATTGCCATATATTAATTGGGAGCTGAAATATTTAAGTTTAAGTATACAATTTTGTTTTATTTTTTAAATATTTTTAAAATCAAGTCTTCACTTCACAAGACATAACACACACCTATTAATATCAATTAATTATATGAATCAATTCATAAGATTCTCGAGTCAATTTCACACATTTAAATGTACAACATAAACACCTAGTTAAATAATATGTGTATCTACTGCCTGTTTTTTAAATATAACCTGAAGAGAAAAATTGCACACATTTTGAGCGGTTGTTTTTACAAACATATGTGGTTTTGAGAAAAAAAATCATAAAAATTACATTTATGAAGTGATAGTGATAAATGTTTCTAGATATGTTTCAAACTAAATGTGCACTGATATTCTTAAAATTTTATTGCCATACATTAATTGGGAGCTGAAATATTTAAGTTTAAGTATACAATTTTATTTTATTTTTTAAACATTTTAAAAATCAAGTCTACACTTCACAAGACATAACACACACCTATTCATATCAATTAATTATATGAATAGATTCATAAGATTCTCCAGTCAATTTCACACATTTAAATGTATGACATAAACATCTAGTTAAATAAAATGTGTTTCTACAACCTGTTTTTAAAAATATAACCTGAAGAGAAAAATTGCACACATTTTGACTGGTTGTTTTTACAAACATATGTGGTTTTGAGAAAAAAATCATAAAAATTACAATTATGAAGTGATAGTGATAAAAGTTTCTAGATATGTTTCAAACTAAATGTGCACTGACATTCTGAACATTTTATTGCTATACATTAATTGGGAGCTGAAATATTTAAGTTTAAGTATACAATTTAAAAAAAAAATTTTAACACTTTTTTAATCAAGTCTGCACTTCACAAGACATAACACACTCCTATTCATATTAATTAATTATATGAAGCAATTCATAAGATTTTCCAGTCAATTTCACACATTTAAATGCATAACAGAAGTACCTACCGAACTTATGTATTTGTCCACTGTCTATTTTTAAAACTTCACTTGTCTGAAAAAATTGCATCCATTTTCGGGCCTGGGTAAAACCCAAAAACAGCCTAGGGGGGGGGGAATGAGTTAAATCAATGCGATGACCAGAAAGAACGGTAGATAAACTGTCCACATATCAATCAGCAAGCGTGTTGCCAATCTGCGTGGAAAGGTTGTATAGCTAATGAGTCCAGGTGAAAAGAAAAATCCGGTTTGACGAAAAGTTACAATATTCGGGGGCACTGATGTTATCCAAGGGGTCGTTACGAAGAGTCGTATCATATCATTCATGGTCGGCTGCGTTCGTCTGTCACATGCCTCTGTTTCTTTATATCTGCCTCTGTTTCTTTATATCTGCCTCTGTTTCTTTATTTCTGCCTCTGTTTCTTTATATCTGCCTGTTTCTTTATATCTGCCTCTATTTTAGTGTCTGCCACTGTTTTTTATTCTGCCTCTATCTTTTGGTCAGTTTATATTTTAGGGGTTGCCTCTATAATTTTTGTCTGCCTCTATTGTTTGGGTCTGGTTCTATTTTACTGTATAACGTCATCAGACTTAACGGTCTTTTATATTTGGGCATGCGCCATAATATAACTGACTAGGTTGAACGGGACACGCTTCGTCAATTTTTTTTTTTTTTTTAAATGAAACGAATGCCTAGCAACGCCGTTAACTCGCTTCCAGGACATATGGACTCAAGTCACTAACTCTCCTTTTAAAGCTGTAGAGAATGGATAGAACTGATATTATTTGAACAACATTACACAAAACTTGACCATGATAACGTGTAGGGACAAGGCGTTAGGATTTATGGTTAGTCTATAACGTGACGCAGTAAAGACGACTTATCAATGGAAACCTACGGTTACGTGTGATTCAACCACTGCTGATTATAACGTCTTCGTTGTTCTCTATGTTTCAGAGCCATACAATGAGACTAAAGGTGTTGGTTGAGAGACTATTATATTTGAGTTGGACTTGATATATTTTAATGCCCATTCAAGTCACTATGCAATGAAAGCTTCTCTTGAGAGCTCGTGTTATAATGTTTGGTTGAGAAGGTAGCTAGGGACTTATGGTCGTTTTTGGGTTGACAATTAAACTTGTCAAACACATCGTCTCAACTTTACTTTAGGCAGCACTTTGTGCCGGGCAAGAATACAATAACATCAGTGTTTGGATTATTACACATTGAAAGAAATTTGTCTTATACATATTTAATTACGTGTATTAAGCATAACGTTCATTTATTTATCCCATACAAAATACAACTGTATATTTCTATAATAGCAACAAACAATAGAAACATTTTCTTCGGAATTTGAAATATATTGTTATTACCATCTTTGCTTCAAAAGTACTCTAAACAAAATTATAAAAAAATAACTGTTCAATTTTTTTTAAATTTATGACTAGCTTTTTTGCACATTTACTACCCTTGTAGTAAAATTACGTCCCTTAGATAAAACGCATAAAAGTATCTTTACGTTTAAGTATGAAGGAAATAACAATGCGGTGATAGTGGAACATTGATAAGAGTTCTTAATGCCAATGTCTGGTTGTGTAGCGAAATAGAAAAATAGTTAAAAGCCATATTCTTTACGTGCTTATTGTATATGTAACAGGCCAAGCACTCCAAGGGAGGTAACTAACAATCATTAATTTGACTGCTTTAATAAAAAGGCCTATATGTGTTGCATGAAAGTGCTAAATGTCTCTCAACTGAATTATAATTAATATTGGACACAAGCGTGCGCCGTGCCCACCCCCCGCCCTCCTCCACCCCCCACCCCCCAAAAAAAGAAGAAAAAAAAGGCAACCACAGATGAAGTTTTAAAGATGTGTGCGAGAGAGACATGAATAGATAAATACAGGATTCTGGGAGGACAGAGATGCTGATCGCAGCAAGTCGAGATGCTCCCTACGATTATTCGAAAACAGGCTCTTACAACACCCTGTGGAAATAGCCATTTTAGAGATGCACTCTAGACGAAATGGGTTCAGTTCAAAACGGAGGCCGAATAGCCAAGAGATGGATGTCACTTGATAGCCATCACTCAAGGTTGACCGCTGCCATAAAATGTCATAGCCGATCAAATGATCACAGTACACGATTTACTATTTCTACAAAGTGATTGACAAGTCAATTTCTTATTTTTAAAATTTTTTTATCAGCACTTTATACCTACTGGATATACATAACATGCATGTGGAAACAAGGAGTAATAACTGCCATTTGAAATTTTACAAATACGTTGTATTTCTTAATCCCATCAACAACAAAACACTTACTTACTTACTTAGTCGTTCCCCTTCTACCGTGAGGTGTAGAGGTTTGGAAGAGAGAGCGCCAGACCATTCTATCAAAACACAACAACAACAAATTATCAAATGACCTATAAACTGAACGTTTCAAGAGAGTGCAAAAATGAATTCCCGCCACGATGTCGTGTGATCTACCCTTGCGCTGTTGTGTTAATGTGACACATCATTTTATGTCATAAAATAACAGGTAAGTCGCTGTATTGTGATGTTTGTTTCATATAAAGTTACTTACTTACTTAGTCGTTCCCCTTCTACCATATGGTGTAGAGGTTTGGAAGAGAGAGCGCCAGACTATCCTATCGGCCGTCTTCCTCCCGGCCCGGCTCCATTCCAGCCTTCGGTCCTTCAAAGATTGTCTTATGTTGTCCTCCCAGCGGACTCCGGGTCGTCCTAGTGGTCTGGACCCCTGGCTACCTGCCTCTCAGGCTTGTTGTGGTAGCCGATCTTCTCTCATTCTGCAGACATGGCCAAACCATCTCAGTTGGGACTGTTCTACTTGGGTCTGCAAGGGGTGGGATTTTAGGACTTGACGTATCGTCTGGTTGCGGACCATGTCTCTTTTTGTTACTTCAATTACCTTCCTCAGATACCTCATTTCTGAGGGTTGGATCTGGCTTTTATGGGTTGTAGTCATTGCCCATGACTCGCATCCATATGTCAAGACTGGGACATAGGTGGAGCGGTATACAGCCATCTTCGTTTTCTTACCAACCTCTCTCTTGCTGAGGAAACCTTGATTTATGGCCTGAAAAAGTCTCCCAGCTGCTGCTTTTCGAGTGGCCAACTCTTCTTTGATGCCTCCCTTTCGGTCTATAATAGCTCCGAGATATTTAAAGTGGTTGACCTGCTCCAGGACCTGTTCTCCTAGCTTAATCTGATGTCTTCTTTCTTCTCGTGATATCACCATGGATTTTGTTTTAGAGCTGCTTATGGCCATCCCTCTCTTCTCCAGCTCTTCCTTCCAGATTTGCAGGTTGGATTGGAGATGTGCCCCTGATTTAGCGATCAGGACAACATCATCAGCAAATGCCAGCTCTGAAATACATATCTGTCTCATCTTTCAGTACCCCACTGAATACTTTCTTGTTCTCTCCTTACATGACTTGATAACATCGTCCATGAGGAGTATGAAAAGACAAGGTGACAGGATATCACCTTGTTTTACACCAGTGGTGGTCCTGAACTCTTCTGACTTTATGGTTTGCTGTCCTTACATAATTTCTGCAAGACTTGTAGAAGCTCTGTGTTGCGGGCAAATTTAATAGATTTATAAGATTTAGTGAATGGCTTTACTTCTTGCGGATGGTTCTCTTTTCCAGTCCGAAGATTATTTGCCTGTCCGTTCCTAGGACTCCTGAGTGCCGCAGGGATACCCTTCTTGATACTACTGTATTATTTCACATGTATCTACACTGGCCATTCTCACAATTTTCCCTGGCCCGCACACTGGCACTCAGTAAATTAAGGCGTACTACATTGCACGATTTACAACATTTATTGTGTGCTGCTCATCTTGTTGCATATATGCCATGAAGTCTCTCTAAGCTGTCTCGCTACTGTCCTGTAGCTGATAAAGCACAACTTTTATTAAATACGCCAACATTCGTACATCATGAATACTTTCTCACCCTACTGATTCTACAACTGATCTTACACACAGAGATATATGTGCAGGTGAGTCATAACAGGCAGCATGCCTAAACACAAGCTGATATAAAGTCCCGACGGACACATGCCATCTTCACAGGTCCAAAGACACGAGCAGACTCCTGCTAGAGACGCGTTCGTGTCCCCGATTAACAGGCTACCGTCTGCTACCAATTTGAGCAGAAGTCAAGACGTCACTTCCGGAAACCCAGGACTACCGTATATAAACAATAAACCAGGAAGTGATCGTATAACCAATGTTATGATATTTAAACATAACAGTCCCCAAAGATGAGATGTTTTCTTCTGTTCGTGTGGGTGCCAGTAATAACAGCTGTTGCTTCCCTTGTTCCAGTTGTGCTGTGGCTCCCAGAAGTCTTGTGGTGTGTGCTGGCAGCAGCCGGTCGAAGTGGCAGATGGCGATATGAAATGTTAACCGGAATTCTGCAGACACTGGCTGCAGGATTTTCCGGAGTGTCCAGGGAATTACGTTCATTAAGGCGTAGATCTGAATGTAGTATTTGTTGTGGAGGTCGGACGCCGTCTGCACGTTTTTGTTTGTGACCCAATTTGTTTGTGTGCAGTTGTGTAGTCTGCTGCTAAATGTGAGTTTTGCTGTATTCGTAGCGACTTTTTAGAGACATGTGATCAGCCTGAAGCTGTTCGTAAGATTTTTTAAGATTGCTCAAATCAGCTTTTAGTAGCTCCATCTCAGATGTTGTTTTTGTATACACATCATCATGTGGTGATTGTATAGTTTGCTTGCATGGTGTCATTTCTAGACTACTATCAAGCAATCCTATGAATGAATTATGCTCTGTCTCTGTAACGGTAGATCTTGATATAACTGAAGGCTTCTCTGTAAAGATATATCTTGATGTAGAGGAAGGCGTGTCTTGTACCATCTGTAGTTGTTTGTCATACTCCTGAACGAATGTATCAGAGACAACGGGAAAGGAACAGTAAGTGAGGGCTAATTTATGGGCATCGGAAGTGGTTGGTGCATTGTTGATAACAACTGTTGACGTTATAGCCATTAGACTGATTCCAGCAGTCGTTGCTGTTTCCCATGAATGATTCAAATATTGTTGTTGTTTTGAAAAGGTGATAGGTGGAGAGCGGGCGCGTAACAGCTGACCATTGTTGCCTCTTCTCGTTCCATCTTATTCTACCCTGTTCAACCTGAAAATTGGTTATAATTGGGGTATTTAGTGTCATTTTATTTACTAATTTTGTATTAAGTTTAAATAACTATTGTCTTTTGCAGTTACTGGTTGTAATTAAAATTAGTTTTTGTCATTTTATTTTCAGTTTTGTATTGTATATAGATAACTATTGTCCTTTGCACTTGGTTTTAATTTGTATTAGTGTTTGTTTGTTTGTTTTTTTTTTTTAATCTCGTTGCCTTTCCTTGTCCTATCAGTAGTTAATGGGTTTGCTAATTTTTCTGGTTTTATTTTTTTATGATTTGTTAGTTTTTGTTGCTTTATTTCTAGTTGGTTGAATGTCTCTTCTGAAGTATCATTGTTGTTATTGTTGTTTGATATTACCATTGTTACTAACCTTATATGTTTTCCTTTGTTTTTTATGTATCTTTTAAGTATTGATTGGGCTTCCCTTGGGGCATCTATACTTAACACCTTATCCACTGTCATGTCTATATTGTTATTTCTTATACACCTTTTTAATTCTAACCTCTGTTGATCATATTTTCTACAGTGGATCAGGTAATGGTCTATGCCATTTTCTTCCTGACATTCTTGGCAGTGTGGTTCTTCTATCTTGATGTAAGCTGCACCGAGACGGAGACGCCATAGCTTTTTGTTCGAGGGTACCTTTAGTTCTTCTCTGACCTGGCACGTCCTTGTTGGTTCTTTCAGCAGTTTGAACGCATGTCTGCCTTTTCTACTGTTCTTCCATGTTATCTTCCATTCCTCGTTTATAGTTAGCGTCACGTGGCTCTTGATCTCCGACCTTCCCAGTCCTGCTCTTATATTGTTTTTACTTATCCTTTTATACTTGGCGTTCTGGTCTGCCAACTCGTTACCAGCTATACCTATGTGTGCTGGAACCCGCACTAGCCTCACACTACATCCTAAGTTCCCTAGTGATGTATTAATTGCAAGAATTTCTTCCTTTGTGATTCAAATCTTTCTGGATCCACTCTTTCACTGCAGTCTCTGAGCCTTGAACCATAACTTTGTTCGAGAGAATTATAGATATGGAGAAAAACGTGTCCAGTAGAGATGACATCTTCGACATAAGCACCATTAGCGTCAGTGCGAGATTCAACAGAGGCGATTGATTTATAGTAGGCCTTGGACAAGCCACTCAATGCTTCGTACTCGAGCAATGTTTGGAATGTTAATATCACACACTGGTCGTGGTTTTTGTGTTGTAGTGTCACTAATGGTGCTGAGGGCGTGTCTGTTTTGAGAAACCTGGTCGTCTTTTTCACCGCTTTAGAAGCATTTAAGACGTAGTCCTTTTGTTTCTTTCTGCTCGGTCGAGTGGTGGTGACCGAGTATACGTTTGACATTGTGAATGTTATTGCTGGTACCGCGAAGGAAGAAGGTAATTAGCTTTGTACATGGCTGATAATCATCGGTCTGGCGTGACGATTTGGGTCGCGGGGTTTCATTTTTATAGTAGATTTTGCAAAAAGGCCCCGCGCTGAAGACCTATAAACACCTGGCTGCTTCGGTCATTGTTGGGCGCTCAACTATTCGTGGGTTGTCGGCTACCCATTTAACAATACTACAAGTTTAGATGCAAAACAGCACAGTGTATTATTATAGTAGATCCTTTTAGAACAAAATCTAACATTTCTGTTCAAATTGACACTACAAAAATGATTTCACGAAAAAGCCACAACGATACCGAACACAATGATATTAAAATCCATCACGAATTATAGCAGGAACACACTTTCACAAATACGAAAGTAGAGCTCTATGAAAACACGTCCGCACTCCAGAAGGATAAGAGTAGATAGATGTATAGAAGAGTATCACCATCAACCGCCTACGGTGGACAAATTGAGTAGAGAAGTGTATTCATCACCAAAAAGAAGTGACGGAAACAACAGCTGCAGGACTCATCTGGAGCTAAGTTTTGTGTAACAGGCTACAGCAAAAACCAAAGACATTCTAAGGCCCATTTTAAACATCAGTAAGGAAACTTTAATTACAATTTTCCCCCAACTTTCCATATTTATTTTCCCGTGTTAAAGACTAATTGACTATTAAATTTGTTGTATGTTATTTTTAAATAAACGACAGTAGTTGATTCAGTTTGTATGTACAAAAGCAAACGTATGAGCCAGTTTTTCTTGATAGAGATATATATATATTTATATATATTTATATATATTTATATATATTTATATATATTTATATATATTTATATATATTTATATATATTTATATATATTTTTATATATTTATATATATTTATATATATTTATATATATATATTTTTATATTTTTATATTTATATATTTATACATTTTTTAAAATATATAGCCATTACTTATAAGAGGGCATTCGTTGGATTTACACCAACTGGGGGCTTGACGGGCCAGAATCGTTGCATAACTTTTTCACAAAAGGCGATGGACCAGATAACAAGTTAACAAATGTGCTCAGCCCTTGAGCAGCGTTTGTTCTTGACTTACAGGAATATCTTGTTAAGGCTCCCCTAAGGTAGAAGCGCAATTCATCTTCTATATACATCTTTGCCAAGAGTAATATTGCGCGAAGATAGATACCTTGGACGACCTACTTTTAGATATTCTTGCGTTGTGACCATTATTGGACCACTACTGCAAAGAAAAGGGGGACAATCCCGTGACAAGGACATATCATTGAAACAAAAAGTGATCAAATGATAGACTTAGACAGGACATTAAAAAAAACAATGAAAAAATTTACGGACACGATCACAGCGACTTTCCAAAAATGTCCAAGGCAGAAGAAACAAAAGATAACCTATAGGTTGTCGTGAATCCCTTTTATCTTCCCGTTATTGCTGCTAGACTCACCTTTATTCTTGCGTTTTTTATTACTCTGTGCATGTACTATCTTTTTCATTTTCTATTTTCTATTGCTCTTCTCGATGGCCGCATTATCCTGCTTGTTATTATTCGTATTTATGTTGACTGTCTTGGTAGTGCTGTCTTCTTAACGTTTTCTTAAATCTCGTATTTCTCCTAATTCTTCTTGCTGCTTTCACTTTTATTGTTTTGCTAATTCTTGTTTTTTACTTCTGTCAATTTCTCTTCATCTCCTTCAGTTTGCACATTTTGATTTTAAGACTTTTCGCCGCTTGTCCCTTTTCCTTTTGCTCTGGATCGTCTCTAAACATAATCACAAGTCGTCTCTAAACATAATCACAAGTCGTCTCTAAACATAATAAAAAGTCGTCTCTAAACATAATCACAAGTCCTGGCAATCTTATAATTATGGCGTCTTTTTTTAAACAAGGGATCATATTAGATCTGCCATTGTTCTGGTCGGATTTGTGTTTTATTTGCTTCGCCCTGGTCTTCAGCTTTATTTATTTATGTAAGAGATGATGTCATTAACACCATATTGAAGCGGGTTCTTGCTTCCATTCCTTGTTGAAGGTCAATGATTAGATTGTTTTTACAATTGGTTAGCATAATGGGTGACATCGTTCTTATTCCCTTTTAACTCCACATAATTAGTGTTACTATTTGTGTCCTTCATCAGAGAAGAGCGGATCATGCATTTTATATTATAATATGTGGCTAATATTCCAGCCAACTTCCAAACTTGATTTAGTAGATAACTCCTGGTATTTTGAGTCCAACGAGCATCGATTTAATACATTGTACGCATACATCACATCACAGTTAATTTATAAACAATACATTGGATTGCAGGAATCATTTTATTATTCATATCTGTATCGTACAGTCCATTCCAGTCGTATAAGTTAATTATTAGCGTTGTCAACAAAACATAGTAGGCTGTGTACATGCGTGGCTGCTATGCAGACCACCAGAAATGATACCAACTAGTTTTTGAGAACGAATCATATAAATATCAATAATCCCTGAATTCCTGACTCAATAACCAATGGTTATAATTACCCAATTCCTGATTCATCGCTTCATCAAATATTAATACGGCTGACCCTCAAGCCTAATATGAAAGAAATACTTCTGCATTTCATATTATATACTGGAGTGAATCAAAACACATCTGACTGGCTTCAAGTTCAGATTCGGAAGGGTGAACTAGATTCGTAGTCACGCGTGACCTTATCAACGCTTTCACGTCACAATCGAACCATACGATTTACGTTCAAATAAAAACCCTGAAGCATAAAAACATTCTATATTAAAAACCTCTCAACATTTAACGCGTACTTTAAACGCGCTAAAAAATATAGCAGACGACATCGTTAAAACATGTCGTAACAATTCCCTGCCCGACGGGGGAAAAAATCTATTCTATAGATTGTTTTGAAATATCTTGATTAATCATGTCAAAAATTTAACAAAAAAACAACATACGGCCTACGATGTTCTGTCTAGAACATTGTCATAAGTCATGTCGCTATCATATTAGTCATATAATACATGAACATTATATTAAAGTAACTAAAGATAATGTCAACTATCAGTAATCATTATCTAAATAACTAAAAGTATGTCTTAACTAAAATAATAGGTTGTATAATGATATCTACCAATTAAATATAGAATTAACTAAATACTCAGTGTACTAGGTGTAGGATATAATATAATTAAAATAAACTAATCTAAAAAATCGTATCATAGTGAAGGAAGTAAAGTAAAGACCAGTAAAGTAAGAAAAAGAATAATGGAAAAAGTCTAATGTTAAATAGTGAAAAGTTAATAGATAAAAAATGAAATATGTGTGTACACTAACTACTATCTAATTAAATTAGTGTATCAACTAACAAATTAAAAATGCATATCATCTTATGTAATAATTATATAAACATTAGTTGCTAATAATTATCATATCTATAAATACATTTACTTAAATTATTGAATCGTGTGAGAGTTTTTTTTTCTCTTTTGTTTCATTCATTTCTCACACTATATTTTTATTTTTATTAAATCAATAAGTATTAAACTTAATAATGTTCGTTATGAAGATCCAAACGTCGTTATTTCCATGTGTGAATCTACGGATTTGTTCCATAT
Source organism: Oreohelix idahoensis (assembly GCA_024509875.1). Taxonomy (NCBI): domain Eukaryota; kingdom Metazoa; phylum Mollusca; class Gastropoda; order Stylommatophora; family Oreohelicidae; genus Oreohelix; species Oreohelix idahoensis. The sequence goes on along the minus strand of JAMPIV010003229.1, from coordinate 74,434 downwards.
GAAGAATGAGTTTCATTCAATAATCTTGATATACATTGTTTATAATAAAGGGTGAGTTAATATTTCCAATCTGTATTCCGTGTAAGGATGAATACATAAGTATACCGAGTTCATTCAGTCAATCTGATTCATATTTCCGAACGATTAGTCCAAAAATGACTCGCACATCCATTTTCGAATGTATCATGACGAGTAGGAGACGAATGGACACAAACCAAAGTCCAAACGTTGATAATTGAAACTTTGAAATAAGTCTCGTGTAATATCGCAATGTTTTTGCGCCGAATATAAACATACGTTTAGTTCATTGTATCAAGTTGATAACACATCAGTCGTGTAACATGTCGCTACAATACGGAATCATTAAGACTGTACGTATAGTTCATCCTTGAACGTATGAGTCATAATTTTCTTTGACATGACTCAGCAGGATTTCGTGAGAGTGCGTCGGCCATAACATTTTCTGTTCCTGGTATTGACTCAATGACAAAGTTAAATGGCTGCAGCAGTATGGAAAATCTGGCCAATTTAAGGCTTTTATGATTTGAGCGGCGTAGTGAAGCTACCGCCTTTTGATTGGTCTGTATCACAAAAAGTGCGCCTAATAAAAACTTTTTAAGTTTTTGTATCGCCCATACAACAGCCAAAAGCTCTTTATCGATAGTGGAATATTTAATTTCTGCTTCCGTGAGCTTTCTCGAAATAAAGAGGGTTAGGTGAAGTATTTCCTCGTGATCTTGAAGTAAACTCGCTCCTAGTCCGTATTTGCTGGCATCTGTACGGAGAATAAACGTTTTAGAAGCATCTGGCAACCGTAAAATAGGTGGCCTTGAGAAAAATGACAAGATGAGATTAACAGTTTTGTCGCAGTCTTCAGTCCATGTCACTTTCACAGGCATGTCTTTTCTCAAAAGTGAGGACAAGACAGCCATGATGGACGATAAATTAGGTACAAATCTACTATAATATTGGACGAGACCTAACAAACTCCTAACTTGTTTCTTCGTTTTAGGAATTGATAAATTTAAAATTGTAGATACATTATGGGGAACTGTTTGAATACGCCCAGCCCCAATAATATGTCCAAGAAAAGTAATCTCCTAGAACGCTACTTGTATTTTTGTAGGTTTAGCGGTTAACTTGTTTTCTCTTAAGATTTCCGAAACAGAACGAAGTCCGGAAAAATGTTCCTCAAACGACGAACTAAATAAACATATGTCATCAATGTATGTGATAACGTCTTGTCTTCGTGATATAATTTTTCGCATCATGCGAATAAAGGTAGCCGGTGCGTTCATAAGCCCAAAAGGCATAACGTTCCACCGGTAAAGACCTTGTGGAGTTGAAAACGCAGTATAATATTTGGCTTTTTCGGTTAATGGAATCTGCCAATAACCTTTTGTTAAGTCTATTTTTGTGAAGAATGTTGCAGTCGATAGACGAGAAAGTAAGTCATCAAGAATAGGATGTGGTTTACTGTCAGCTACAGTCTGAGCATTTAACTTCCTATAGTCGACACGCAAACGAATGTTGTTGTCTTTCTTCCTAACAATGACTAAAGGTGAAGAAAATGGAGAGGTACTACCCTCTATAATACCTAAATCCAACATCTGTTCAAGTTCCTGAGTTGTCTTACTTAGAAAATGTAATGGAACAGAATATGGATGAACACGAATCGGTGTATCATAGTTAAGAATAATATCGTGACTAATCACTGATGTGCGACCAGGAAAGTCAGTTAACACATCTGGGAAAGATCGTAATAGACTAGCGATCTGTTGATGCTGTTGCGGTGTAACCGAAGGAGAAATGGTTACATCACGCCAGGATTCCGTAGACTGTAAAGCAGGTACAGGTAAAGACATATGTACCTCACCAAAAGAAGATTCTTCTTCCTGGATTACCGATAGATTAGAATAGTGACAAGCACCTATGGATTTGTCATCCAAATCATGGAAGATAGATTGTAAGTGTTCGGGACGAGTGTGAAATAGCTTAAGCATGTTTATGTGATATATTTCCTGTCCTTTAATGTCCAAAATGTAGTCAACATCAGAAATTTTATCAACAACTTTGTAAGGACCGTTCCATGCAATTAGTAGTCTATTTTCATTACGTGGAAGTAGTACATAAGCCTCATCGCCTGGGAATAATTGACGTAATCGTCTATTCATATTTTGCAATGTCCGAGCTTTAGATTTAGCAGCCTCAGAAGCTGTTGCCAACTGGAAAGACTCGATAATTTTCTTACGCAGATTGATTACATATTCTTATGATGACTATATATCCTGAGTCATCTCAGCGTCGAGTAATAAATCTTTTATTAATCCCATTGGACCTCTTGGTGGAGCGCCAAAAACTAATTCAAACGGAGAAAAGCCAGTCTGTTCATGCGGCACCTCTCCATAAGCAAACAGGACAGCCGGGAGTACTCTATTCCAGTCCAGAGGGTGTTTGACCGTAACCTTATGCAATAATTGCTAAATTGTGTGGTTGAGCGGTTCTACTGCAACATTGCTCATCGGGTGATATGTACTGCTAAGGTTTCTACCGATGTCCCAAGTCTTCATTACCTCAGCAATGGTATCAGATACAAATTGAGACCCATGGTCTGAAAGTAGTTTCCTAGGAAAACCTAATCTAGAAAAAATAAGTAGTAATGCGTCTGCTACATCTGCTGTAGTGGTAGTCTTTAATGGGATTGCTTCTGGCCATCGTGTGCATAAATCAATGCAGGTGAGGACAAATCTATGACCTCTTACCGAAGGTAAGAGAGGACCAATGATATCTATGGCCATTTTATCGAAGGGACGTACTGAAATATCACAGGCCTGAATTGGAGCAGTGTGAAATGCTCCTCGTGACCTACCGTCTTGACATATAGTACAAAAGCGTACATAATGTGATACATCACGTGAAACTCTTGGCCAAAAGAATGAAGATAACACTCGAGACCGTGTGCGAGTGTAACCCATGTGACCTGCGCATAGGGAGTCATGTGCATGTCTTAGGATATAATGCCTTAATGACAAATGTACCATAACTTGTTGTCTAACCTGTGATTTGTCCATGAAACATCTGATTAAAATATAATTTTTAATAGTAAACCAGTGTTTGTATTTGTTGCTTGAGGTAACATTATAAAAATTATTAACCAGAGCAAAGAATTTTTTTTAAGACTTGTCTTCTCTTTGTTTGGTTGCGAAAAACGCCCTATCAATAGGTGACTGAACATCTGTATCATCCTGGATATCTGGGTCCACATTCTGAGTGTCAACATTATCTAAGATTTGAGCCTGGGCTCGAGTCGTCACTGCATTTCATGTACGAAAATTATGTTTTTCCCAATCAATAATTTCTTCCGATGTACAATCTTTACTGCCGTGAATACGACCAACCATCAAATCCGCTATAAGATTTTTCAACATGCAGACCTTAACGTCACCTGTAAAAAATGGCGTGTTAACATAAATTAATGCGGTGGGGTAGTACTTAACAGTACCCCCAAAAGTAATACACCTGACGTATTCGTTAGTAGCACAACTTGGGTGGATCAGTGACTGCCTGACTCCTATGGTAGTTGATCCCGAATCTCTCACAACTGAGACTACTGAACCATTAACTATCCCTCCTATGAATATTAGAGAGCCTGTTCCATCATTAGCTGAAAGACCAACTTCTGGTGAAATGTGTCCACAATTCAGCACTGTTTCTTTAGCCTTATGAAAAATAAGATTACAATCTTGGCATCTATTTGCCACGTTATAATTAACAGCATAATATGTAGAAGATGACTGTACCTGATTATTATTATGTGAGACACTTGGGGTCGTAGAAGTAGTAAGTGCCGCCCCTGAACTGTGATCAAAGTGTGATGGTCTACGTGACTGAGACCGGTGTCGGGGATGGTCAACAGAATTATTTCGTAGTCTACCGTTATAGTTATTGTTTTTAGATCGGTAGTTATGATTATTATTGTGCCACTTGTTACCATCGTTACTTGTATTACCATTAAATGGTTTATTAAAATTCAACTTTTGTTGATAATTATTGTTATGCCTGCACTCAGGTGACTGATTCCTATATTGTTACCTACCTCTGTTGAAATTAACATTATTGTTATAATTATTCGCCCCTGATTATAATTATCATCATATTTCCTATTGACATGATGTCTATCGAGGCTATGTGCTCTTGATTTGTCATACTCATGATATGACATATTGGAAGCCACTGGTAAAGGTTCTCTTATTTGAGAATTAGCCATGCTGACATTAGGATGAGCAGTACAATAATTTATTGCTATTTCTTATAAAGCAGCAATGGTAGGTGGTTTGCGTTCCTGTAAGAAGAAAAAGAATGGTGGACTGACCGAGAATAGAACTTTATCCCGTAGTAACAAATCAACTAACTTATCATATGATTTATTCACACCTGCAAGTTCCACCCATCTATTAAATGTGTTGCGTATATTCGCAATGAAGCCTGTACAATCTTTATTTGAATCTGGTAGAAGAGATTTGAACTTTAATCTACAGCACTCCTCATCCAAATGAAACCGTCTTAATAACAAAGTTTTTATGGTATCATAATCACAAGCTATTGTTGGATCAACAGTCTCAGTTGCATTTAAAGGCTCCCCATCTAAAAATTTGCGGAGTTTTAGTGCCCATGCAGATTTATCCAATTTATTAGTCTTACATACCTGTTCAAAACGTGCTAAATACGATGCTAAATCGTCGAAGTTAAGCTTAAAATGTGGTAATTTAAAGTTATAGTAGCTTTTGTTTTGGCTGAATGAAGACATATCATGAGAATTATCACCATGGCTAGTAGTAGCATTTTGTGCCTGTAATTTTGCTGTTTCCAACTTGATAAGTGCCAATTCTTTTTCTTGTTGCCTTATAATTTCTTCTTGTTTCCTTTTATTTTCCTCTAATTCTCTTATTCTGTTTTCTTTGTCAATTTCTTCCCTTTCCTCTCTTGCTTTTCTTCTTTCTTCTTCTTTTTTTAATTCTTCTTGTTCTTGCTTAGCCTTAGCGAGCGCTGCCTTTGCATAATCACGAAGATCTTGTCCTTTGTAACCAAAATCTTTTCCAATCATAACAAAAGATTCAAAAGTAGACATATTGATTTAGTAATATACTCACTTGGTCAATTATTTAATTATATGTATGTGCAATAACGGATGGTTACTCAATATAACCAATTACAATATTCCTTTATGACTAGTTGTAAGTGCAACAATTATTTTTACTCCATATTTCATATTAATATTACCTACTCATAATAAAACATCAATTAGTTATAAACTTATTTAATTATGATGCTGAAAATATCTCATGCATACTATATTTTCACTTATTAATTATTGGTATCGTCCATCCATAAATATAATCATCAATTATAAAATAAAAGTTACCCTTATTCAATATTTCATCGTATTATGACATCATGCCATATGTAGCATGTGTAAAAAGAAGTGACTTGGACTACTAGTGCAAAAATGTTGTAATCATTCAGTCAAGTATTTTTTTAATCAAAATTAATCAAAATGCTTGATCCTATTAATATATTATACTTAATTACTTTATTATTATTATAATATCAATTAATAATTATTAAATACAAAAGAAACAGTACACTAAAGTTTTACAACACAATATCACACCACAATTGACAATTTACCGACATTAACAATGATTTTATGAACTGAAGCAAATCGGAAGTAGAATCAAAGTTGAACTAAAGCTTGGTAAAATCACATACACTAAAATGATGACGTCACGGGACTCTTTCACTGACTAAACATGTTATAATTATAAAATAAACGATAGTAAGATTGAGAATGAACGCGTTAGCTTACAAACAAGCGACGAAAAATGAATAAAAATGAAACTTAATACAGAAAAAATACACCAAATATCACGTCACTTTACAACTAACACCTAATATCGAGTGTATGCAATGACAAGCAGATTGCGTCCCAGTTAATTTTTTAGGGGATCTCTTTTACAAAATTGCAAATATTCAATAATATTTAGGACCGACTAGAATCTCTGTGGTCTGCTTGTCGCGACATGACAGAGGTTCTAGTTCCCACCATCCGACCCGCTGATATATACAATACGACGTAAATACATATTAGCAAAACATTTAACATCTAAAAAAAATTTGTCGTGAAAAACATACCTGTGAATCGACATTGACTAATGTTGCGTAAATTACAACCAAAAAAGTACTTAGCTTTTGAATCGCGACCAATTCCAGCAATGTCAACATGCACCAACGGACTTTGTAAGTGGAACATAGCACTGGTAAGTTCTTAATATACTTGGTTGAGGCATTTTGAATCTTTCAAATGTCGCTGACTTGTTGAATGGAATTCACAACCGTTAGTCCTTCAATATTGTTGCTAAGGTCGTGACGTCACCTACGCATGCGTATGGAATTATCTTGTCGATCGAAAGGAGAGTTTGAAAACAAGATATTCTTGATCGTTGATTAATTCTTTAAAGTGAAGTAGTTATTTCACAACCACATCTGGCCACCTTCTGTTGAAGCGGGTTCTTGCTTCAAGTCCTTGTTGAAGGTCAATGATTAGATTGGTTTTACAATTGGTTAGCATAATGGGTGACAGCGTTCTTAATCCCTTTTAACTCTGACTAATTAGTGTTACTATTAGTGTCCTTCATCAAAGAAGAGCGGATCATGCATTTTATATTATAAATATACGGCTAATATTCCAGCCAACTTCTAAACTTGATTTAGTAGATAACTCCTGGTATTTTGAGTCCAACGAGCATCGATTAAATACATTGTACGCATACATCGCATCACAGTTAATTCATAAACAATACATTGCATTGCAGGAATCATTTCATTATTCATATCTGTATCGTGCAGTCCATTCCAGTCGCATAAGTTAATTATTAGCTGATGCGGGGTTAAGTTTTATAATTATTCTTATTCTCTCAGGAACAGTCCTCTCGACGTTCTGTATTATAAGTGCATTAGACTCAATGCTTGAACACTCGTGATTTTATATTGGCCTGCTGAGTACTCTCCAGGGTTATCCTCATAGATTCTATTTTGTTGAAATACATAATTATATATCTGGCCAATTGCTCCATACACCCCTGTCCCGCACCACAAGTACTCAGGTAGTAAGGCCTAACTCCTTGACACAGTTCAAAACGTTTAATCACATATTACTCCACATTGCATATGGTATGACATCGAAGCTTTTCTAAGCACATTTCTTTACTGTCCTTGGTTCTGATATATTCAGTTTAATCGAACCGTTAACTTACGTGCACAAGAATTCCACACACTCTGCTTAAACTAAACTGGCATTATATAGTTAATGCATACATAAGACAGTGATGATAATATACATATTGCAGGTGTGATAATCATATTCCTCAAACGAAGGACATACTCTGAAATCTAGTCCTCACGGACACATGCCATGCATATTGGTCAAACGACACAAGCGCACTGTCCTATAGAGACGCGTTCGTGTTCCAGATTAACCAGCCATCGTCTGCCACTATCTCGAGCAGAAGTCAAGACGTCACTTCCGGAAACTAATGACAACCGTCTATAAACAATAAACCAGGAAGTAATCGTATACACTCAATGTTATGATATTTAAACATAACATTAGCGTTGTCAACAAAACATAGTAGGCTGTGTACATGCGTGGCGGCTATATCACCAGAAATGATACCAACTAGTTTGTGAGAACGAATCATATAAACATCAATACTCCCTGAATTCCTGACTCAATAACCAAATGTTATAATTAACCAATTCCTGATTCATCGCTTCATCAAATATTAATACGGCTGACCCTCAAGCCTAATATCAAAGAAATACTTCTGCACTTCATACTATATACGAGAGTGAATCAAAACACATCTGACGCTTCAAATTCAGATTCGGAAGGGTGAACTAGATTCGTAGTCAAGGGTGACCTTATCAACGCTACCACGTCACAATCGAACCATGCGATTTGCGTTCAATAAAAACCCTGAAGCATAAAAACATTCTATATTGAAAACCTCTCAACATTTAACGCGTACGTTAAACGCGCAAAAAAATATAACAGATGACATCGTTAAAACATGTCGTAACACACAGTCACTATCCAAAAGTTTTATGTATGTTATAATAATACTAGAAAGTAACCCATTAAAGAAATCGGAAACGATCTGTGGTGTGTGTTATGATTAAAATTCATAACGATTGTGTCGATATCATTAGGTAGCTCAACAGGGCTCCTTGTTTGTTTATTTTATACGGAGTCATTTATTAATACAGGAAGTGACGTCATTGCCTCTATGGTGATTTTGGCAGACGAGAAACTAGAAAGGCAGAAGAGCAGAGATCGCCTGCAGGTTATTCTATCTTTGTGTGTCATAGCGAGTGGACGCAAGTGTTTGAGTTCATGAATAATACAGAATTATTCTACAGCCCTAATGTTGTTTCATCACTAGTAAATCAAGATCGTTTGTGAGGTGTATCTAGCTATCTTCGTTTAAAGGGAAAATGGATTCTGAATGTCGAGTGTGACAGATATAATAAAAATGTGGAAATTGAAAAGGACAGTGTCCAAGACATGAAATGACGGCCTAGTGTTATTTCGACGACTGCATATGTTATGCCATTTGGTATATTGGCTTTTATTATTATGCATTTGGAGCAGCGTCAATTGTGAATAAACATGGTGTAATTTGTCCACTTCGTCTTTTGTGGCCCAATTGTTTCAGATCGATATTGGCTGTTTGCGGTGTCTACTTGTTCTACCCTATCAGTGGTCTTGGTCATAGTAACCATTCTGTTACTCAATAGTGACATTTATAATATAAAAGACGCGCAACTGTGGTTTTTATGCTTCATGTCTCGAGGACGATTTCCGCCTAGGCCGGTCCCAAACCCGGCTGAAAAAGGAGGAGAGCGGCCTGCATATCCGTAAAATGTTGTCAACGTTGACTTATATCACACTTCTTGCTCACTCTTCCAAATGTCTTCCAAGATTGCGTTTATCTATAATCACCTGTCCCAAACGGTCGAATCGGAAGTGATTATGCAATCTTAAGCAAACACTTCATGCTCTCATCTTACTGGAGCCAATGTGGTATTAACACGTTTAGTGATTCAGTTAATCTCTCAGGGATGGGCAATACCCTTGTCTGGACATAGAAAGTGAAGTGTGACAAATGGAAACAAAGATTCTAGTACGGAGTTCTGTGCGGCGAAAATGAGAAATAATAGAAAATGAAGGGCGGGGGGGGGGGGGGGGGGGGCGGGGGGGGGGGGGAGCGAATGGAAGAAAAATTGAACAATCCAAAAAAAGCAAAAAGCATCGAGTGCTGTCACCTAAGGGATGCATTCCCATGGTCAGTTACGACTGAATGGGCTATTATTATCATTATATTATTATAATAATACAAAAAAATTGACAAAGCTCAAACGCTATTTACATATGATGCTAAATGTGGCGAGTTTGACAATAACCGTTGATTATGTTTTTTTATAAGCAATACAGGTTTTCTTTTTAGTTCAAGGATAAACTGTCATTGTAGCCTACAGGAATTTTAATATTTTCATTTTTAGCTCTACATCTACGTTTATTCTACATGTAATTTACATTTATTTGCAGTTGTGGTCTGTAGTTTTTGATGAATAGGAGAAGATTTGGGGGATGGGAACACCCTGTATCAGGTGTCATAAACGTTTAACAGTTTTCAGATCACCAGAGCTGATTGATCACAGAAGGTAAATACTGGAGATCATAAAACACTTGGGATATATCATGTGAGAGACGGTATATGAATGATGACCTCATCAAAAATATAAACCATGAAGTTTAGAATTTTTTTTTTTTTCGTACGCCCGCTAATACTCAAGGCGAAATCTCAGGTTATTATTTATGTCTAACCTGACATTGATTTTACGTGAGTATCCCTTTATTTCTTGTACAGAGACAGGTGTCCCTCGTCATTCAGGCAAATACTCGCCGATTTCGGAGGTACCCATTGCAGCTGGGTCGGCTCAGGAGCCGCCAGTCCCTGGTCGACGACACTTCTTCAAATGTTCTCGCCAGGTCTCGAGTTAATCCAGTCCAAATCCCGGTCGACGAAAAATCCTCAAATGCCGTCGCCCGGGTTTGATCCTGTATCACCCGGTCGCCAGAGTGGTATTGTAACCACTACGCTAGCGCGGCTCCCGTTTAGAATTTCACATTCATTTATCTTCGTCTCTGCCTTACAGCCTTATGCCCCAGCTGTTACAACGCGTATTACGTTTTCTTCACCTTTTTGTACATATATTTCAAGTTTGCACTTCATTTACTGTATATTATTGTAACTTCGTGTTCATAGTTTTCTGAATACATTAGACAGAGATTGGAATATTACTCGAGTTTGTTATTACTTTAAGGTGTTTAAAGATGAAGCACGTACCGTTTATAGTGTTCTCACTTTAGCCGTACGAGTCTATATTTAGAGTTTGCTCCTTCCATATGTTTTTTGCGTCTGTCTCTATTTTTGTGCGTTTACCTCTGTTTCTGTATATCTGCCTCTTATTTTTATATCTGCCTCTATTTTTATGCCTGCCTCTATTTAGTTGTTAGTCCGCCTCTATTTTTGGGTCAGTTTCTATTTTAGAGGTTGCCTCTATTTGTTGTGATTGTCTCTAGTTTATTTGAATCAGTCTCTATTTCTTGTCTGCATCTGTTTCTTTATATCTGCCTCTATTTCTTTATATCTGCCTCTGTTTCTTTATATCTGCCTCTGTTTCTTTATATCTGCCTCTGTTTCTTTAAATCTGCTTCTGTTTCTTTCTATCTGCCTCTGTTTCTTTATATCTGACTCTGTTTCTTTATATCTGCCTCTGTTTCTTTATATCTGCCTCTGTTTCTTTATATATGTCTCTGTTTCGTTATATCTAACTGTTTCTTTATACCTGCCTCTATTTTTAATATATGCCTCTATTTTTCTTAATATCTGCCTCTGTTTCTTAATACATGCCTCTGTTTCTTTATATACATATATCTCTATTTTTGTGGCTGCCTCTGTTTCTTTATATCTGCCACTGTTTCTTTATATCTGCCACTGTTTATTTATATCGTCTCTTTTCTGTGTCTGCCTCTTTTTCGTTATATCTGCCTCTGTTTCTTTATATCTGCCTCTATTTTAGTGTCTGCCTCTTTTTTTTTGTCTGCCTCTATTTTTGGTCAGTTCCTATTTTAGGGATTGCCTCTATATTTTGTTGTCTGCCTATATTGTAATGGTCTTGTTCTATGTTACTGTATGACGTCATCAGACTTAAGGTAGCTGTGTTGTAGAAACATGAATTTTTCTTATTTATAACTTTACATTTTGCCTATATATGTCAAAATGTTCTTTGGTAAGAGAGAAATCAAACCATATGAGTAATTGCACAATTATACTAATTAGCTATTTAAAATTTCCGCCGCAGTATAAAAAATATAGGGTTATTTTAAACGCACGTAACATAATTATTTCTCAACATATAGAGTTGAAATTCTGCATACACGTCCACAAGTGAGTGCATTATGTCCTAAATCAAAAATATTTGGGATATAGCATGTCCTATGTGTGACCATTTGTAAAAAAAATAGAATTGGAAATTTATCAAACCTAATTAGTATGCAAAACATCTCTACAAATAAAACAAATTGAGAGAGCAAATCAAAATTTGGTTCAGGACAAGGACTAAGATATTAAGAAACACTCTGCAAAGTTTCAGAGCATTCCAACAATTCATTCTTGAGATATCGCGTCTCAAAATGTACCTGTTGTGCTGCATAGGGAAAGTGAGAAAAAGAAGAAAAAAGGAGAATAATTTGTTAACAAACATTAATATTGTGCACTTACCTTATCTTAATGACCTCCAAGAGTATACATAGCCCCTTCCTTTTCTTCTGCCTTGTCATTAAACCCTTTTTTGATGCCCCTCAAAGTCTTTCTTCTTGCTTTTACTTTGTCAGAAGACTTTTTGATGGAGTTGGTAATTCTGTGTTGCTCTCCAGCTTTGCACATATTCACACTAAATCTACTCACTGGTACTCCAAGTTTTGTCATGAGCTTGAGAACTGATGAGTATCCATCATTAAAATAAGATACTGCATTCCACACAGCCTCTTCTACTGTAAATCTATCCACAAAATGTTCTTTTGCACATCTATCCCATATTAATTTGTTGAGACTTTCATTGTTGTTTTGTGTCCTTCCGTGGAGACATTCTGACAGTAGGGACTCATCCGACAGATCATAAAACACTGGTTGAATGCATTCCACCACTGCCTGCGGTAGGCCATTCTTGTGCTTATAAGACAGTGGGTCCTTCTTATAGCCACACCAAGAATTATGTCCTTCTGGGCATTTGTCATGCATCGGCTTATCCTTTGTGGAAGCGACATGAGGCAAAACTGCTTTGACGGCAGCTTTCATATCCTCAATTTGTGGGCTGCCTTCCACTCAAGATACTTCTCTGGCTTCTATCTTTCCTTTTGTCCCATCGTTTGCATCCATCACAAATGTTCGACAGTGTCTCCACATCTAGACACATCCCGCTGTCTATCGAAATGGGAGTTACTACACCATGATGACTGGCATGACCCCGTCGTTGCCAAGTTCCGTCCATTGAGACACCACACATGACTGTTCCTGCCTCATTGTTAGTTGCTTGTTTTTGCATTTTAATTTCTTTAGCAGCCTCAGACATACTTTCTTCAAAGGTCTTTTATATTTGAACATGCACCCTAATATAACTGACTAGGTTGAACGGGACGCGCTTCGCCAAAATTTTTTTTTAAAATGAAACGAATGCCTAGCAACGCTGTTAACTCGCTTCTAGGATATGTGGACTCAAGTCACTAACTCTCCTTTTAGAGCTGTAGAGAATTGATAGAACTGATATTATTTGAACAACATTACACAAAACTTGACCTTGATAACGTGTAGGGACAAGGCATTAGGTTTTTTGGTTAGTATATAACGCGACGCACTAAAGACGACTTATCAATGGAAACGTACTGTTACGTGTGATTCAACAACTGCTGATTATAACGTCTCCGTTATTCTCTATGTTTCAGAGCCATACAATGAGACTAAACGTTTGGGTTGAGAGACTATTACATATGAGGTGGAGTCTATCTATATATATATATATATATATATATATATATATATATATATATATATATATATATATATATATATATATATATATATATATATATATATATATATATATATATATATATATATATATTAATGCCCATTCAAATCACTATGCAATGAAAGCTCCTCTTGTGAGCTCGTGTTATAATGTTTGGTCGAGAAGGTTGGTAGGGACTTATAGTCGTTTTCGGGCTCACAAGGGGACTTGTCAAAGACATCATCTCAACTTTAGTTAGGCAGCACTTTGTGCCGGTCAAAAATAGAAATCATTAAATTATACAAAATACACATCAAAAGAAACTCGTGATATACATATTTACTGATGTGTATTGAGCCTAGCATGCATTTATTTTTCCCATAATAAATATAACTGTACATTTCTATAATAGCCACAAAATGCAGAAACATTTTCCTTGGAATTTGAAATATATTGTAATTGCCTTCTTTGGTGCAGAAGTGGTTTGAACAAAAAAAAAAAAAAAAAAAAAAATTATATAAAGCAATTGTTTAATTTTTTTAAAGTTATGACTAGCTTTTCCGCACATATTAGTCCCCTTGTAATAAAAATTCACCCGTGTGTTGCCGGGGCCCGAAAGGGGAGCAAAGAATAGTAACACTGCACCCTACCACGCATGTCGTAAAAGGCGACTAAGGAGGGTTGGGAATGGGGCTGTTTACCCCATCCCGTAAAAACTTCGCACAGTGGGCTGATCACCTGCTTGCCAACCAATCTGATTACGGAAACAGCGATAGATTGTTTGGTCTGTTTCTGTTCCACAAAGACGCCACTAGGCGTGGTGGAAGCAGCGATAGATTGATCAATTTGTTGTTGCCCTAAGACGCCACTAGGCGTACTGGCCACATACTGCTTTGCCGGTTGATGGCTAAGGATGGAAGAAGAAGAATAAAAATTACGTCCCTTAGATAAAACGCATAAATGTATCTTAACGTTTAAGTATGAGGGAAATAACAATGGGATGGTAGTGGAACATTGATAAGAGTTCCCAATGTCAATGTCTAGTTGTGTAGCGAATACAGAAAGTAAGTTAAAAGTCAATGTCTTTACGTGCATGTTGTGTATGTGGGAACTGACTTTTGTCCCCCCTCCCCCCAGTTCCTGTCTTTTTTTCTCCGATGCGTATGGAATCGATACTTGCCGAGTTTGTATATGTAACCCGCCAAGCACTCAAAGGGAAGTAACTAACAATCATTAATGTGACTGCCATAATAAAAAAATAGCCTATATGTGTTGCATGAAAGTGCTAAATGTCTCTCAACTAGATTAAACTTAATATTTAACCCAAGCTTGCGCCTTCCCCCCCCCCCTTTTGCCCGCCGGATTCCCAAATATAAAAAAACAACACAAAAGGCAATCACAGATGAAGTTTGACAGATGTGTGCACGAGAGACATGAATAGATAAATACAAGATTCTAGGAGGACAGAGATGCTGATCGCAGCAAGTCGAGATGCTCCCTACGATTATGCGAAAACAGGCTCTTACAACACCCTGTGGAAATAGCCATTTTAGATATGCCCCTCAAACGTAATGGGTTCAGTTCAAAACGGGGGCCGAATAGCCAAGAGAAGGATGTCACTTGAGAGCCATGACCCAAGGTTGACCGCTGCCATAAAATGTCAAGGTCGATCAAATGATCACAGTATACGATTTACTATTTCTACAAACTGATTGACAAGTCAATTTCTTCTTTTTAAAATGTTATTATTAGCACTTGTACCTACTGGATATACATAACATGCATGTGGAAACAAGGAGTAATAACTGTCATATGACATGTGACAAATACGTTGTATTTTTTATTGCCATCAACAAAACAAACCAACAACAACAACAAATTCTAAAATGACCTATGACCTCAACCTTACAAGACAGAGCAAAAATAAATTCCCGCCACGATGTCACGTGATCTCCTCTTGCGCTGTAGTGTTCATGTGACACATCATTTTATGTCATAAAATAACAGGTAAGTCGCTGTATTGTGACGTTTGTTTCATATAAAGTTACTAGCAATAACCCGCTAAAATTGGCAGGTTGTTAATTATAATGTGTTGTTTCTGTTACACGTATTACGTTGCTACTTCTTCTATAGTCTCGCTCTGAATGACACCATCGTCTCTTCCTTTTAGCCATCTTATCATTTTGATCCATAATAATAAGTCTGCAGTACTTTAAATTAAAATTGTGTCTTGAAGAAACAATCCAAAAACCTACATTTTTAAGAAAAATGATGAGTTAAATTTATTTCCCGAATGAAACTGGACAGAAGAGTATTTTGATTGTCTGTTGGTTTAATGCACGTCGTCACACTTTTCTATTTTTGCAAGAGTACATATAAGGGGAAACAATAAAATTATTGTTTAACTTTCAACCACGGTTGCACCCCCTTAGCTGTTGTCGAAGTTCAATGCACTTCCTCGAAAATATAAAACAGTGCGCAAATGACGGTGTGCAAAGTGTGACTGACCGACCGACCGTCCGACCGACCAACCAAGTTTTTACGGCGGCAATTATATTTTTTTATGATTGGATAACGTGAAGAACTAACAAATGAAAAACAACAAGTAATTTTAAATTTACCCTGTATAATAACATCAGTCAATACCCTTTAGCTCCCCGAGGAGCATAGGCCTTCACCAAACATATGCCAAGTCTTCCTGTTGTTACCGAGTGGGAATATGTTGGGATTTAATTTTGAGAGGTATAGGTAAAATTTGGTGTCGTTCAAATTAAGTTACTGGAGTGCCACCAGAGGTAGATATTCTTGACGATATTAGTTACCAGGTTCGTTCCGAAATTCCTCAGTGAGATGATATGGGTTTTGTGACATTCAACAGCATACTTTCAATTCAATGGTAACTTCTAAATCTTCAACAGGATTTATGCAAGAAGTCTTTTTGGATCAATGAAAACAATTTATTGGCTTGAAAACAATTTCACATAGTCATCTGCATACATTTGTTACGCACAGATTTTTTCGAAAGACATTGTGTAATTATTTTCGAAAGACATTGTATAAGTTTTTTGAAAGACATTGTATATTAACTTGCTTGGATTGTACATTTATTATTTCGCACAGTCTAAGCTAGATAACTGTTGTATTAACTGTGTATCATTTTACAGGGATGATTACTTCCTCTTGTGACGGGACTCCAGGTCCACTTATTTGAACGATGTGTTGGTCATTCTCCTTGTATGGTAGTATCGGGCTACCGTTTCTTCGAATGATTAAAACCAGTGTTGAGGATTCTTTTGCTGTCCATATAAGGCGCGATTTCTTACTAAATCGTTCTGGAATGTTCATCAACCATCGTTTCGTTTCTGATTACTACTCAAGTATATGCGTTCTGCGCATGTCTGACTTTAAGAGAGTTAGAATCGTCTTCCGCCCAGCGAGGGATTTCGAGATGTTGTTCTGAGCGAGGCAGGACGCAATTTTAGCGTCGCTGTGATTTGTGATAGGGAATGAGGAATCCTTTTGTGAGTTAGTGTAGCTAACAAGGTCCTTCCCTTTATGTTTCGAAACGCCTGGAGGCGTATGTTTTGTGGTGTCGATTTTTCGAAAGAAGGTAATACCTCATTTAACTTTGAAATCTTTAATTTGACATTTTGTTGACAATGGTCGATTTCTGCTCGCTCGCGTTATTACAGAAGTAGAGGGTCTTCTATTAGAAGTCACACCCAGGTATCTTTATACCTGTGATCTATATATACACGGGATATGCTATGCCCGAAGAACAGTTCTACGTTCTTTGAAAACATCGCTATGTCAGAGATTACACCTTTGTCGAGGGTTAGACTTAGGAATGTTATAAAGGTCAGGTTGACCTATACTCCTTGTATGCTATTCACGTGCGGACGATAATGGACTTATTGTATACATCTGATGTGCTAGCATCAGGAGGGGAGTATTTATTATTATCTATGAACATTTATGATCTGCAGCTGACACTGTTGTAGAATTAATATTTATGAACTTTAGGTACTCAGATCTGTGCCATATCATTTATACGAATCCATGAACCAGAACTTTATGTTACTGAATACACTGGACTATTGTTTACTCTATGTCTGATGAGAATTGGATCCTACATGACTATCAGTTGGCACCAACATCATTTTTGAATGCTGAAACTATTGAACTGTGATGTTTATAATGTATGTAAAGTAACTGTCGTTGTGGCGTGAAATAAATGATGAAAACGTCCAGAGCAGTTACCTCCTTATGATTTCGCATGTCAGTTTGCCTGTGCTGTAACTCTGTGGACTAGCTAACTATTTTACACACAGCAACACCAAAAACCAGATAGGACACCCTACACTACAACTATAATATACCCGGTGTCGATAGGGGTGGTAATTGAAGTCAGCCTAAATCCACCCTTATCATTTCATGGTGGCCAAAAGTTGGTTTATTCTGGTACCAGCTCTCAAGGGGGTCAACAAACCCAGACATCATCATCATACTACATACAAGATTGCAGTTTAACTCACTACCTTCAATCAAAGTACCCGGCGTTGTTGATTTTGGAAGGTTTTCAAAGTACCCAGCGTTGCTCGTCATGTTATCAAAGTTTCCTGACTGAGAAGGACAAGTGCCGGTTGAATCGATTTCCTGTTGCGGATTCAGAAGGTCAAGTGCCGAGCGAATCGATTTATATCTAGAAGGTCAAGTGCCGAACATAGTAAGGATTCAGAAGGTCAAGTGCCGAAACAACGTTTCCAGTATTAGTAGCTCATTTCCTGCGTCATGGCTGTTTATGGGAGCAGATGTTGATCAACGTTGGATCATTTATCCTCAGAATGCTGATCACATCCTGTTCTAAACCGTGCTGACGTTTGGACGTATAGAAGTTAAGTGGCCTGTTTTGTTTGTGAACTGTGCCCTTATGTTCTAACTGAGCCTTCTATACTTTCACATCCTCATTATCAATTTCCTACATGTTATATGTTTATATGTTATATGTCATTTGTATATTTAAATGTTGGTATTTCAGCGGGTCTCGGTTGGGTGGTGTCTTTCAGTAGAATATACCACGTAACAGAGGTTTCTACTGTGAGCGTTTTCTTTAGGGACTGTGCAAATTTCCTTTGCGAAATTTGCTAGCGACTTTAGTTGCTATATTTATTTAGTTGTGACGACATGTGCAGTTGTGTTTTCGGTATTTTTTCGCATTCTTTAGTTTTGTTTTGATTTGTTTGTATTTGTAGGTCTCCTCTTTCCGATTTTTCAGTTCCTTACATCATTTTTGTTTATACACTGTGACGTCATTTGTTTGTTTACATTTATCGCATTTGTCATCACATTCTTTGTGATATTTACTTTTAGTTTTCGCTCTTTATTTATTTGACTTTTGCGAATGTTTTCGTACTGTGTTTAATCTTTGTTATTGTTTACATTGTCTTCGATAATTGTTATTGTTTACATTGTCTTCAATAGTTGTTATTGTTTACATAGTTCTTCAATAATTAAGTTTCACTATTGTTACATATTTGCTTATGCACTATTAGTTATACAGTGCACTGATCATAACTAACTGGTGAATTGGTTTATGCACTATTGGATGTGTAGTGCAGTTATGATAAATAACTGATGATTATGTGGTTATGCACTATTGGATGTGTAGTGCCTTATGATTAAGAAGTGACTTGTGGTATTATTATACATTGCATAATACAAGTTCTTTGTCAAAGACTTGTTTCCCACAAAGATTGGAGTGAACATTGAGATTATACAAGTACTTATTTAAGTCTTGTCACTATTAAGCTTGAGATAATTTAATTAATTATTTCAGGTTTTGGACTTATAATATTAGACATCATGTCTACACTTGATTACTTTATTGAACAAGGGAAAGCCCTTGGTAAGACTGGTGATAAATTGGAAGAATATGCGACTACTCGGTATGATAAAGCATTAAAGATGGAAGAGAAAAAAATGGAAATGTAAGCTGAACAAAAGAATTTGCAGAAGCAGGTGGAGGAAAGGAGATTTCAAATGGAAATGGAGAATGCTGTAAAGTTTCAAACCGGTGTTTATTTACGCAAGAGAGCTCGTTTATTCTTAATTAACCCTCAATTATTATCCTCATAACCATAAACCTTTTGTTCCGCACTTATAAAAGAAATACATCAACAAATATTAGCTTAATCTATCCCCTATGGGATTTGATATGCATAACATTCTGACATTACATTATGTATGTCACCTATCTCTATATATAAGGGCATCATCAAATTACATCAACTCCTCCTTTAATAAGTCATATAATTATTTACCCAATCAAAATCACCATTCACCTCATTCTATAATATTATATTAAATATAATAACTCCTCTTAAATATCTATTCACATAATCCCCAACACTCACCCCTTAACAACACTAATACAACCAATTCCAACCAATCCCCTTCCCCTTACAATATCCAAAAAACCCCCCAAATCTCTTAATACACTCCCACCCACGCTCATCCCACACACATTCAACCCAAAAATACTGATATTACCAACAAAAAAAATGCTTTAAATACATACCAAAAAAAAAAATACACCCATTTCACCTCAAAATTCTTAGATCATATTATATTTAACCTACAAAAAAATCCGCACATGTACCCTCTTTGCCCGACCACATACCTCAACACCTTACCAACCACCTACAACCGCATAAACTCAATCCAACACATACTCAATAAATGCCCCCCTCCCCCTCCACAACTGGAATTATTATCTCAAATCCTTCTACTAAACACCCCTACATTCACCAAAAATCCATCTACCCACCCCCAATATTAATACATAACCCCCAACTTACGGACCACCCCAAAACCAATACCAATTAAATAACAACCCAATTACCTTAACAAATACTAACCCATACAAACACTAATCCCACCAATAAAACCACAATTCCCTACCCATAAAACACCATACAAAAACATAAACAAAAAAAATAAATTATTCAAAACCAAAACTATCTAAAGTTGGGTGTATCACCAATTTCAGACATCACCCTCCTATCCACAAATCTCTTACTACTCAAATATTATTCACTTTTTAAATCACAAAAACAATACAAAAAAATTCCAAGTTACCACCACCCCCAAAACCACAATAAACACATAACTTCCAGTGGCCTCAAACACCCAAAATTAAAGACTCAAATAAACCAAAACTATATCTTAACTACAAATCACACTACTATTTTACCAAATAACAAATAACACTATTCCAATAACATTTTAAAATACTCTAACACTTTTTTCTCAAATTCATAACACAAATCTAAAATCAATTTACTTAAACAAAACAAATCCTCATATATCACATACTTTGGAGCATTTTAAAAATAACTGATACAACTCTCATAAGCTTACTAATTTCCAACCACATACTTATCACCAAAATCTTGTAACTAAAATATCCCAATCATCTTATTTTCACAAACCAAAAAAACCTCAACTCTTTACCACAATATAAATCCTAAACTATACATAAACCATTAATAACAACACATTTACATAAATTAACCAAACTTCCAAACATTATTCACTCATATAACATTTGTCAAATACAATACTCACTTCAAAATAAACAACTATAAACATTACCTAACAAAAATAACACACCAATACCCTCAATCACATTAAACCAATTGCGTCAAACCAACATCAAAACCATTCACAAAACTACATCACCATCTCAAAACACAACTACAACTAAACACAAACACAAACCCTCTAAACACTACCATTCTAAATCTTCAAATTCACAACATACAAAAACTCAATCATACCACCCTCAAAACTCTTAACACTCAAAACCTCAATAACCACAAACCAATAATATATTAAAATCCATCAACTTTCCATTCAACATTCAACCCCCCAAGGGGTCTTTTTACAATTGATTATCATATCATCATTTATTTAATGGTCTAATCCCCTTTTTAATTTGAACTACTAATTAATAACTTTTTATCCTATTAATCCAATACATTAATTTTTTCAAATCCTATATATTAAATTTTATAATTTTATAATCCATAAATTCTCTTCAAAATAAAAAATACTTCTTTCAATCATCGGTTAGGAAATTTTTCTTCTTGGATACGAAGAAAAAAAACTGGTAGACAGAGAGGGCTTGATTTTAGGACACTAACTAAATGACGGTCAATTACTTGATTACAGAAACTCCACCCAATTTTGTAATTTTAAGGGGGTAAATCAATCTTCTCTCTTTCCTCCGCATCCAGAGGGGGTTACATAGTCAATCATAAGAAGGCTGAAAAACCACTAATATGGGTGGCCGTCCGAGTTCTAGAAGTTAGAGATTAGTACCCAACATTTTGGTACGGGGGGACTCGATCGTCAATTCTCCGGGAAATCAAACTACTGGGTAACCATCGACATTTTATACTGGGGGGTCTGAAACCATCTTAAGGCTCTGTAACCTTTTATAGTAGGAAAGGAGGAGGACAAAGGCGTCTCGCACAGAATCTGATCTATCCCGGCATGGTCTCTCTAGGGAAAATTACTGAGCAATTTTCATTCCATTTGGAAACAGAGAATCTCTAAAAGAAAAGCAATCCTATTTTTTTTCAGTCTTTTCTTCTTTACCAAACTAGACTTGTCTAAAGGTTATTGGTAAGTTCCTTTAACTGAACGTGCCAAACCTCTTACCGCTTTTTCTACACCTAGGGGTTTATTGCAATGGAATTTCATGCCTTTCGGTCTTATCAACGCCCCTGCTACATTCGTACGCATGATGCGTCGAATTCTGTCATATCGTACTGATGTCATAGCATACGTAGACGATATCTGTTTATTCAGTGATTCCTGGGAAGATCATTATCTGGGTTTATGCGAATTGCTGTCTACTCTCCGTGAGTATAACTTGACTGCAAAACCCTCTAAAGCTTTTATAGGATTTAGCGAGATTTCTTTCCTGGGTCATCGGGTTGGTCATGGTCTTTTAAAGACAGAGGACCACAATGTTTCAAAAATACTAAACATTTCTGTCCCTAAGACGAAGAAACAAGTACGGAGTCTCTTAGGTTTGATACAATTTTACGGACGTTTCATTCCGAATCTGTCCTCCATTATGGCACCGCTTTCTACTTTACTGAAGAAAGGATTGCCTAATCTGATCCGCTGGTCTCAAGAATGTCAATCCTCATTGGACCAGATTAAAACTCTCTTTTCATCACCACCTATCCTAAGGTTACCTACTATTGAGAACATTTTTGTTCTTTGAAGTGACACCTCGTCAACAGGGATTGGGGCAGCACTTATGCAGTAGTATTCTGAAATTCTGCATCCGGTGATGTATATATCTAGGAAATTAAATACTGCAGAAACGAATTACTCATTTCTAGACCGTGAATTATTGGCTATGGTTTGGTCAATTCTTAAATTGCAAAGATTCCTTCTAGGCTCACATTTCATTGTGGAAACCGACCAGAAAGCTCTTACTGCTATTCAGAGCAAAAACTTGAAGAGCTCGAGGTCCACTCGTTATGCTATAGCTCTTCAACCATTTCATTTTACGGTGCGAGCTATCCGTGGTTCGGATAATGTGATGGCAGACATTCTGTCCAGATGCCCACACGATTCCACTTAATTCTTCTGTTATATATATTTCCTGATATACAGTTCTCTACTATCATGACATATCAACACATATGTTATTATTTTTAGTGAATTTATGACATTGTACCATATAATTTCCTTTTTCTGTTACGGATTTGATCATAACAGAAGAAGGCTTAGTTAGCAATATACGGGCCAAAAGATCACATGGCCACATTTATATATTGTATTTTGATGACTGTATTAAGAGATTTAACATTTGTCATAAATATTTGTGTTATTGATATTTTCGCAGCACATCATTGACATCACAGCGAGATTATGTACATTGTGGAACCGTGAAGTATGTCAAGTTCTTACCTCTTTGCAACGATTATGTCCATCTACGACGAACATCTGTTTTATTAGTATTGATTAGTAATACATTGTATCATGATTTAAATGCTTATATCATGTATTTTTTGTGTAATTTTTTTTAGTGCGGTATATTGTTATATGACACCGCTGTTTACACAACACTTCATTGTTTAATACTATGATAATATATTTGTATTCATATAAGTATACTTTGGCTTGCATTATGATGTTGCCATCACTATGGCGTATGTTGGTGGCACCTCCCTGGAATATACGTGTACACTTAGGGAAATATTTTTCTCTAAGGTTCTGAGATATAATCTCAGCTAGCGCTCCATGCGTCTAGCAAGCCGCATATTAGGCATTATATCCGCGCATAATACGTGCGTTAAGAGCCTGTTGTTTCTGGCTCTAGGATTCAAAAAAAATGTTTCATTTTTTTTCCTGGGGGTGCGGTAATGTTACGCACAGATTTTTTCGAAAGACATTGTGTAATTATTTTCGAAAGACATTGTATAAGTTTTTCGAAAGACATTGTATATTAACTTGCTTGGATTGTACATTTATTCTTTCGCACAGTCTAAGCTAGATAACTCTTGTATTAACTGTGAATCATTTTACAGGGATGATTACTTCCTCTTGTGACGGGACTCCAGGTCCACTTATTTGAACGATGTGTTGGTCATTCTCCTTGTATGATAGTATCGGGCTACCGTTTCTTCGAATGATTGAAACCAGTGTTGAGGATTCTTTTGCTGTCCATATAAGGCGCGATTTCTTACTAAATCGTTCTGGAATGTTCATCAACCATCGTCTCGTTTCTGATTACTACTCAAGTATATGCGTTCTGCGCATGTCTGACTTTAAGAGAGTTAGAATCGTCTTCCGCCCAGCGGGGAATTCGAGATGTTGTTCTGAGCGAGGCAGGACGCAATTTTAGCGTCGCTGTGATTTGTGATAGGGAATGAGGAATCCTTTTGTGAGTTAGTGTAGCTAACAAGGTCCTTTCCTTTATGTTTCGAAACGCCTGGAGACGTATGTTTTGTGGTGTCGATTTTTCGAAAGAAGGTAATACCTCATTTAACTTTGAAATCTTTAATTTGACATTTTGTTGACGATGGTCGATTTCTGCTCGCTCACGTTATTACAGAAGTAGAGGGTCTTCTATTAGAAGTCACACCCAGGTATCTTTATACCTGTGATCTATATATACACGGGATATGCTATGCCCGAAGAACAGTTCTACGTTCTTTGAAAACATCGCTATGTCAGCGATTACACCTTTGTCGAGGGTTAGACTTAGGAATGTTATAAAGGTCAGGTTGACCTATACTCCATGTATGCTATTCACGTGTGGACGATAATGGACTTATTGTATACATCTGATCTGCTAGCATCAGGAGGGGAGTATTTATTATTATCTATGAACATTGATGATCTGCAGCTGACACTGTTGTAGAATTAATATTTATGAACTTTAGGTACTCAGATCTGTGCCATATCATTTATACGAATCCATGAACCAGAACTTTATGTTACTGAATACACTGGACTATTGTTTACTCTATGTCTGATGAGAATTGGATCCTACATGACTATCAGTTGGCACCAACATCATTTTTGAATGCTGAAACTATTGAACTGTGATGTTTATAATGTATGTAAAGTAACTGTCGTTGTGGCGTGAAATAAATGATGAAAACGTCCAGAGCAGTTACCTCCTTATGATTTCGCATGTCAGTTTGCCTGTGCTGTAACTCTGTGGACTAGCTAACTATTTTACACACAGCAACAACAAAAACCATATAGGACACCCTACACTACAACTATAATATACCCGGTGTCGATAGGGGTGGTAATTGAAGTCAGCCTAAATCCACCCTTATCAACATTTAAGAATCTTCAAGAAAAGGTAGTGTCGTGATATACATATATAGTTTTCCTCCGCGTACTTCTATCCAATGTGGTACAAACATTTAATCTGAGTTTCTTTCTTTAAGTTTCTCAAGTATATCCACTTTTGGCGTTGTGATAAACGAGCTCCCAGGCCTTATAGCTCTATCTTTTCCTACATCTCTCGTATTTTATTTTCTCCCACATTTGTTGCTCTTTCATCCTACATTTGCTATTTCATCGTTGATTACTCGCGACCGGTATCAAGAGAACCGCATTTGTTCTTTCATCGGTGGTAAAATAAAGACTTTTGATTGAGTCCCCATACCTGACATCATCGTTTGAAGTCCATATTGCATCGTGCCAAATCTGGTGAAAACACATCTGGTCATCCAAATCAGACATCTGGACATTATACAATTTCCGTGGACTGTTGTTGTCTTTGTTGCTCGGCCGCTATAAGCGACGGGTCACCACATTGGACGCTAAGCTTGGCCAGGTGATAACGTCTCAAGCTGTTTAAACCAACCGGACGGTAATACAATAAGTGGCGCCATAGAGCGGACATGTTAGCATGCTGGCGACAATTAACGGAGGTAACAAAGAGTGCCGCCAAAACACACGGAGCGATAGACAATCAGAGAGTAATGTGACAGCACTTTTGCATTGGCCAGCCAATTATCTCAATACCTGTTTGTCAGGCAAGCCAGGCAACGAAAGTTGGTCGCAAATTACCCCACCCACTTTTGGACTGACAGGGGACAAGAGCGAATCTGGGAATGAGTGACCAGAGGGTCTCTTAGGTATTGGTTGTATGGGCGGAGTTGTACGTCACCGGTCCAAAAAACCCACATTGGGCTTCTAGAAATAAAATACACGTGTAGTTCGCTAAAAAGAGCAGCCCAGTTTTTACATTGTGAGGTAGAGATTAAATCCCTAAAATGCCTAGCCTAAATACACGTGTTTATTCAGAGTGGATAATGAATAATTTATGTGGTGAATTGTGTTCTTAAAGGATTTTGCGAAGGGAAAAGAAGGTTAGTAGATCTTATGCAGATTATTAATACATTTTCTTATTCTTTGTTTATTTTAACCTCACAGCTAAATGTGCAAAAGATAGAGTTTCAATTAATTCTTTTCATAACTGATTAATAAAATCATAAGATTTTCTTAGAAGATGATAGGATGATAGGCAGTAATTAATAGTTCATACCTCCCTGTCATCATCATCACAGTCTCCCATGCGCACACACTCTCATGCACAAGATATTTAACATCATTAGAATTGAACTCAGAGAGAGATCAATAATGAGCAGTAGTATAAATGAAAGTCAACCAGTGATGTTAAGTGTGAAAACTTACGAAGACTTGTGTGTGTCTTCAGTTCATCAGAAGTCTGAGTCTACACGCAACGTGTCTGACGTCTAACCAGAAATAAGTTATCAAAAAACGGACATTTGGCTAGCAGAATTCGCCATAGGACATCTTTCATTCCTCAATTAAAAAGTAATATTTTTTCACCCACAATTCAGAAGGTGGATGCAGCATTTTTCGTCACCATATACTGCTGGCTCACAAGTTCAACACATATATATCACAAGTTCAAATCAATCGAACGCTTATTATCTGGAGTCAAGATAAAGAGCTCAAAAGTGGAATCTCATATTTATACCAAGTGCAACATACTCTTAAGCGCATTCCATGAAGCAGACTCTAAAGTATATCTCAGGAATTACGACTACATACGCAAGATAATGAGTCTACATATCACTAACATTTCGTAAAGATATACAGTCTGGCCAGTACCCTCGGGAGATTAGACAACAGACTTTTTTCATATGACAGCTATTAACTGTTGATCAACACTACAGAGATATACTCAAACAGTGAAGGAATATATATATATATATATATATATATATATATATATATATATATATATATATATATATATATATATATATATATATATATATATATATATATATCGTCAGCGTTCTCAGTGCGACAACAGTTTTCATCAGAACGTCCTCGACTTAGAGGTACCCTACTCGACATAACGTATGACAACTTGGGACATTTTATGCATACATGTGAATCATCATATCCATGAGAAACATTTAGAGACACATAGGCTGTGTAGATTACTCACCATTTTGGTAACACGTATCAAATCACATCATCATCATTTCGCTTTACACCAGTTCATTCTTAATTAACTACTACTTAATTAACTGCAATTTTATTATCTCATCTGTGTGTTTTGTGTGAATCGTCTTTTACCACCATCACGTTCCAACCATTACTAACCCTATATGTGTGGATATTTAATTAATAAACCCAATAATCGCTTGATCATTATCTAGTTTTTTAATGTATCACTCGTGCTGTCGGTGTTACATATTCACATATAGGAGCATTTCTCTACTCAGATGAAGTTGGGTGCTTTTTTCTGTTACGGGATCTAAGGACAGAAACTAACGTCGTGGGGAAACAGAACTCTTTTCATAATTAATTAGAAAACACTGTCCAGTGGAAATCATTCGCATTCCCGTCTTCTTGTCCCTATCTCGAATAGGTCTTTATTCTTTCTTAACGAGCCAATTTCTAGAGACCTTCTACCTAATATCTCATAGGCTATTCCTGGCAAAAACTACTGTCGTAGTTGCCCCAATATGAACCACACGACAGGCGTAAAAGATGGCGGAGCCGCTACCTCTCTTATAACTTGAGTTAGATTAATGTTTGAGAGTTCAGTTTCGTTTATTATAGTTTCAACGTAATCTTCCGACATTAAAGCATTTCTGGCCTAACAAAATGTCGTTAAGAAAATATAGTGTCACTTGAAGCTGTATTTACGTGAATAAAAATTTACTATAATGTAAATAGGTTACCGGGGCCCGAAAGGGGAGCAAAGAATAGTAACACTGTACACTACCAGGCATGTCGTAAAAAGCGACTAAGGAGGGCTGGGCATGGGGCTGGTTACCCCATCCCGTAAACAAACTTTTTACCACAAAAACTTCAACAAATATGGACAAATCAAATAAAGAATATAAATCAACTCAGCCGCCCAAGACAGAAGAAGGTCCTCTGGAAAAGAGGCGCATGAAGCAGCCTAGAGAAAGCCGAAAGGAGTCTGGGTTGCCGACTAACCTTTTTTCGTCTAGGAAAATCTCCAGGATTGGCACAGGTAGCAGCAGAAATGACAAATTACAGGATTGATATTCTGGGTCTCTGCGAGACACGGTGAAGGGAAAGGCATAGAGAAGAGGAGATTGATCACAGAAGAAATGATGTTGTCCTCAGGACACGAGGAAGAAAGAGCCCACCACAGTGAAGGGGTGGCTCTAATGCTGTCCAAGGAAGCACAGAATGCACTTATAGAATGGGATGTAATGGGACCCAAAAGAGTGGAGAAGAAGACGCTGGCGATGGATACGACACACATTGACAAAACCTGTTGATAGCATTACAAGGCAGTCCTTTTCTGGAATCCACAGGGAAAGAGAGGCAGAGGTAGATCAAAAAACACACGGAGAAGAGAACTGGAGACAGAGGTGAAAATGATGAGGAAGACATGGAAAGAACTTGAGCGGATGGCACGTGAAAAGAAGACTGGCATGTGTTAGTTAAAGGTCTATGCTCCATGGGGAGCTAAAGGGTATTGACTGATTGATTGATTATGTAAAAGTTATCTGCTTAACACAGAGTTAATATCTTGAAAACTTCAAGACAAGATATTAGATGGCCAAGTACGTTTGTAGTTAGGACGAGATGCGCCAGGTTACACCGTACCGAGTACTAATCCTACGTCCGTGAAAATTAGCTTCTCTGGATCAACTGACTTTGGATTTGTGAAATCCTGCTATCGCAGAGTGATGGGCGATTCAGAAACATGAGTTCCCCAGATAAAGCTTTACGCCCGTCTTCCGTCACGTGCTTTCGCCCCGACATCAAAAGACTTATACGTATAACGGGTCTATCAAAGATTTTGCCCGAACGAATGCCCGCTTCTGAGGATCAAAGTGCCCAGGCCCTGAGTACGAACTTCAAAAGGTTCGATGTTATTCACGTACGGTCTTTCAGGTGTCGTATGACTGACAGATCAACTCGCGTAAGAAACGTAGGTAAACAAATCTGATTCGCTACCTATTATGACTGGCAGGTCACAAAAATTTGTAAACCTTGTGTTAGCTCGTGTTAAACACGGACAAAGAGGCAGGACTAAAAAGGGAGTAAACACACAGACTGTAAATGCATGGTTTTGCTAGCAAATCAGAGAACGCAAACGGGATTACATGGGCTGTCAGATTAATGTAGGCTATTTTTCCATTATACGTCACAGACCCCACCATATGAAAATAGTATATGTATGAACCACTACTGCAAGAGCTGGTGATTGTTTCTGACTGGTCGTGCGGGAAACCCGACAGCACAGCGACCCCAGACCTCGACGGGAGTAGCGACGAGTAATGAGTGATAATTACATCACATGTGCCTAAAGTGTAACAAATTATCATTTGAGAATTATGTACCTTTTTAAGTGTAATTCAGGCAAATCATTATTCATGCACTCCAGACGCAATTTCCTAGTTGACACCCGAAAGGATATTATTAAATTTTCATCATATTTCCTGAGTTACGTTGTGTGCTGGGGAATTTAATTCTTCTGAGAGGTTAACATTGGTGGGTGGAGCACATGAAATTGGGCCTGTTAGAGTGCGGAGAACAAATGTACTCAGCAGAAGGCATTTGTTTCTTTCTATGTGTCATAGTTCGTGGTTACAAGACATCAGACTTAAGTACTGAAGTTCCTACGCCACCAGTGTGAGAGAAGAGTATCACCATCAACCGCCTACAGTGGACAAATTGAATAGAGAAGTGTACTCATCACCAAAAAGAAGTGACGGAAACCACATCTGTAGGACTCATCTGGAGCTAAGTTTTGTGTAACAGGCTACAGCGAAAATCAAAGACATTCTAAAGCCCATTATAAACATCGGTGAGGAAACTTTAATTTCAATTTTCACCCAATTGTCCATATTTATTTTCCCACGTTAAAGACTAATTGACTATTACATTTGTTGTATGTTATTTTAAACTAAACAATAATAGTTGATTCAGTTTATATGTACGAAAGCAAACGTATGAGCCAGTTTTTCTTGATATATATATATATATATATATATATATATATATATATATATATATATATATATATATATATATATATATATATATATATATATATAGCCATTACTTATAGGAGAGCATTCGTTTTATTACTCCAACTGGGGGCTTGACGAGCCAGAATCATTGCATACCCCTTTCACAAAAGGCGACGGACTATATAATAAATTAACAAATTTGCTCAGCCCCTAAACAGCGTTTGTTCTTGACTTCTGGGAATATTTTGTGAACTCTTCCCTATTGTAGAAGCGCCATTCATCTTATAACTACTTCTTTGCCAAGAGTAATCTTGCGCGAAGATAGATACCTTGGCCGACCTACTTTTAGATACACTTGCGTTGTGACCATTAGTGGACCACTACTGCAAAGCCAGGGAAGGCAATCCCGTGACATGGACATACCAGTGAAACAAGAGGTGAGGAAATGATAGACGTAGACAGGACATAACAAAACAATGACACAATTTACGGACACGATCACGGCGACTTTCCAAAAATGTTCAAGGCAGAAGAAACGAAAGATAACCTATAGGTTGTCGTGAATCCCTTTTATCTTCCTGTTATTGCTGCTAGACTCACCTTTATTCTTGCGTTTTTTATTACTGTGTGCATGCACTATCTTTTTCATTTTCTATTTTCTATTGCTCTTCTCGATGGCCGCATTATCCTGCTTGTTATTATTCGTATTTATGTTGACTGTCTTGGTACTGCTGTCCTCTTATCGTTTTCTTAAATCTCTTATTTCTCGTAATTCTTCTTGTTTTTTTCATCTTTCTTGTTTTGCTAATTCGTGTTTTTTACTTCTGTCAATTTCTTTTCATCTCCTTCAGTTTGCACGTTTTGATTTTAAGACTTTTCGCCGCTTGTCCCCTTTCCTGTTGCTCTGGATCGTCTCTAAACATAATCACAAGTCCTGGCGATCTTATAATTATGGCGTCTTTTTGTTTCAACTAGGGACCGTATTAGATCTGCCATTGTTCTTGTCGGATTTATGTTTTATTTGCTTCGCCCTGGCCTCCAGCTTTATTTATTTAAGTAAGAGACAAAGTCATTAACACAGTCACTATCTAAAAATTTCATTTATGTTATAATGATACTAGCAAGTAACCCATCAAAGAAATCAGAACGAGCTATGGTGTGTTTTTTATGCTTCATGTCTCGAGGACGAACTCCGTCTAGGCCGGTCCAAAGGCCGGCTGAAAAAGGAGGATGGCGGCCTGCACATCCGTAAATTGTTGTCAAAGTTGACTTATATCACACTTCCTGCTCACTCTTCCAAATGTCTTCCAAGATTTCGTTTATCTATAATCATCTGTCCCAAACAGTCGAATCGGAAGTGATTATGCAA
The DNA here is from genome assembly GCA_024509875.1 of Oreohelix idahoensis. Taxonomy (NCBI): domain Eukaryota; kingdom Metazoa; phylum Mollusca; class Gastropoda; order Stylommatophora; family Oreohelicidae; genus Oreohelix; species Oreohelix idahoensis. The sequence continues at coordinate 42,820 of JAMPIV010003229.1, read as the reverse complement.
TCTTAAGCAAACACTTCATGCTCTCATCTACCTGGAGCCAATGTGATATTAACACGTTTAGTGATTCAATTAATCTCTCAGGGATGGCGATATCCTTGCCTGGACACACGAAGAGAAATAATAGACAAAGGGGGAGTGGAAAATGGAAGAAAAATTGAACGTTCCAATTTTATGACATGAGGGCAAACACCATCGACGGCTGTCACGTAAAAAGCGCATTCCCATGGTCAGTTATGACTGATGGGGCTATTATTATCATTATATTATTATAATAAAACAAAACAATTGACAAAGCTCAAACGTTATTTACAAATGTTGCTAAATATGGCGAGTTTGACAATAACTGTTGATTATTTTTTTGATAAACAAGACTGGTTTCCTTTTTAGTTCAAGGATAAACTGACATTGTACATGAATTTTAATATTTTCATTTTCTGCTCTACTTCTACGTTTATTCTACATTTAATTTACATTTATTTGCAGTTGTGGTCTGTAGCATTTGATGAATAGAAGAAGATTTGTGGGATGTGAACACCCTGTATCAGGCGCCATAAACGTGTAACAGTTTTCAGATCACCAGAGCTGATTGATCACAGAAGGTAAAGGCTGGAGATCATAAAAAATTGGGATTTATCAAGTGAGAGACAGTATTTGGATGATGACCTCATCAAATATATAAACCATGAAGTTTAGAGTTCCATATTAATTTATCTTCTTCTCTGCCTTACAGCCTAATGCCCCAGCTGATACAACTCGTATCAAGTTTTGTTCACATTTTTATACACATATTTTAAGTAAGTTTGCATTTCACTGGCTGTATATTATTGTAACTTCGTGTTCATAGTTTTCTGAATACATTAGACAGATATTGGAATATTACGTGAGTTTGTTATTACTTTAAGGTGTTCAAAGATGAAGCACGTACCATTTATAGTGTTCTAACCTTAGAGGTACGAGTCAATATTTAGAGTTTGCTGTTTCCAAATGGTTTTTGCGTCTGTATCTATTTTTGTGTGTCTGTCTCTGTTTCTATATATCTGCTTCTAAATTTTATATCTGCCTCTTTTTTATGTCTGCCTCATTTTTTTGTCTGCATCTATTTTTTGGACCTACCAGTTTTTTTTTTAGTCTGCCTCTATTTTTGGGTCAGTTTCTATTTCAGGGGTTGCCTCTATATTTGAGACTGTCTCTAGTTTATTTTGGTCAGTCTCTATTTTGTGTCTGTTTCTGTTTCTTTATATCTGCCTCTGTTTCTTTATATCTGTCCCTAATCCTTTATATCTGCACCCAGTTCTTTATATCTGCCCCTAATCCTTTATATCTGCCTTTGTTTCTTTGTATCTGCCTTTGTTTCTTTACATCTGCCTCTATTTCTTTATATCTGCCTGTCGAAGGGAAACATAATGGTTAGTCTGGTTGGTCTAACTTCTCCCCTGCCGAGTTCTTTTAAAATCAACAAGTAGCTGGTTCTTGGCTTCCAGCTTGTCTAGGGTATAATTTTATAACAGGCCTATAAGTCCAACTTTTTAACAGCCTTAGAAACGTGTAAGTAGTCCTCAACAGTAATAAAACTTCATAAGGCCAGTTTGTTGTTGAAGAATGTGATGATATCCGATATTTCACCGATCAAAATATAGCATCTAGTAGTTTGTAGGTATAAAATAACATAGGTATTACCACACCACCAAAATACTAGAGTTTTCTCGGTTCCTACAGGGTTAACGCAGAAACAACGATAGTAGAAAAAAATGCCAATGTGACGTCACAGACTTGCAAGCCTTTAACCAACACGCACGCGTGAATGTTAGTGTAGTTAGAAATCGTGTATTTCTTGGAAAAGGCGAAGGAGAGGGAGGGGGAAATGCATAGACCCCGTTTGAATTCTGAAACTGAAACTAACTTGCCAAAACGAACGATAGGAAAAATAAAGACTAAAAATGAAGATTAAAATGCTACTAAATAGTTGTTAAATATATAATATTCTTTAGTCTAAATATATTATCTTAATGTAGAAAGAAAGATATGTTATTTGAATACATATAAAGGAAAGACGAAAATGGTAAAAATAATAGCCAGAAGTGTGAAACCTTATACATTAGATGACGAACGGTAGACTAAGTAAATATTTTCGTTCTGGATTAACATGACTTAGATAATACTAGCGATATGGTAGAATGAAGACATATATAGACGTGCATGGGGTTTCTTTACTGATGCTGGCCATATTGAGGCAATAGAAAGGGGTGTCTCCTGATTTGAAAATTGTAGGTTAACTTTTGAAAAAAAGACGCGTGGGAACGGAAGTCCCCTGATTGGTTGCTGAGCATAACTAAGAAAGTGAAACAAATACTCAGAAAGACGAGCGTTCCTTGCCACTATTAATTTAAACTTTCACATGTAAAGTTAATAACATTTACAGACAAGTGTGATCAGATGCCTTCGCTGTTCTGTTATTCAGCAGGAGATCTTGTGTGACCATTTATGGCCTGTAATTAACTTACATAGTGAAAAAAATTCGATATTTTGGTAAGACCAACATTTATATAATTATTATTATATTTGAAAATGTGTTTGCCATATTGATTATGAATGAATAGTTGAAGGGGAGAGTCCCAGTCGTACAAGTGCCATTTCAACATGTTATGTACAGTCATTAAATGGGGTTAGATAATCTTATAGTTTAATGTAAAAGCCCTACCGCTTTACTTGTATTTTGGGATATAAAAGAATATATATATAGAGGGAAGTTAACATCAAACTTTGTGTTGTTTCACCGAGTTGCTAAGAAAGATATTATCATTGTGGGGAAAGAACTTAATAAAATCCTTGCAGTTTTACTTAAAAGTTGAGATAAAGAGAGATTAATAAGGGAAAAGACTTTAATGAATAATGTTTAAGTATAGCCAGAAAATCACTGGCCATCTTTATGTAATCCGTTATTACCTGAATTTATTTATGAAATTATAATATTGTATTAGGACTAGGAAGGTGAAAAAAACATATGTTTGAGATATTTAATGATAATAGAGCACACTACCAGATGGGGAAAATAATTATTTATGTATTATGTTCTGATTTTTGATTGGTTGATATCTGCAAACCTGTTACAAATGGAGATAGGTCAGAATATTATTTTGAGGGGAAATTAATCCTCTACTTCCAGAGTTTCTGGGTGTGAAACTGAAGTGAGCCAGTCACGTTGTTGTTCAACCTTGGTACCTGTTCGAGGCCATATGATTTGAGGGCCCTACCTTATCTTGAATCCTGAAAGCTGAGCAGTGCTGTGAGCAGGAAGACTTATAACCAGGACATCGCAGAATTTTCGACACCTATCTTAAGATAAGCCCTGTGTTTTCGGGCCTTGTGAATTCACTGAACTATTCTCCACAATTTGATATTTCAACCAGATTAAATAAAATGATGACAGTAGTGATTCCCCAAAATATGTGCTTTAGTTTGGAATAGAGTATTACAATAAGAACACTTCCTAGTCAGAAATAAAAAGACTTTAGTAGTGAAACTAGTTTGTGTGTAACTGTTTATAGATGTTTAATCTTAATTTTTTTTTTTGAATCAACTTAATTATACTTAATACATTTGAAAAAAATTGTTCAGACCAAAATTCAATAGTGAGTTGTTTACTTAATTGTTTATTAACCTTAAAGTGTGGTTGTTGTTATTTTCTTCACATACATTGCATATACCCTAGACACGTAGCTACACAACATCCATACATTATAACATATAAATTCGGGATAACATACATAGTGGGTGGTAGTCATTGGTGGAAGCAAGACAGGTTTCCTGACATATAGTTAAAAGGTAAACTTCCTCAGGAGCTTGCATAGCTGACTTCACATCTGCTACACAAATATATATATATATATATATATATATATATATATATATATATATATATATATATATATATATATATATATATATATATATATATATATACATATATATATATTGTCATAAAATTAACAAGTGATACAACGTAAAAATATCTCCAAAGGATAAAATGTAGGGATAAAAACATAACGCTTAAGCTGCTGATAGTACATGATCGCCCTGACCGCGGGTCATCACCCTCCATAAAAATTGACTTGTTAGACGGGAAATCAAAACGGTTACCATTTGGAGGGATGAGAACGGCGGATCAAAAGGAAAAAAAAAAATATGACTGAAAAAAATTGCGTGAGACTAGCAAGGCTAAGGAGACGCACTGGGGGGGAGGGGGGGGGGGGGGGAAACGGAGGAAAAAAATTCACGTCCCCAAATTGACACGAGGTACGGAAACGGACGCTTTTGCGATACCAAGCCTTTGATTTGAATTCAGCGGCTAAACGCAGATGCTTGAAATATTACAAAATTTAAAAAAGTAACTTTTCTTAATATTAATGTTAGGAATATAAAAATTAGCTGGCCGGATGGCCCATTCTGAGCAGTGAAATAATATGTTTTTAATTTTACAGACGGATAGATAATAATGAAAATAATGACAAAAGACAGTGTTTTTCACAACAGCGAAAGACTGCATTGAATCAAAAGTGTCGCTATTTGCACAAAAATCGCGACCTTGAGACGCAGGTGTTCAAATCTAATTAGCATGGAAGAGAAGGGATATTGGTGGGAGGCCTAGCCCAGCTGTGTCTAAAAATAACTTTTAACGACAAAATTTTGGAGGGGAGAGAAAGGTTGGTTCAAAAATCAAGTACGTTTTTGTAAAAACGCAAGTAGAGACGGACAGACTAACAGATAAAAATCCATACTTGACTGAAGCATGACTGAAATGACTTTAGTGTAGGAAATTTGAATTTAAAAAAACCAAGGCATTGATTGGCCACAGACAATCATATTATCCGCGCTCAGACGAGCTTTTTTGCCATTCCTCAATAGTTGTCCAGTGATAGACACAGTAAATTTCAAGTGTGGTGATTTCCAAATGAAATAAATTGAAATAAGTTCAGGGACGCCATACTATAGCCAGCAGCTCAGCTGAGTTTTGCTAGCATTTCTGTGTTCTTTATTCATAATCGGGTAAGATTGAAATTATTTCTTTGTATATTTTGAATATTGTTTAATGTTCGAGTGATTTGATACTGCCATATCGAAATCTAGCCTTACAAACAAGTAAGGATTCGCTCTGGACCCCCCGCCCTAGTTCAGGGTCTAGGGACAAACAATATATAAACTACAGCAAGGTTTAGGAAGGGGTGATCAAGTGTTGAGAACAGTAAATCATAACTCCTTTCCTATTCTATGGCAGTGAGATAATGCACCTATTTCAGAATCTGTAGACCGGGGAACCTTACCCTATGCGAAACCAACTAGGTAAGATGTGCTGTGTGGTCAGAGAGAACTGACCCTGTTTATGTGGTGTTATTGCAATGTGTTATGTGTAGAGGTGGCTTATTAGGTAAAGGTTCTGAACAAAAACCAATACTTTATTTCAGAGCTGTGAGTTCGATCTTGACACTAAGGTGGTGTCAAATGCTGATTAATAATTGAAGTGAGGACCCGTGCAGGGTACATTTCGACAGAACATCTGTGTATTGCTCAAGCACGGAGAGGTGGGGCCATCATATTCCAGCACCAGAACAAATCTGGCAAAGTTAAGTAGGCTAGCTGGCCTGCTGAACTTACACCAACTTCATAAAACTAGCACCCAAGAGAATTTACTACTGAAGCATCCCATTTCCTTCCATCATTAATGGACAATGCTGTGTAGGCATAAACAGGGAGGGATTAAGCCACCCCAACAGCACATCCATTCATAGTTTTCCCAGTAAAATTAACATTACGAACAGTAATACTATAATTAATCTTGAAGATTGCATATGTAAACATCTTTCATTTAACATGCCATTTATTCATGCCATTCATTCATAAATTTCAAAATCTTTGCATAAGTTCTGGCCAAAATAAAACCTGGGTTCAGAACAAATAAATTTAAAAAAAGATTTGCTATTCTAAATTTAACCAGCTGAATTTAGTTCATTGTGTTATAAATTTTATTGATAGTATTAGACTTAATTAATATCTGTGGGTGTGTGTATATGTCCATACAACACATTGCATTCAGTAACATGATTTTAACGTAGCCACATTCATTAGTAAAAAAAGATATGTGTGAGGTCATAAAGTGATAGCACGAAAGGGCCTTCTGTATATTCACAGTTACAATTATCTCAGGAGCCTTCACAGCTGACCTCACGCATCACACTAGGTGATAACACCACCATACAATACCATCAAAATCCACTACATATATAATGTATATATATATATATATAATATGAATAATATATTATATATAATAGATAGTATATATATATATATAAGTAATATCGACCCACCACAAAGAACAATATTCTAGTTTAATACAGGACGAAGCTCCTTATATATTTCGTCCATACAACACTCAATGGCATTCCTAGCCAGTCCATGAAACCAGTCTATCGTCACGTAGACTAAGGACAAGATGTCTGATGCATATTGCTGAAAAACTTTAATATAGTAGTTCCACACTCACTTCTTTCCATTCAGCATTCGGTTGTCCGTTTAAATATAATCAAGCATAGACTCCATACTGTAGGACGACCTAGCTGATATAAATTCACAAAGACTTTATCACACGAGTACACTTTCTGGAGCTCGTCAAAAACACGTCTTTTACACACAGTGAATACACATCGAAAGAGAGCGACTCCTAGCTCAAAACTGCCACGTAAAGCCGGCAAAGATTAGTCTGCCCAATATTAGCAGACTATGTGACGTACTTCCGGAGTAGTCCGGGAAACGCAATATCAGCAAGGGAGTATGTATACAAGCCATGTCGAGAGCGATAAAACCTGTTATGATTTTACTCATAACAACTACTCCCCCCCCCCCCTTCTCCCCTCCGGCCAATAATGGCAACGCAGTTGTCATTATTGCTATATGAGAAAACACCACTAAGGTGAGCAAAAGGTATTATTACATGTCACTGTTGCTATGACCATGCATAGACCTATGTTTGTGCCGTAATGTAGGCAATTTAACACACGAGGTGTGGAAAACCAGCATGAAATGCTAACACCACTGTCTAAGAACAGCTCAAGGCAATTTCACATAATAAGGATGTACTATAGCAAACGTCAGTCAACATATAACATTAATAATGATAATATCCCATGCATTCTCACACTTCCGTCTATCAGAAAACACCTACTGTTCATTGTCATGTCACCTAGGCAATTAATGTCACTTGAAATTAACATTAATGCTAAGTGTATATAATAATCTTATTCAATCAAAGAAGACGTAAGACAGACACTTGACACACACAAAATGTTTGACTGTCACACATTGTCAAATACATAAAGTTTTGTGTGGTAGTGAATGGTATGTCAAATTGTATCATATACATAATATGAACAACGAATCACGAATTAATTTTATAATAGCGTACAAAGCGCTTTCATATCAAACTCATAAGTGTCCAAGTAATATTCTTTTGTGTTGAAACGTCAATTAATACAGTAAATATGCCTTTTCAACTCCTGTATGGAAAAAAGCTTTTATTTCCAATAAAGTCAAGACGATTCCGTGCACACCATCATATAGTGCTTGAAGTTTCATGTAGAAAATCCATCATAAATGTGTCCATGATTGTTGTCTCTTTAATAGTATACCAGCACCGTACTAGTATACTGGCTAGAGATCTGACTGTAGACAAAGACATCAATAAGCTAGTCGATGAATTCAGCAGATGCATATTACAGGCTGCTCGTGAAACAATACCTAGAGGGGCTCGTAAGCACTACAAACCATATTGGAATAGTGAACTAGAGCAGCTGCACAACGACGTGGAAACATCTCGAAAGCAGGCAGAGACCAGTCCATGCCAAGAACACCACAATAACTACCAGCAAGCTAAGGCCAAATTTCAAAGGGCCAAGTTGCAGGCCAGGCGAAGAAGCTGGAAGGAGAAAACAGAGTCCTTGAACTTTGAAAGAGATACGAGGAAACTGTGGAAGCTGGTAAAGCAACTTAACGATGAAGGTACAGAGAGAAACTCAAGGATTGCTCTGTACAAAGATGGAAACATCCTCATGGGAAAACAGGCAGCTGATCACTTTGCAGACTCCTTTGCTAAAGACAACAACATCGAAGTTAGCCCAGAGAAGCAACAGGAGACTCGTGAGAAACAACACGCAGGACGAGATGGAACCATACCTGAAGTTATGGAGGCACAAATCACATTCAGAGAACTGGAGCTTGCAATATCCAAATTGAAAATGAGAAAGTCGCCAGGAGTTGATGGAGTGTCCAATGAAATGATTAAGAACTTGGGAACCGCAGCAAAAACAAAGCTGCTGCAGATCTTCAATATCTGTTGGAACTCAGGCAGAGTTCCACAGACCTGGAGGGAAGCAATCATGATACCTCTCCTAAAACCAGGAAAAGACAGTTCCACTGCCTCCAGCTACAGACCAATCAGCCTTACAAGCTGCCTCTGCAAAACAATGGAACGTATCATCAACCTCAGGCTACAGTGGTACCTTGAAAGTGAAAACCTTCTTGTACCACAGCAGGCGGGCTTTAGGCAGTGTTATTCCACCGAAGATCAGGCAACTTACCTTTCCCAAGAGATTGAGGATGCGTTCCAAGATAAGAAACTGGTACTAGCAGCATGGATAGATCTAAGGAAAGCATTTGACAAGGTTTGGAAAGAGGGCTTCTGAAGAAACTGAGAAATTGTAGAGTGAATGGTAAGAGGTACAAATGGGTGAAAGCATACTTGCATAACAGAAGAGCCCGAGTACAACTAGATGGCCTCAAGAGTAAGAAAATTCTACTGCGTCATGGCGTCCCTCAGGGAGGGGTTCTGTCCCCCACACTTTTCCTAGTCTACATCAACGACATGGTTGCTGAACTACCACATGGAATGAAAGTGGGCAATGTACGCTGATGACCTGGTAATATGGTGCACAGATGAGCATGCAACAGTGGCCACCAAACTGCTACAAAGAGCTATAGATGCCTTAACCTCATGGGCAAATAGATGGTGTGTCAGCATCAACACAGACATGTGCAGCACTACGCTCTTCACCCTCTCTCCCAAACAAAAAGCTGGTGTCATCAAGATAAACGAAGAGCTCCTGAGAGAAGATAAACAACCCACCTATCTCGGAGTTACATTCGATGATAGGCTGACATGGAAGCAGCACATCAACAAGGCAGCAACAAAGGCCAGGAGGAAGCTAGCCATCCTGAGAAAACTAAGTGGAACCACATGGGGAGCCAGCGGGAAAATACTTAGTAAAGTTTACCAGCAGGGCATACGACCACACCTGGAATATGGGTCAGCTGCGTGGTGTCCAGCATCAAACACCACATTACAAGAGCTAGATAAGGTGCAAAACCAGGCGCTTAGGGTCATCACGGGGGCAATGAAATCAACGCCTAGAGTGGAGATGGAGAAAATGGGGAGGATACAAGCACTGAGAGAACGCAGAGACACGAAAGTGCTAACACAGGCAGAAAAGTTCCTCTGTATGCCGAGCCATCCAATGAAGGACAGATTCCAAAACCTAGCAATGGGGCGACTGAAAAGAAGCAGCTTTATCCACCAGGCCAAACGATTTCGTAGACAAACCTCAGACCTGCCTGAAGTTAACAGCCCCCTAAAGTCTGTGCCAGAACAAACCCCTTGGAGAGAGGAGCATGGACTACCAGTACACATCCACACAAAAGTGAAAGGAATATTCGACAGGGATGAACAGAACAGCGTGCAACGTAGGACAGTCACTCTCAGTTTCCTGGATGATGAATACCCACAGGACCTCTGGGTCCGAGTATACACAGATGGGTCAGCACAGAATGCAGTAAAGAATGGAGGAGCAGGAGTGTACATAGAATACCCAAACAACACTAGGGATACGGTAAGAGTACCAACGGGGAAATTCTGTAACAACTATGATGCAGAAGTCCAGGCAATCAAGGTGGCAACTGAGAAACTACTGAACACCAATCTCGGTCCACAGCCTGTAGTATTCCTGACAGATGCAAGATCAGCACTCCAAGCACTTCAGTCCAGAAAATTGCCAGTTATACAAGCCCTACTTTCTGAACTGTGCAACCAGCGCAGGGTCGCCATGCAGTGGATACCGTCTCATTGTGGAATACCAGGAAACGAGAGAGCAGACGGACGGACTGGCTAAAGAAGGTGCTGCAGACGAACAACCGGATGTACCAGTTACATACCATCAGAAGAAAAAGATGATCAAATCTATCAGAAAGCCACCAACATCAACGCAGGATGACTACCAAGCTATGAACAGATCAGAACAAATAGTCATTCTGCGCCTCAGAACAGGACACAACCGCCTCCGCAGCCACATGTATACAAAATTCAAGATTGGCAATTCAGCCATGTGTACATGTGGACAGGCACCCCAGACAGCGGAGCACGTACTGCAAGATTGCCCCGAATATGATATATTGAGGCAAACCCACTGGCCCAGAGAAACAACACTGGAAGCAAAACTATATGGACCTCTGTATGAACTACAAAAGACAGTGAAGTTTATACAAGAAACAACATTGCAGATATAGACAATATATTTCAAGCGAACGAAAGAAGAAGAAGAAGTATACGACAAGAAATTCATAAGAGCGCGAACTATGAAGCGAAATCACAAAGAAAAGTTGCGTATACAATCTCATGGTTAACTTCCTTGAAATCCTAGTATGAGTTTTATTTCACAGTTGTCTCCCTTGGTAGACAGCATAAAGTCTCTTGACTGTTAATGTGTGTATTTTCAAAACTGTTCCGAACTGAATCAATAAAAACATTTGTACAAATTCTTTTCTTTGACAACTAGTAGTTGAAATGTGCATCTGAAGATTGATGTATGCGGTGTCTATGCAATGTCCGAAGTAAAATGATATGTCACACGCCATGAAATGATCAATCAATAAGCATCATCTTGTGGCTGTGCGGGTGGCATTGCTGTAACATCACCGTTGCAAAATTACAATCTGGTGATTTAATGGTTCTTGATGCGAAATGTTTTGAGCGCCGGATCTGTGCATGTAGATATTCTGACTACATAGTATTATGTTGATCATTTGAACTTGAGGACGCGATAGATGATGTATCGTCCTTGATGCATCTGGACAGCACATCGGCGACAACATTGAGATTTCCCTTTAATGATCTAATGCTGTTATAGTACGGCTGTAAAGCCAGGCTGGCTCTAGCTGCCTTTGGATTAGTAAAACGAGCTGTCTGTAAATAACCCAAAGCTCGTTGATCAGTCTCAAGAGTGAAGTGAGCTCCCAAGAGATATCGTTGAAGTTGATTGCAGGCAAAAACAATAGCCAAAAGATCTCTCTCTACGATTGGTTACTTTGGTTCAGTGGGGGTAAACTTTCTGCTCACATACAAAATAGGGTGCAAGTGGCCTTCAAACTCTTGTATTAGTGTTCCCCCTATTCCGACATAGGCCTTGATATTTTGGACACTTCAAATATGGCATGTGCCAATTGTGTGCACTAAATTGCACCGCAACCGGCCAAATAATACGGCTGCCCTAATTCATTGAAATGGAGCGTGTTGGCAACTTGCGTTATAAACAGCGAATTGTGATGGAATTTCTCGTTGCAGAGAAGGAAACTGATGTGAATATTCACAAGCGTCTGTGTGATGTGTATGGAAGTTTTGCAGTCGACAGGAGTACAGTCAGTCGCTGGGTTCAGAGAATCAAAGAATCAGGAAGTGGAGATACGGAGCTGCTTGATCGGCCACGCTGTGGACGTCCTGCCACAGCCACCAATGCAGAAATGTTGAAATGCGCTGAGGGCATTATTCTTATTGATAGGCGAATCACTACTCAACAATTGGCCTTACAGCTGCCAGTCAGCATTGGTAGTGCAAATGCAGTTAAAAAAACTCCCGGATTTTCTAAGGTTTGGGCAAGATGGGTTCCTCGAAGTGTCACAAATGACCACCGATTGCAAAGAAAACCAATTTGTTCTGAATTGTTGGAGCATTTCAATGCTGATGGAGAGAACTTTTTGGCTAAGATCGTTACAGGTGACGAAACCTGGGCACATCATTTTGAACCTGAGACGAAAAGACAGTCACTGGAGTGGCATCCATATTTGTTGAAATTTTTTGTGGTTTAAATTTTTTTTTACAGGATGGGGTAACCGGCCCCATGCACAACCCTCCTTAGTCGCCTTCTACGACATGCCTGGCAGGGGACAGTGTTACTATTCTTTGCTCCCCTTTCGGGCCCCGGTGACAAACAAAGTTGGAGGGACAGACAGCGATATCAAAATAAGAATACAAAAGGCAAGAGGAGCTTTCATTGCATTGGGAAATATATGGAGATCAAGAGAAATAGGATCCAACACGAAAATAAGAATCTTCAACTCAAATGTGAAGTCAGTCCTATTGTATGGCTCTGAGACATGGAGAACAACAAAGACAACAACCAAAAAGCTACAGACTTTCATAAATGGGTGCTTGCGTAGAATAGAGGGATTAAAATGGTATGAAAAGGTTACCAACGTAGAACTGATGACAAGAACTAGACAAGTGCCAGTGGAACAAGAGATGAGAAGAAGACGATGGCGATGGATAGGACACACACTGAGGAAACCTGTTGATAGCATTACAAGGCAGTCCTTGTTCTGGAACCCGCAGGGCAAAAGAGGCAGAGGAAGACCAAGAAGTACATGGAGAAGAGAGTTGGAAACAGAGGTGGAAATGATGAGGAGAACATGGAAAGAACTTGAGATGATGGCACGTGACAGGAGGACTTGGCATGTGTTTGTTGAAGGCCTATGCTCCTTTGGGAGTGGAGGGTTATGATGATGATGGAGTGGCATCATCCGCAATCACCACGAAGAAAGAAATTCAAGACAATTCCTTCATCTGGAAAGGTCATGATCATTGTCTTTTGGGACATTGAAGGTGTGATTCTTGTGGACGTTATGCCAAGAGGAGAGACAATCAATTAGCAAGCTTACATTAAGACATTGAAAAAACTCAATCAACGTTTTCGCAGAGTTCGGCCGCACAAAAATCCAGCAGACCTGCTTCTCCTTCACGACAATGCGCGCCCTCACACAAGTCTGGCAACACGGAAAGCAATCACCAAATTGGGTTGGACTGTACTATCCCATCCACTCTATAGTCCCGATTTGGCACCCTCTGATTTTCATCTATTTGGTCCACTTAAAGATGCACTGCGTGGGACAAGGTTTGAAGATGATGGAGTTATTCATGCAGCGAAGAAATGGCTACATGATTAAGACAAAATCTGGTACGGGCTAGGAATACATGCACTTGTTTCGCGCTGGCATAAAGCCGTACAAGTTGATGGGGATTATGTTGAATAATACCGATGTTTACATGACATGTCCATGTATATTGTGTATAAAGTTCATGCTTTTTGATTTAACAGCTCTTGAGAAAAACGATGTGGTGCATTACTTTTTAAACGCCCCTAGTAATATTGGCGATTTAGAGAAAGCATATTTAATCACGTTTACTGCATCATCACACGCATGCGTCCAAATTACTTTCTTTGCCGCGTCCTTTTTCAGCAACGCGGACTACACGGATGTTAAATCAGAAAAAATGGTAGAAATCGGCTGTAAAAATTTATTAACCCCAAAAGACTTCGAACTTGTTTTTTTGTTCGAGGAATATCTAGATTAAGAATTTTGGAAACCGCAGAATCTTCAGGTTTTAAGACTCCACCTCCAACCTTGTGACCGAGAAATATAATTTCAGAAAAACCTATTTTCGTTTTAGAAGGTCGAGCCGTAATATTATGACATCATAAGGTATCTAATAAAGAATGAATACCGTTGATATGATCATTCCAAGACTGGTGGAATAAACGAATATCATCTATGTAGGTAATCAAATCCTCACGATAAGAAAATAGTCTCCGCATCATACAAACGTAGCAGGAGCGTCAACAAGACCAAAAGACATATAGTTAAATTGAAACAAACCTAAAGGTGTAGCCAAAGCTGTGTACCGGTTTAGATCTGTCAGATAAAGGAACCTACCAATATCCCTTTGATAAGCAAAAATTAGTGAAAAAAGTGGCAGTAGATAGTCTGTCAAGAAGTGATTCAAGAATGGGAAGAGGTTCCTCGTCTCGGATGGACACTGCGTTTAATCGTCTAAAATCAAAACGAATTCTTATAGATTTGACCTTTTTCCTGATTAACACCATAGGAAAGCTATATGGTGAATTGGACGGTTCTATTATGTTTAATTGAATCATTTCTTTTATCTCATCTTGTACCTGAGATTGCAAATGAATTGGAATAGGATACGGTTTCAGTTTAATAGTCCTGAAATCCGTTAACATGATATCATGTTGAATGACATAAGTATGACCAGGAATATCCATGAGCACATCTGAAAAAGATTGTAGTAAGTTAGAAATCTGATCATTCTGATTAGAATTCAAAGTAGGATCAATGGAAACATCTTTCCAAGATTCAGTTGCCAACAAATGAATATCCGATAACAATAGAATAGGTTCACCATCATCAGCAAAGTCCGAAGTTTCCTCCTGAATTACTGCCAAGGAAGAAAGACGATCAATTGATTTGACAATAACTTCAAAGATAGGACGTAGATGTGGTGGTCTAGTATGAAATTGTTGTAACATAATAATGTGAAAAATTGTTTTCTTTTCCTTTCACATCTACAACATAGTCGACATCTGATAATTTGTTTATGATTTTGTAAGGACCCTTCCAAGAAATCAACAATTTTTTTCCTTGTTCGGAAGCAATACAAAAGCTTCGTCTCCTGGCCATAATTGGCGGAGTTTCGTTTTTTTATTAAACAACAGTGGAGCATTTGATTTTGCCCTTTCCGATGACTGCACTGCTATTTGGCATGCGTAAATAATCTTTTGCCTTAAATTTACGACATATTGATAAGAGGATTGAACTTCTTCGTCCATATTAGTACCAATAAGTAGTTGGTTTAATATAGCCATGGGACCACGTGGCTTTGCACCATAAACTAACTCAAAAGGAGAAAAACCGATACTAGAATTAGGAATTTCTCGGTAAGCGAAGAGAACAGCTGGTAAGATACGATCCCAATCTTGCGGATATTTCGCTGTGACTCTATCAAGCAATTGCTTTAAGGTCCTATTAAATCTTTCTAATTTCCCACACGCTTGAGCGTGATATAATGAACTGAGTGATCTTTCATTTCCAAACATGTTCATTACTTTTTTCATGGCATCCGAAACAAATTGTGATCCATTATCAGACTGTATGTGTTCGGGAAAACCCAGTCTGGTGAAAATTAAAAATAGCGCATCAGCTATATCGTCACTGGAAATTTTTTTCAATGGAATAGCCTCGGGCCAACGAGTACACATAGCGATACACGTTAATACAAATTTATGAATCCTAGCTGAAGTGACTTTGATAGGAACAATAAGGCCAATAGACATCTTTGCGAATGGCCGCAAGGATATGTCTGCTACTTGAATGGGTGCGTTATGACCAGGCCTTTTAGTTGCAACACTCAGGCAAACTAAACAAGTGCGACAAAAAACGTTTACATCTTTGGTCACATCTGGCCCCAAAAAATGAGACAAAACTCTCTGTTTAGTACTTGCGATACCCAAATGACCCGCAGCATTTATATCATGTGCATGTCGTAGCACCTCTGGTCTATAACAAATCGGTGCCGTTATTTGTTTCTTAACAGAATAAACATCTTGAAAATTCTTCACCAAAATATCATTATTTAAGGTATACTGTTGATTTGCCTTATCATCAGTAATCCCCTTCCTTGATGCAACCAACTTAAAAAAGTTTCTTAAAGAGTCATCTTCTCTTTGTCTTTGAATGAAAGATTCTTTCTCAGTCAATTCAATTTGTAAATAATCATCTTCAACAAGAGTAGTATTATCATTTTCATTACCCTCATCATTATCAACATCATTAGTGTGCTTATCATCATTGATAACTTCCTATAACATAATATCATCTCCATTATGATTTAACATTTCCTCACGAGCTTGTGCTCTGGTAGTAACAGCGTTAGCCGTTATTAAGTGCTTTTTCTCCCACTTCTCAATGTCTTGTCTGGAACATTCATGGATCCCTGGGATGTTGCCAAGGATAATCCCAACGACAGGTTTATTTGATAAACATGCCAGCACTCTACCAGTAAAGTACGGTGTATCCAGAAATACCTCCGCTGTAGGATAATAGTCTACCGTTCCACCAAAAGTAATACACTTAAGTTCATTTCCTTGTAATCTGATGGGTCCACTATCCATCTTTGTATTCCATCGTTGTTGCACCTGTATCACGCATCAGGGAAACTAATTTATTATTTACAAAACCCTTATCCAGTACAAAGGAAACTGTGTTTTCAACAGATGACATAACAGGCAAAGGGTGTCCACACAAAAGTCTCGGTACTTTCTGTGGCTGAAACAAAGAACTGCATTGAGTACAATTAGTACTATTAGCTAAATCAACACTGCAAGCATTTGCGTGAGAAATAGGCCCATTGTTTTGGTTTGCATTATTGTTACTGACCTCTACGACAGCATTAACACGTTTTGGGTTTCTTGCCTGTTGATAATTATTGTTCTGAAAGAAACCTCTATTGTTTGAGTAATTGTCATTATTCCTGTGGAATGACCTATTACCTCTGTTTGATTTGACATTATAACCTTGTCTATTTTGGTAATCATGATATCTGTTTGATGATTGAGGTCCATAATAATCATTATTATTATTATAGTTATATCTCTGAGGCTGTTGAGATTTCTTATTAAAGTTATATTTGCCTCTATTGTTGCCATATTGAACGTTTTGATTGTTCTATAATTCCTGTCAATGCTATTGGATCTTTGCCTAGAATTGTTATAATTTATCACTCTGGCTGAAGCTGCTGGAAGAGAATCCCCAATGTTATCTTTGCTTAAATTTTTGTTTGGTTGTGCGACCTGGTATTTTCTACCCAATTTTGGCACACAGACAATTTATCTGGTTTTCTCTCCTGTAAAGAGGATACAAAATATCAACTAATGGAGGACAAAACTTTATCTTTTAGAATTAAGTCAGATAAACCTTCAAATGTCTTTTCATATTTAGCAAGATCAATCCATCTAAAGAAGTACATTTTATTGAGGCAATAAATTATGTAAAGTCTTTAGCAGAATCTGGAACTAGTGATTTAAATTTTAGCCTATAGCCATTCTCATCCAATTGAAATCTCTTAAGTAGCAATACTTTAACAGCATCATAGTAATTTCTAGACTGGTCATCCATTGTACACATAGCCGTAAATGCATCTCCGACCAATAAGTTCATGAGCCTACTAGACCATGTAGCTCTATCAATATTAAACTTATGACAATTAGTCTCATATTTACCACGGAAGCATGAGATATCGTTAATGGAAGAGTTAAATTTAGGCAAATTTACCTTGACATATTTGTTATGATCTCTTCTATCAGTATCAACATTCATGACATTCACATGAGGTTGTTGCAGTCTTAATTTCTCAAGTTCAATCTCAGCTAATTTGATTTCTTGAGCCTGTTTTAATTCAGCTTGAATTTTTCCACATCAAGAGCTAACTCTTCTGCTCTTCTTTTTTCAGACAATAATTCTTGTCTTCTTTTTTCTTCTTGTTGTCTTATTTCTTTTTCTTCTTGTCTTTTTAATTCCTTGTCTACATAGGTTTGCAAGGCGTCCCTCTCCAAACCAAAATCTTTTCCAACCTTTACTAAATCTTTCAAGTTAGCCATGCTTTACTCTTGTGTGCCTTTCAATAGCAACACATAAAGTAAATTTATAATATTATCACTTTAAATAATATTTTCAATAAATATATCACCTTTTCATTTCAACCAACTTGATGCATTAGTAGCAAAATATATAGATGTTAATGATGGAGCATAACAGAAAAGTACAAACAAGCAGACAGAATACAGTGATCAGAGCCCAAAAGACGAAAATTTAAATAGAAAACGTGGGTAGAACTATATGAAATAGAACAATCAAAAACCAATATAGTTCTATTCACACTTATGAAAATACATCTCAATTTTTTTCACATCTATTAAATGAAAGATAGCAAGATTAGAAGCACAGTTTCACAAACAATAATGGAAAAATCTGAAGAAAACATTATATTGAATTTGACTACAACCACAAATTTTACACTTAACAGTTTTGTACAGCTAACAATCAAAGGTCATGATTATTTCAATAGCAGCAGTATGCACTCTGCTTTTTATATGCCGGCTGCGCTATTTAAAATAATCACACTCCAAACCCTATAGAAACGTTCATGAATATATCGACCAGTCGAAACGGTATTGTTAGATACACAAGTCCCACCTACCGCCAACAGATTAAATACACCACGACATTAAAACATGCAACATACAACTGAAAAAACAGCGCAGGCAAACAACGATAATTCAGTCACACGCTGCATGAAACATAAACGGGACTTATCTGAATGCCATGCCTCAAAATCCTCCCAGTTCCAATGTCCGATCCTCCCAGCACCGATGCGAACTGGACACAAAAGACCGTTCACTAGGTCTAGCAACGCTACAACAGCTGACACGTTTCAGAATCCACTTGATTTGCCGTTGTCATAAAAATACGCTATCTTCGGCAGAAAATATGATGCTTTAATGCATCAGGATGCAGCAGGTATAATCTTCTGGAACAACTGCTCTTTCACAACTTGAATTGATAAAGGACTGTAAAGTGAACTTGTCCTCAGGCCTTCTCAGACTCTATCAGACGACACATGCGCCATTTTGAAAAAAACTAGAACAAAGCACGATTTCGTGGCAAAAATGATGACGAAAAGTCTTTTGATCAAGCGATCATCGGCTTGCTGCCCCCAAATTGTAGAGGGGAAATATATTGGTTAGTCTTGTTGGTCTAACTTCTCCCCCGCCGAGTTCTTTTAAAATCATCAAGTAGCTGGTTCTTGGCTTCCAGCTTGTCTAGGGTATAATTTTATAACAGGCCTATAAGTCCAACTTTTTAACAGCCTTAGAAACGTGTAAGTAGTCCTCAACAGTCATAAAACTTTATAACGCCAGTTTGACGTTGAAGAACAATATTCAAGTTTAATACAGGTCGAAGCTCCTTATATATTTCATCAATATAATAACCAATGGCATTCCTAGCCAGTCCATGAAACCAGTCTATCGTCACGTAGACTAAGGACAAGATGTCTGATGCATATTGCTGAAAACTTTAATATAATATTTCCACACTCACTTCTTTCCATTCAGCATTCGCTTGTCCTTTTGAATATAATCAAACATTGACTCCATACTGTAGGACGACCTAGCTGATATAAATTCACAAAGACTCTATCATAAGAGTACACTTTCTAGAGCTCGTCAAAAACACGTCGTTCACACACAGTGAAAACACATCGAAAGAGAGTGACTCCTAGCTCAAATCTGGCACGCAAAGCTGGCAAAGAATCGTCTGCCCAATATTAGCAGACTATGTGACGTACTTCCGGAGTAGTCCGGGCAACGCAATATCAACAAGGAAGTATGTATACAAGCCATGTCGAGAGCGATAACACCTGTTTGTATTTTACTCATTACACCGCCTCTATTTTTATATCTGCCTCTGTTTCTTTATATGTGCCTCTGTTTCTTTATATCTGCCCCTGTTTCTTTAATTATGCCTCTGTTTCTTTATATCTGTCTCTGTTTCTTTATATGTGCCTTTGTTTTCTTTACACGTGCCTCTACTTTTAGACTGGACTCTATTTTTTAATATCTGCTTCAATTTGTTTATGTCTGCCTCTGTTTCTTTATATCTTCCTCTGTTTCTTTATATCTGCTTCTGTTTCCTTATATCTGCCTCTGTTTTAGTGTCTGCCTCTGTTTTTTTTTTGGTCTGCTTCTATTTTTCGGTCAGTTTCTATTGTAGGGGTTGCCTCTATATTTTTTTGTCTGCCTCTATTGTTTGTGTCTGTGAGGCAGTGTAGTTATTTGTGCGCAGGTCGCGGCATCAAATAGTATCGTGTATTCGGGCTGTGTTTACTGCATCAATGAAAGATTGTGTGTGTCCGTCAGCTGGTCGGGTCAGTTCAGTTAATGGTGATGAGCGCAGGTAAATATTTTAAAGCGCGCTAACTCTTGTACGTTTCTTGGTTCAACCACCACAACAATGGAAAGACAGTATTATTGTAAAGTTACCGAAGAAAGGTGATCTATCAAACTGTAATAACTGGCGTGGTATATCTCTATTATCAGTACCTGGAAAATTATTATGTTGCATGATGTTAGAAAGAATTAAATTGCATGCTGACGAAAAGATCAGAGAAGAACAAGCGGGTTTCAGGCCGAAACAAACATGTATTGATCAAATATTCACACTAAGAACAATTATAGAAGAATCAGTGGAAATGCAATCGCCACTTATTATCACCATCGTCGATTTTCAAAAAGCCTTTGATAGTCTACACCACCCATCATTGTGGAAGATACTTACAATCTATGGTTTTCCAACAAAATATGTGAATATAATCAAAGCGCTATATGACAATGCAAGATGTTGTGTTAGAACAAATAAAGGGAATACAGAATGGTTTACAGTAGAAACAGGGGTGAAACAAGGCTGTATTATGTCACCACTACTTTTTGGAATAGCTATTGATTGGGTTATGAGAAACTATACCCACAATAAACAATTAGGTATAAAATGGACAAATGGAAAATTCCTGGGGGACCTGGATTTCGCAGATGATTTAGCATTCTTAAGTTCAACACCCAGACAATCCCAAGAAGCAGTAAATAATTTGTGTCATCTCTCGGTTAAAATAGGTCTCCAAATAAATGCCTCTAAAACTAAAGTTATGAACTTTTCTAACGAGACCTTTGATATCATCTTGAACAGGGAAAAACTACAGAAAGTTGAAAGTTTCAATTATTTAGGCAGTAAAATGACTCAGGATGGTGACACAACAAGAGAAATCCATACTAGAATTGCTTTGGCAGCTAGCGCCTTCAATAGATTATCTAACATTTGGAAATTACGATCATTGAATATACATACCAAGCTTCGTCTGTTTAATTCAAATGCTATCTCAGTGTTAACATACGGCTGTGAGAGTTGGAAAATAACAAAATCATTGGAGAACAAGCTGAATACATTCGAGAACAAATGTCTTAGAAAACTCATGAACATCAGTTGGAAAGAATTCAAGACTAATCGACAAATAAGAGAAGACTCTAGGCAGAAATATGTCTCCAACTATATAAGGAAAAGACGATGGTCATATATCGGTCATGTCCTACGAATGCAAAACAACAGAATACCACTACAGGCGCTCACTTGGGTTCCTGAGGGTAAGAGGAAAAAAGGAAGACCAAAAGAAACACTCAGAAGAACAATAATAAGAAAAGGAAGAACGTTGGGCCTAAATAATGTGCAAGAGCTAAGACGAGTGGCGTCACAACGAACAACCTGGAGAGCACTGGTTTCTGCCTTATGCGCCGTGTTTGGCGCTTAAAGAATTTATTATTATTAATATAACGCGACACCAACGGGCTGATCACCCGTTTGCCGGTCACTTCGATTACGGAAACAACAGCAAATGGATTGATTTGCCGTTGCCCTAAAGACGCCAATAGGCGTGATGGGAAACAATGGCAAAGAAAACCTATCTGTTGTTGCCCTAAGACGCCACTAGGCGTAATGGCCACTGACTGCTTTGACGGTCGGTGGCTAAGGACGGAAGAAGGAGAAGAAGAAGAATATAACGCGACACACTAAAGACGACTTATCAATGGAAACGTACGGTTACGTGTGATTCAACCACTGCTGGTTATAACGTCTTCGTTGTTCTCTATGTTTCAGAGCCATACAATGAGACTAAATGTTTGAGTCGAGAGACTATTATATATGAGGGGGACTCTATATATTGTAATGCCCATTTAAGTCACCATGCAATGAAAGCTCATCTTGTGAGCTCGTGTTATAATGTTTGGTTGAGAGGGTTGGTAGGGACTTTTGGTCATTTTCGGGCTAAAAAGTAGACTTGTCAAACACATCGTCTCCACGTTACTTTAGACAGCACTTTGTGACGGTCTAAAACACAATTTCGTTGTTTGGAAACCATTACACACCAAAGGAACTCGTCTTATACATATTTACTGACGTATATTGCGCCTAGCGTGCTTTTATTTATCCCATACAAAATTTAACTGTACATTTTTGTAATAGCAACAAACGGTAGAAATATTTTCTTCGGAATTTAAAATATATTTTACTTGCCTCATTTGCTAAAATGTGTTCCAAACAAAATTATATAAAGTAACTGTTTAATTTTTTTAAAGGTGTAACTAATTTTTCGGTACATATTACGCCCCTTGCAATAACATTTACGTCCCTTAGATAAAACGCAAAAATGTATCTTACAGTTTAAGTGTGAGGGAAATAACAATGCGATGGTAGTGGAACATTGATAAGAGTTCCCAATGTCAATGTCCAGTTGTGTAGCGAATAAAGAAAGTTCGTTAAAAGTCAGTGTCTTTACGTGCTTCTTGTGTATGTGGGAACTGACTTTTGTATCTCCCCCCTTTCCTTTCTTTTTCTCCAACTCGTATGGAATCAATACTTGCCGAATTTGTATATGTAACCGACCAAGCGCTCCAAGGGAGGAATCCGACATTCATTAATGTGACTGCCATAATAACTCCGCCTATGCCGGTCCCAAGCCCGGATGAAAAAGGAGGAGGGCGGCCTGCATGGAGGCCGTAAGGAGGCAGCCCCTCCACCATGCAAAGGCACAACAGGCCAATCACCTGTTTGCTTTAAACCACGATTACGAGCAACACAAGAGAGAAAACCGGACTGATTCTAAAGGCGACGAACTGGAACGGACTACGGACTACGACTTATGGAACATGGAACACAAGAAGTATAAATGGGAAGGAAGACGAGCTGGTGGAAGAGATGAGGAAAGCAAAACTAGAAATCCTGGCTATAACGGAAACAAAGAAAAAAGGACAAGGAGTCATGGATCTCAATGGCAACACGCTGCTCTACAGTGGTGTACCCATATCCGAAAGAGCTAAAGGGGGCGTGGGTTGCATTGTGGCCCAAAATCAAAAAGATAGTATCAAGAGGTGGAACTTTGTCTCAGAGCGCATTATGGTTGTGAAACTAAAAGAAGGAGAAACCATAGTCAACCTGGTCATAGTGCATGGGCCAAATGAGGATGAGAGAGCAGAGGTCAAGGAGGAATTCTTTGAGCTGCTTCAAAGGACAGTGGATGACTGCCTAGATGAAGTTATCATGCTCGGAGATTTTAATGCCAGAGTTGGAAATGACCATGCTAGATAGGGTGGAGTTATCGGAAGATATGGAGAAGATACTCTCAATGACAATGGAAAGCGACTCCTTAGATTCTGCAGTGAGCAGAATCTGATCATTACAAACACAAAGTTCCCCCATAAGCGCATATATGCATACACTACATGTGAACCAACAAAGAATGAGAAGTCAGTGATTGACTATGCCATTGTTCGGAGAAGCTCATTCAAATATGTCCCAGATGCAAGAGTCTGGAGGGGGCCAGAGATTGGAAGTGATCACTACCTGCTAACAATCAAACGAACAACTGAAAGAGTTGCTCAGCCTAGGAACTGCTCAACATCACGCAAGAAACTAAGTAAACGAGCAGGAGAAATGAGCATTAGGACCTACAAGCTGAGAGATCCAGAAATTAAGACCAGATATCAGGGGCTTATTGATGCAGCGGTGAGCAACACAGAAGAACAACCTGATGACTTGGAAACCCTCTGGATTAAATTCAAGGATATCATAAAGACAGCTGCTGCAGAAGCATGTGGTGAAGTCCGACTTGGGAACCAGAGAAAGAGGACACCTTGGTGGACAGAGGAAGTCAAAGAGAAAATAAGAGAGAAGAAAATGGCATGGAAACAATACTTAGGAGCCAAAAACACAACAGGACAAATGGAAAAATATAGAGAATATGTGACACTCAGAACAGAAGTAAAGAACAAAGTGCTAGCAGCAAAACAGAAGTCCTGGGAAGAATTTGGAGAAAAGCTAGAAAAAGATGCACAAGAAAACCAGAAATTGTTCTATAAGACCCTAAAGAACATGAGGAAGGAAAAACAATGCCCTCTTAAATTTATAAAGGACAAGCAAGACTATTGGCAGCAGGTCAAAACTGTATGGAAGGAGACATGTGAAGAAATACTGGGGAAAAGGGAACGACAACAAAAAGCATGGATAACAACATAAACCATCAATAAGATAAAAGACAGAAAAAACAAGAAAGCAGATTTAAACACAAGCAAAACCAGAAGTTCCAAAGCCAAGGCTCAAGAAGTGTACACAGAAGCAAACAAAGAAGTAAAAAGAAGTATCAAAAGAGACAAGAGGAAGTATATTGAGGAGTTGGCAAGAGAGGCAGAAGATGCTGCAGCCAAACGGAATATGAGAGAACTGTATAACAGCACAAAGAAACTAACAGGGAAATACAAGCAAACAAGTTGCCTCATAAAAGACAAGAATGGAAAACTGCTCAGAAATATATAAGAGCAAATGAAGAGGTGGACAGAATATTTTGAGGACCTTCTCAATAGACCAAATCCACAAAACCCCCCGAACATCCAGCCAGCAGAAGAAGCGCTACAAATTAACGGTGAAAGACCAACGAAGGAAGAAATAAAGAAAGCCATAAAGCTTCTAAGAGATAGCATTCCAGCAGAGGCCATCAAAGCAGATATCGACACGGCTACAGAGATGTTATATAAATTATTTGGTAAAGTCTGGAAATAGGAAGCGATACCAGCAGAATGGAAGGAAGGATATCTGGTTAAGTTGCTTAAGAAGGGAAATTTACAAGAGTGCACAAATTATAGAGGAATAATGTTACTATCAGTGCTAGGAAAAGTATTAAATAGAATTATCCTTGAGAGATTAAAAGAGTCCATAGACAAGAAACTGAGAGATGAACAAGCAGGTTTTCGACAAAACAGATCCTGTACAGACCAGATAGCCACTTTTAGAATAATAGTTGAACAAAGTCTGGAATGGAATTCACCACTATGCATCGGATTTGTGGACTACGAAAAGGCATTTGACAGTGTAGACAGAGAATCACTTTGGCAATTGATGAAGCATTATGGAGTTCCCCTGAAGATCATTAATTTAATAAAGAAAACATATGAAGACATGACATGCAGAGTTCTTCACGAAGGACAGCTTACAGAACCGTTTGGGATAAGAACGTAAGTGTGACAGGGATGCATCTTGTCTCCATTTCTTTTCTTACTAGCAATAGATTGGGTTATGAGAACATCGACAACACACAACAGAAATGGAATCCAGTGGACTCTGACTGAGCAGTTGGATGATCTGGATTTTGTTGATGACTTGGCTCTTCTGTCCCATAATCGTAATCAGATGCAGGACAAATTGAAAACACTCGATGAGAGGTCACAGCAATTGGGTCTGAAAATACACAAGGAAAAGACAAAGATAATGAGAATAAATACAGGTAATGATAACACGGTTGAACTTGAAGAAACACCAATACAAGATGTAGAATCCTACACATATCTTGGCAGCAATATAGACAAAATTGGAGGGACAGACAGTGATATCAAACTAAGAATACAAAAAAAATAAGAATCTTCAACTCAAATGTGAAGTCAGTCCTATTGTATGGCTCTGAGACATGGAGAACAACAAAGACAACAACCAAAAAGCTACGGACTTTCATAAATGGGTGCTTGCGTAGAATAGAGGGATTAAAATGGTATGAAAAGATTACCAACGTGGAACTGAGGACAAGAACTAGACAAGTACCAGTGGAACAAGAGATGAGAAGAAGACGATGGCGAGGAAAACTGTTGATAGCATTACAATGCGGTCCCTGTTCTAGAACCCCAGGGCAAGAGAGGCAGAGGTAGACCAAGAAGCACATGGAGAAGAGAGCTGGAAACTGCCTGCATGATACCTTTTCAGCAGTTTCACTAAACCTCTTCAGTGCCCTTGTTCTCGACTGTCCACTCAGCCCCAAAAATTTCAATAAATCATACACTGATGCAGCCACGAGCTCTCTTGCTCTCACCTTAACAGCCATGACCCTTGCAGTGAACCCATCGTGTCTCAGATCGCGGCTTGAACTCTATACTTTGCAGCTTTGAACGAGTGTTGCTCGTCCAATCTGGATTCAAATGGCACGGTCAGCTTAATAAATATAACCTGGTGCGACGATAAAGAACGCAGCACTATATCCGGCCGTCTTCGAGATTTTCTGATACTCTCTGGATATGCCCCTCATCCAGGTAGGTCTAACGCCATCTCCCAGTCATTTGCACGGTCAAGAAAAGATAGTAATTTGCTGTCTGAATTACTCGGTTTGAGATGTGCTGACTTTCCTGCTCTCAGAAAGTATGTATTTGCGCTGTTCGGCCTGACTTTGCTATTTGCCTTCATCCTTGCCAGATCTATTGTCGCAGTCTCATGTAAGCTACTTCTTGTCTTTTCGCCCCCCCCTCCCCATGCCTCCATTTTATTTATGTTACTCTATGTTTCGAGAACAAGTACTAAATTTGCACATACACAGACACACTAATATATATATATCAAGACCACTATTTAGCTATGGTGAGGGCAAGGTGCTAGCTGGCTAACCCCTCACAGCTAGGGCATTACCATTGTTGTAAAGATTTCACTACGACACATAATATGGCTCGTGTCTACTGTCGTAAACTTGTTTGTAAACCCCCTGCTTTGTTAAATACATTGTGTTAGGTCACAATCGATATACAAATTTGCACAGCCAATCCGCGCTCAAGGATTTACGCAAGATTGCTGGCAGACCCTGAGACAGAATAAATTACCCGTAGTCAGGGAATCACGCAAGAGGGCGGTAGACAGAATCTTCTTCTTCTTCCTCGTTCGCCCTGAAAAGGACGGTGGTTGCGTTGTGTCTGTTTACGCCGTAGCTGTGATATCTGCACCTTTCGGTCGACACATCCGACTTCAGCACGGCATTTTTTTGGGACCGCGTTTGCCTTCCCTCTGCGATCCGTACTCGCTCAGCCAGACTGCACTGCTGCAGACTGTTTCCAGGACCACCACTTGGAGGTGGAGTACGGTCTTGGTCAGCTCTGGTTCGCTGACCCTGATGCAAGCAGTCAAGCTATGGGTCGCTGACTGCATTTTCTATTGCTGCATCTTTTGGTCCCGGTAGACAGAATAAATTATGCATAAAACACTGTTAGTTCGGAACTCTGAAAAACTAAAAGTACTAAAACGCAACTGGCCAATTGGCGGTGTCCCTCTATTCAATAAAGACTAAAACGCAGCGAGCCAATCAACGTGTTCCTACGCGCATTTGCATCTCCCTGCGTCTGCCTCTATATATATGAATGCGTTTTTAGTCAATTCTAGATTAGGTTATTGGCGTAAAGTAGCACAAGAAGTAACCCACCCAGCACATAAAGCATTTGTCAAAAACCAACCAAATGTATGGGACGTGCCCATAAATAAAGATAGATATCCAACTGGGTGGAGAACTATAGAAGATCTAATGCAGTTCAAAGAACTATCAAACACAATTAAAAATAGTAATAAATACTGAAGCAAAATACCACCCTGGGACTTAAAAACACCAATCAAAGACTACTCACTTACTGAAAAGATCAAACAAAACATAGAACATAAAGAAGCCAAAATGATAAGTAGAAAGTTCATAGATTAACTAACTAAACAGTCCGGTCGTCTACACTGATGGATCCAAGGGCGATAGTGGGCAACTAGGTGCAGGAGTTGTAATACCTCAATGGGGAATTAAAAAGAGCTACAGTGTAACTGAAAGGGCTTCGATTTTTACCGCTGAGATGGAAGCAATTCTAAAACGTTTAGAAATAATCGAAGATAACCCACCAGATGCTGTTACGATATTTACAGACTCACTATCATCACTACAAGCACTAGAACACCCAGGTAAATGTAGCCGGCCAGACATAAAGGACGAAATTCTAGCAATTAATACATCACCAGGGAACAGAGGATGTAGTGTGAGGCTAGTGTAGGTTTTAGCACATATTGGTATAGCTGGTAGCGAGTTGGCAGATCAGAACGCAAAGAATGGAAGAATAAGTAAAAACAATATAAGAGCAGGACTGGGAAGGTCGGAGATCAAGAGCCAAGTGAAGATAACTATAAACGAGGAATGGAATACAACATGGAAGAAAAGTAGAAAAGGCAGACACGCGTTCAAACTGCTGAAAGAACCAACAAGAACGTGCCAGGTCAGAGAAGAATTAAAGATACCATCAAACAAAAAACTGTGGCGTCTCCGTCTCTGTGCAGCATACTTTATGATAAAGGAACCACACTGCCAAGAATGACAGGAAGAGAATGACATAGACCACTACCTGATCCACTGTAAAAAGTATAAACAACAAAGGCTTGAATTAAAAACTTACTATAGAAATCACAATATAGACATGACAGGTGATAAGTTTTTAAGTATAGATGCCCCAAGAGATGCCCAATCAATACTTAAAAGATATATACATAAAACAAAGGAAAACATTTAAGGTTAGTACTTCAGAAAAAAAATTCAACTAAATAGAAATTAAGCAACAAAAACTAACAAACTAAAATCATTAAAAACTGTAGTGGTTTTTGATGGTACTGTATGGTTGTGATATCACCTAATGTGATGCATGAGGTCAGCTGTGAAGGCTCCTGAGATAAATGTAGCTGTGAATTTACAGAAGGCCCTTCTTGCTACCACTTACGACCTCACACATATCTTTTTTTACTAATGAATGTGGCTACGTTAAAAAAATCTAGGGTACTGAATGTAAGGTGTTGTATTAATATATACAAACACATACACAGATATTTAATAAGTCTAATAAAATTAATAAACTTTATAACACACTGAACTAACTCAAGCTGTGTAAAATTTTGATATTTAAATTTTCTTTAAGTTTATTTGTTCTGAACCAAGGTTTTATTTTGGTCAGAACATATGAAAGGTTTTGAATTTATGAATGAAATGCATGAATATATGGCATAATAAATGAAAGGGGTGTACATATGAATTTTACAAGACTAGTTAATATTAATACTGTTTATATTTGTAATTTATCTGGGAGAACGATTAATGGATGTGCTGATGGAGTGGCTTCATCACTCCCTGTCTATAACTATCCCACATTGTCCATTACTGACGGGAGGAATACAAAGTTTATTTCCCACCATGGTATGTTCTAGTTAAGGGGAATATAGTTGGTGTTTGTGATTAACAAAGTTGGTGAATGTCCAGCAAGCCTGACGCTCACGTATCTTTGACTGAGTAGTTCTGGTGCTGGAAACTGGTGGCCCCACCTCTCCGTGCTTGGGGGCTATATAGGCTGCTCTGCCAAAATTCTCGACTGCACGGGTCCACTCTTGTATTTCTCAACAGAGCATTTGACACCACTTTGGTGCCAAATAAAAAACTCACAGTTCAGAATTATGAATATAGAACACAGTATATGCTAGCAAAACTCAGCTGAGCTGCTGGCTTTAGTATGGCGTCCCTCTATATTTCAATTTGTAACCGAGTTGGTTACGGCATCAATTTGAAGATATGTGCCCGCGTCAGTTGAATGCGGCACTAGTGGTTATATTGATTTTATGTAGTCAGAGTTAATCCTTCATATGTTGTTGTGGTTCAAGTGCTGACTGGCGTTCCACCAGAGATGGTGATACTTGACCTTTTGTTATTTGTTTCAACCCAGGAATGTTCTTCCCTTTAAGTTTGGTGATAAGCAAAACAGTTTCAGCACAACAACGTATATCCACAAGAAATTATTGTAAAGTTCCACAAACAGCAATGTAGAAAAATTCAATTAGAGTTTATTGATGTAATTAGACAAACACTGTAAATTTTACAATGATGATTGGTTATCCGATATGAAAAAAATATGTAATCCAACTGAATAATGTAGGTACATCCATATAGAATAATATATGTATATCCACAAGAAATAATTTACTGATTTGTTTACTCAAAAACTTGTCTTGGTATCCTCAAAGACGAAGTTCAACTAACGCTATCTCTAAAAATCCTCTAGTCTAAAATCATGGTATCCTTGGAATCATAAATCCTAAAATCGCTACCTATCGCCCACAACTCTTCTATTTATACTATTTCTCATTTTTTCCCGCCTTTTTTCACACGACCCGTCCTTTTTTTCACACGACACAATAGTTAACATTTGCACTCCGTTCCTCAGCTTTTAGACCTTTTTTTTGCACACGACATTCTGTTATTTCGACTTTATTTTCACATGTGTGATCTTTTCCAACTTAACAATAGGATAAAAAAAAACCAGATCACACAAACATTCATTTCCCACTTTCGCGCTTATAAAACCCATTCATTATTATCTGGGACTGACCTACGTTTACCCTGACAGAGCAGTAACGGCAACTGAACTTTGAATGAATGCTGCGTTTTGTGTAAAAACGTCTTATTTGCATTTAAGGTCTGTCATTCTTACATGTATCATCTTCTAGCACATATAAACGCTTAGCGTTAAAGTAGGAGGGACAAAGCTAGCGTTAAAGGCCAAGCGGTCACATACGTCCCTGGCCACACAAATGTATCCCAGAGGGAGACATTTGCGTACTATCAACTAAGTACCTCATGCTAGTGACTGTTATAAACGACTAACCTATTGGTAGAGTCTTTTAGAGAGAAAAAAAGAAAAAGATTTTAAAAAATTGTTCGTAAAACAAGGGATCCCAATATATATAATGCGTAAAACGGGGGATACATTAAATTTGTTAATACACTTCGCCATTAAACCGTATTGATGTACACTACTTCTTAACAATATCAATATGAACAACGCTGTGCGTTAGTCATCACCATAATGATAACATACTTAATGATAACATTTAAATAAAAAATAAAAAAAAATTAAAAATTAAAACAAAAAAATAATCGCGTACGATTTTCATGGGTTGTGCAAACAACAACAAAAAAAAAATACTTTGGCAATATTTAACAGAAGTGATTAATATTCATTAAGTATTTAACAATCTTAAATGTAATAGCTGCAACGAACATCAGCCTAACAGCATAGAACTAATGGTCAAACATCAGACCGTGGGACGCAAAAAAAAGAGTAATATACGCGCTCGTATATATATGTATGACATGGGAATATACATACATGGCAATGTTAATCTATAAATTTATTATCAACAAAATATGAACTGGAGTTGTACGCTCTCGTAACTGTCAATATAGAACGTGGTAAATATAATACAATCATATGATACAGGCGACCCCAATCCTGCCACTGCGGTCAGTGATTTACCAGGATGTATATGGGTCTTAAACACCAAAAATCTGGACAAGTTTGGTGAACTGTCTATGTGTCTATATAAATATAGCATTATTAATCTGGTTACATGGAGTTACAAAGTATTTATTTAAAAATGTCTCTAACCTCCAACTTATGTAATAGTCGTTACTATGAGGGAGGACAACTATACCGATCCAAATAACTATCGGGTGTTGAGTATAAACTATCTGAGTTACCATGAACCAAGTACCAAACTGTTTATAGGTTCGTCATCAAATATAAAATCTGCATACAAATGCAAGTTCATAATAATGGACAACAATTTGTCAAGAAAATATACTGTAGCGTTCCGCTTACAACGTGACAAATGGTCTGAAAAATACAGGTACATCCATATGTGATGTTTATTTCTCAATACAAGGTATAATGGACAACAAGATGTCAAGAAAATATACTGTTGCGTTCCGCTTACAACGTGACAAATGGTCAGAAAAATACAAGTACATCAATATGTGATGTTTATTTCTCAATTCAAGGGTTATCAACATGTGAACATATCCGTTATCATGTTAGCGATTTCCCATGAAATCGTCATTGTTTGCATGTAACAATGTAGTATTTCGCAAATCGGCGAACTGTGTTGATTAGCATATAAGTTTTACCCAACTTGCAAAATACTTGCATATCACTGTGGCCGTGTACATTGGTTACACGCCATTTCTAATAATTGGGTGATTTCCCCTGACCAATCGGATAGCTCAGATTTACCCCGGGGAAAGTGAAACAACGACGCCATTTGGCAGTAGAATGAAAGAGCGCAACTCAAGAGGTCGTATCTGGTCCAGCTCTACATATTTCTTAGTTTGAGGAAATCAAACTTCAACATTTATTATAAAATGTGTATTTCAGGACATTGAGTGGTTTTATATTTCTTACTGGCGTAAGTAGTGACAATCATTCAATATGTATTTTGAATAGAGCTCCCAACCCTAGTCGCAGCAGAACTAGGTTCGAGGATTTGAGTCAATTTGCAAAAAATAGTCTTACACCTCAAACCATGTAGAGTAGAAAATATTCTTGTGTTGGAAAGCATTTAACTCAAGGAATGCTTATGATGATAAAGAAATCAAGGACAAATCTGAAGAGATGGGTAAATGTCGTCGAACCTAAAATAAGACAGTAACTTAAAGGAAGGAACACGGTGGAATGAGAAGGTTCGCCATATTTGACAATTGAGTAGGCCTATGAGACAAAGATGCAAAAAAGGGATTTTTGCATCGATGAAAGCATCTGATGAGATGATAGAACTTTATTATGCTTATTATTGTAAAAATGTTCTGAATTCCAGACTTTGTTGAAATTTTAAGTTTCATGCTGAAAGATATTAAAAGTTTTGCATGAAATCGAACGCTGTTGAAAAGGTGAATTACTACAGTTTTGAGATTTAGATAAGAAATCTATCCATTTCAATTAAATTCGCTACATCAACACCTAAGAGAAGAAAATCGAACCTGGTAACACAAATTTAAGAGAGAAATCTAAATCTCTGGTGATTAGGCCAGTTAAACATCTGCTCTCTGTAAAGTAAACTGAAAATACTGCATATACCGGCACTGCCACATGATGTAATATGGTGCCGTTCCAGTCCTAAGGAACACCTGCCCCGGTTACATGAAGGTAATATGGTGCCCGTGACCACTTCTCTTTGATAAAGCGAATAACTAGCGATCATAGACCATGGACGATTTACTACAAAATTTTCAACAGCTGGGTGTGGAACAACAACAACAACAACCACAGAACCAACCCGTAAATACACAACCACTGCAGCCCCAGGACAGACAAAATATGGAAGGACCAACAATAATAGCGCTACGGCAAATTACTGAAACCCTACAGAAAAATGACAACTACGCGAAATTCACACAGGTTAGATCCATTGTTCAGCCGTTCGATGGAAACAAGAAAAAATTCAGAAGATGGTTGTCCGACATGGAAAAATTTGCGGCACTAGCAGAGGCAACAACGGATGAAGAGAAAAAGAAAATCGCTCTGTTAGGTTCTGATTCGTACGTGACTGATTTTTTAAGAAGGAGGTCCCAGCAGTACCCCACAGAAACCTACGAGTCCCTAAAAAAAGAGCTCACCCAGAGATATGGGGAAATCATAGACAAAATGCATGCTTGGTCAGTCCTTAGAAGCATGAAACAGGAAAGAGATGAATCGGTACAACTTTTTGGAGATCGATTCCTCAATATGGCAGAAGAGGCATTTTGCGGAGAAATCCCTACCACACCTGATGTAGAAATACAGTTAGTGGGGATATTTGCCGATGGCCTTAGAGCGGAAAATATCAGAAGGCATCTTATTAGAAAAGACACCAAGACTATTGCTGAAACAATCCAAGCAGCAATACAGGAGGAAAATCTTCACCGAAGGTTCCAACAAAGAGCAGGTAGGGAACCCCGACCAGAATATAGGGACTATGATGAGCATGAGCCTATGGAAGTTGACCATACCAGGAGGCAATGGACTCGCCCACGACAACGAGATGATAGGCCCCGCAATTATAGACCCCCCACACAGAGGCAAAACGACGTCAATAATGTCAATACAAACGGATGCTTTACATGCGGTAGGCTCGGACATGGTTACAAGTCCTGTAGAGCAAATTACAATCATGCACCATTCGAAGAGGAGGTTACCAACCACAACAACCCGCACCACCCCCACGTGATTACACCAGAAATCAGTATACCAGAGGCGCACCTCAACCCCTCATGCGTCAGGGAAACGGCCGCGCCACTCACTAAACAGGACCGTTAGTGAGGGCAACAATCACAGAAACTGGTCCAAAACAAAAGAAACAACACAGAACAGAAATTGTCAAGTGGGCCCATCCAGTAAAATACAATATGAAGAAATGTTGCATGATGGAACTAAAATACATCCGGACCCCAGTTCCTGCATCATGTCTATACAGGGCCAACAATATAGGGCACTGGTAGATACAGGAGCATCCATCAGCCTTATTAGGTTCCAGCTGTTCAAGAGGATCCAACACTTAGTACGATTTCAACCGTCCAAAACACACCTAGCTTCAGTCACGGGACAAAGACTAAATTCAGTTGGGACAGCATGGCTAAAATTTTCCTTAGGCGAAACAAATTTTGAACACCCATTTGTCATTACTAAAGGAATGTCTAGAAATCTTATCCTAGGGAGAGATTTTTTTAACAAACACAAAGTTCGAATATACTATGACCTCCACAAAATCAAAGTCAACAATACATACATAGATCTCCAGGACGATATCCACATAGCGTCTTTGGTAAGGATTACAGCTCCCATAACGGTGGCTCCAAACTCCCTGGTCATAGCAAAAGGCAGAGTAAAAAATTCTGAGTACATAACACCAGGGCAATCAATTCAAGTACAGCCCCTAGCAGAAGAAAGCATTATTGATGACCCATTGTTGCAAATTACAGAGGGAATCGCTGAAGTCTCGAAGTCCAGAGATTTCCCCATCATGATATTGAATATGTCAGGAAAAACTACCACTATAAAAAGAGGCACAGTTGTAGCGCAAGTGGATACGTCAACAATAAGACAAACCAAAACCAATAGAGACCATCCACAAATTGTCTCAACCACTCCCACTGGACATAATGCACGAAATCGCAGTACAAATAACCATAGTACACGGAAAGTAAACAGTTATAAGGCTTATGCAGAAAAAGGCAGTAACATCAGTCACAGTTATGTTACACCACAGCATACCCTACCCAGATGGCAGAAACGAACCAGTCCATACATAAGAAGAGAAAGGCCACAGTATGAAAATGACTATAATTACTCATTCTTGCGCCCCAGCACACCAAGAGAAAAGATGAAGTGCTGTATATCACAGAGTAACAGAGAAACAGAAATTGTCTTGCCAGGAGGATATCCAAAGCGACAAGACAGTGATACATGCCCCATGGAGTATCAATATAACTCAAAAACAGGTGGATATGATAAAGTCCCAAAACCAATTGAAATTTCCGAAGAAAAGGAAGAATTCTTATATGACTATACCACAGGAGGATACTATAGCAGCAAAGTTGGAAACAGAAAAAATGAAAAATTTTCGCCCAGGGAAAGAAGACAGCCCTATAGCACAAACAGAAGAAATACAGTAACGTACGCGGATAAGCGCAGTTACGGCAGAAATAATCAGAAAAAATGGCACAACAACGACTACCCCAGAAATATAATAAGAAATGAATATACAGTAAATGCAGTGACAAATGGAAATGCACACAGTACATGGCAGAGGAGACAGTACCAAGCACAGCCCAATGAACGGCAAAGAACTACGCAAAAGAAAGCCACATACCAGGAGCAGAGATTTTCACAAGATGCAAGAAAAATGTCCCAAAATTATGGGAATGAAACGGAGGCATCAAGACAGACCAGAGATATCATAGCAGATCATAAATACAGAGAGAGAATAGCTCAGTTACTTGCAACCCTGAATGCCACAGAAGATAATAAGCAACGTTTGAAAACGTTTGTAGAAAAGCACCAGGATGTATTCGCACTCAATGACATGGAATTAGGCAGAACTAACACTGTCAAAATGGACATTCAAACAACCACAGAGGAGCCAATACATATGAAACCCTATCATACGCCCTTGAAAAACAGAGAACTCGTGGAAAGGTCTATAAATGAAATGCTACAGGCAGGAATCATCGAAAGATCCCGTTCCCAATGGTCCTCACCCATAGTGATCGTAACAAAGAAAGACGGCTCCAGTCGCTTTTGCTGCGACTACCGTGCCCTTAACAAAATCACAAAAGTCATTTCCTACCCCCTCCCCAGGATAGACGATCTACTTGCGACGTTAGGAAAGTCTACATACTTTACCACACTTGATGCAAGGTCAGGCTTTTGGTGCATCCCCATGACACCTGAGGCAAAACAGAAATCCACATTCTGTTCACATATGGGAAGCTTTTTTTGGAATGTTATGCCATTTGGTCTAAAAGGATCTCCAGCAACATATATGTCACTCATGGATGAAGTGTTAAAGGGTCTACATCCATTTGCCCTGGCATACATAGACGATATCCTGATACATACCGCAGGCACGATGGAAGACCACCTCCGCAAGGTTGAAACAGTGTTTGATAGACTCAGGCATCACCAAATAAAGTTAAAACTGTCGAAGTGTGAGTTTCTAAAGACAGAAACAAAATATTTAGGCTTTGTCATCAATAGACATGGCGTCAGACCTGATGAAGATAAAGTCAAAGCCATAAGAGAAATGCCTAGCCCCAAGACGGTGAGACAAACACGCTCATTTATTGGTACAATAGGGTACTATAGGCGCCACATCATCAATTTCTCCAGAGCAGCAGAGCCTTTGATAGCCCTTACCCGCAAGTATGCACGCTTCAAATGGACAGAAGACTGCCATAGATCCTTTGAGTATCTAAAAAATGCCCTAACCACCATCGCACTTCTTTGACATTCTGTTATTTCTCAGCCCATGATACTATACGCGCCGATGCCTCAGATAACGCAATTGGTGCTTGTTTGGTCCAACCTGTACTAGAAGATGAAACACCCATCCTACCCAACATTCCAAATGAGAAACCCATTGCATTCCTATCCCACGCATTGTCAAAGTCACAAAAACGGTGGACCACCACTGAGAAAGAAGCATATGCTATTCACTATGCAGTACAAAAGTTTGACTTTTACGTCAGAGGAACTAAACTCATTATAAGAACTGATCATCAACCTTTGGTTAACTGGCTCACCAAAACACAAGAACAGCCAAAGAAGTTACAGACATGGGCAATGAATTTACAGTCCTACGACACCACTATCGAACATATCCCAGGCGAAATGAACACCTGTGCAGACCTCTTATCCAGGATTAAATATGATGATGAAACTGAAGTGAAAACAAATAGAGTCAAAAATGATGGCACATCCTCAGAGATTGACGATAATGCTAAAGAAATTAATGAAATTACTTCATCAAGTCGAAGAAGTACCTCAGATTCTGCCACTCAAGTAGAAGAAGAAAGCCAAGATATGTTTGACATGAGAGT
Source organism: Oreohelix idahoensis (assembly GCA_024509875.1). NCBI lineage: Eukaryota > Metazoa > Mollusca > Gastropoda > Stylommatophora > Oreohelicidae > Oreohelix > Oreohelix idahoensis. The sequence goes on along the minus strand of JAMPIV010003229.1, from coordinate 5,280 downwards.
AGAACAAGCGAAAGATGCAGAAATTGTCAAGCTGCTCACATACGTGAAAGAAAACCCAACAAAAAGTAAAGATCTTACAGTACACCCAACGGATGGAGCTTTATACTATATTGATCAGAAACAAGAAGAGACACTAAGAAAAGTCATTCCAGCACATCTAGTCCCAGAAGTATTGCTACAGTTTCATGATAACAACGGGCACATGGGAAGAGACAAAACAATTGATGTCATAAAGAAAAGGTATTATTGGCAAACTTTCTACAAGGACATTACAGAATATGTAGCCACCTGTAGAACATGTAAATTGAGAAACATGAAGCCACATTTAATTCCCCTTCAAGAAATGCAACCTTCCCATTACCCCATGCAAACAGTGAGCATTGACTTATCAGGTCCTTACCCACTCACCCAATCAGGCAACAAATACCTCCTGCACATAGTTGACCAATACTCTGTTTGGCCAGAAAGTTACCCACTCAGTGATGCCACATCGCAGTCCATCACGCAAATTTTTTTACAAGAATTCATTCCCAGGCATGGCTGTCCAAAACGAATCATTTCAGACAACGGTAAACAGTTTATAGGTAACCCATTTAAAGCCACCTTACACCAGCTGAATATTGAGCATACTACAACTACTTATTATTGCCCAAATGCAAATGGCAGAAATGAACGCATGCACGCCACCCTACATGATATTATTAGCAAATATATCAAGGGGAACCACCAATACTGGGACCTATACATTAACCAAGCTCTTGAAGCCATCCGAGTAAACGTGAACGATACCACAGGAATGTCACCCTTTCTCATGCTATACGGAAGAGAACCAAACTTTCCGTTAGACAACCTACTTCGCCCACAAAGAAAATACATGGGAGAAGACCCCATCGAAATAATCCTTCAAGAAAAGTATAAAGCTCACCAGATTGCACAACGAAATACGCAGAAGGCATTTCACAAGAAACAGAAACAACATGATAAATCAGCCAAGCTACCAACGTACAAAATAGGAGACAGAGTATACTACAAGAAACATGTACGCAGTTCAAAATTCGATGACCGATGGTTAGATGGCTACAAAATCATGAAACAAACTACGCCTGTAAAATTCATTATTTGGAATGAAGAGAAACAACACCAAACAAAAGCTCACGCAAAACAAATAAAAATTGATAATCACCGGCCCATTCCGCCTCTGACGACAAATACAAGACCAGTCAGAAAAGCCACCCTAAATTATAATCCATCCAGCACAGATTCGTCTGACATATCAGAGTCAGAGACGACAGACTCTGAATTTTACCAAGACGACCACATACCCAGACCACCCACAGATGAAATACATCGAGCAAGACAACAACGAGACTCGTCCGAAAGCGAAGAAGATATCCCACCACTTGAATTGCGTAATCGACTCCAAGACAGAGACCTGCGCATTAGAAATGAAGAAATAATGCCTCAGACGTCACACGATGACAACAACCAAGCACCTTATATCCACACTCAAACTTACTCCCGCAGTGATAAATCGTCAGCTGATACCTATCACACCCCCAGTTCAGGCAGTTCTAGTTTTAATACTAGTGAAAACCAAACACTGCTATACCACAAGAACAAGATTGCTCGTTCAAAACAAACAGATCCTGAAGAAACTATACCCAAGCAGATTGTTGAACCATATACCAGCGATCTTTATGGAGACGAAACAGAACAAGACATGAGAGAAGACAGTGTCAACCCCAGCACAGCTTTGTCAGACCCCAACGAACATAATGACAGAAAAATGGTAGAATTATACCAACAAGAAACAGACATTGATACAGCTAGTTCCATTGAAACCAGTGATGCGGATAGTACATTATTTGTACCAGTCAGCTCCAGCGTCAAACGCGCCTATAAAACAGAATCTGATGACTCAATCCCTAGCAACCAAATTCCGCGTATACAGCACAACTATATCAGACGAAAGATTCTGAAGAAACGCAATCATGTTCCAAAACCAAGCCGAGAAGTGTTAGCCTCATCTCAACTAGTCAAAAACAACAGTGTGCAAATTACTGTGCCCATTGTAACCGGTGCTAACGTTCAGCACAACCAGGTCAGAAGAAACTTCAAGGCGAAACATATACCTGCCTCAAAACCAACAGATGTTCCAGCCATACAAACCCTAACCACAGTAAAACCATCACCGCAATCAAATGATGTTAAGCCATCACCGCATTCGTCAATGTCCTCGGTGTCCCAACAATCAGCAAATGCAGTGTCGTCGCCTATCACACCCGTCACCACTGCTACTCAGTATGATGCTCGCCTAAGCAGTCGGGACATTGCAAGGTTAGAGATGGTGAAGGAACTAGCGATGCTGTTCTGAAAAACACGCCCAGGTGTTTTATGTGTTCGCAAATCCGAACACGGTCAACGCATATGTGAAAAAACCTTTTTAACAATGTACTAACTCTCCCCATGTACTCTATTTTCAGTTTTTGACAGTTCAAATGACTTGCTTACAGACTAAGATGTCAAAGCCTCACTGAGAAAGTTATTTTTTCCAGCCTTAGAATACTGATGCCCAGAAAGAAATCAAGACCAGCCCACGGAGGATTTTCTTTAGATAGCATAATTGTGAAATAAAAATGTTAAAACAATTGATAACACACGGTGTTACGAGTTTACATACATTAGTTTAGTTACAGACATTTTCTTAATATTTCGAATGCTACACAACTTTACCTATAACACATGTGTCACACTATTCTGTTGTAACATTCATCTCCACTTTTGTAACTGATCATATTCCACGCTCCATTCCCCAGCATTTTCATGCAGACACTTTACAACAGTAGTTTTTTTTTCTTACCTCATACTAATATTTTTTTGATCTATATTATGCTAAACTCCTTGATATCTGCCACCTTGATCAATCATACTGTTCCTACTATGACATCTCTTAACAGCACATAATTCATACCCAAAACTAGTATTGTAGGTTATGCTATTTTTTCTCCACAGGATTATTTATTTTCAAATGTACATTATTATTTTAGACCCAGATGTATATTAGTACTGTCAAGAATTTTAAACATTCTCCTAAAGAGATTCCATATCCCAACCTTGACTCTCTATAGTAAGATTTTCTTCACTCCACTGTTACAACATCTTTAACTTACTATTTTTCCTCTCCACTATATTGAGACGACATTCTAGACTTGTGATCTTTTGAATCCCAATCATATTCATTCCTTGGAATTACAATCATGTTGTAATCAGGAGATCCTTGATGTACCCTTTCCTCGCCACTTATTGACAACAGACACTGCTACAACATTCCTTCTATTCTAACCTAAACTATTACTTGCAACCCTATTGGTTAGGATTTACTATTAGAATATCTAGTGTTTAGTGAATTGATTTTTATCATTCTTTAGTACTTGTGATACAAACAGAAAAGAAATCACAAGAAAAAAAAAAAAAGAAATGGAAAAAAAGAAAATGAAATGTAAAACAAGGAAAAAAAGGAATTCCAAGAAAACAGAAAAGACATAAAAGAAAAAAAAAACAATTAGAATGTTTTTTTATATAAGATGCTATATGCCACCCACACACATTTTGATGATGATAAGACAATATTGTAAAACATTGACTGCCCTGAGGTTAGCAGATGAAGAAGAAAATAAATAAATCACCCTATGCCACTCATACCCCCACCAGCTTGATCCCTGATATTCCAACAATATTTTGTTGATATCACAAGTACCCCAATGACATTTGTGCATGCTGATTTTCTGCAAATGAACAATCCCTTGAGAGCATTAGTATATGCTAACCCCAGATTGAACAAATTGCACCTATTTGTTGATGATGCCTTTGCCCATGTTAAAGAAATAGCATTTGCACATGCTGACCTAGCAAATGAAATACCCCCATTACCGCATGATAACCACTAATGACACATGAGATGAAGAAGCAACAGGTTATGTATGATGAAGATGACATTTTATATTAAGGTGAAACTTTATGTTGTCACAGCTGAGATTTTGTTGTAATGTTTATGCACAAAATCCCCCACATTAACATTGGAGGAGGAATAATCTTAGTCTGTCGTGGTTACGAGATAAGACAAGGATATAATAGAATATTTGATGAATACCATGGAACAAATCAGAGCAGATGATTATTGCACATATGAGGATGGAGAAAAAAATAATGACTGAATAATCGCTCCGCCCAGAGGTAAAGGAAATAGAGATGCATCCGCATTTTGGAGAAGATATCTCTTTGATTTTTGCTTATTGCCTTTGTAATATGAAACATTGTTGTATAAAACAAATGACTATTCCTTATCACGAATTACAGAATGTTGTAAGATAGTTGAGAATAAATTGACAATGTAAACTATACTCCATAACATACCACAGAAATACAGGAGAAAGAAAAAATAAAATAAATGATTGATGAAAGTGGACACAACTAGAGATTTGCTCCACCCCGAGGATATTGGATAAGAAAATAACGTTATCCCAAGGACAGACATGTCACAGATATATCAATGGAGATATTATGATGACAAAAAAAAAAAAAAAAAGACGAGATAACCAAGATGTTAGGAAAATGCCAACAACCGATGGGTCAACGGAACACCCAGTGATATATAGAAACCCTCCGTGGCTCCCAGCTCATAAGAGTAACAGACGGATGAGATATTATTTATAGTAATTATAGAGATTACCTGATTAAGTTCACCTCAACCTGTGGCTGTTAGTAGAGCTGATGGTTTACAGGGGCTCCACATACCTCTGGACTCAACCGCTACCGACCTTGAGCCGTAAGGCAAGAGCTTGGGTGTTCCGAAATATTTTTGTGCACATAATGTAAAGAAAGTACATGTTTATTTGTTCATGTGTTTTTAGGTAAAGTCCATAGACAATGTATTATTAATAGTTCTACACTATAAATTGAATATAGTTGATCATATTGATGAACAATAATATTCAGCAAATATAGTACATTGGAACCAATATAATTAAGGATAAATTTCTCAGTAACAAATAAAATGAAATTTAGGAAGGATCCACATTTAAATATAGTAGCAGCCATGAGCACCGAGGAATTGGACTTACAAAGAAAAATGGAAATCGGTTACTCTGTATGCAAGGAAATAAACCAGAAATAATGAAATGATAAAAAGTAGTCAGAAAAAGTGCCAGGAACTTTTGTCTGTAACGATAATATTTGTAGAAATTCCTCACGAATCAATTGATTGGGGGGGGACAGGGGGGT
>JAMPIV010003228.1:0-212689 GCA_024509875.1 Oreohelix idahoensis | reverse complement strand
TCGTGCAGATTTTCACTCGGTTGGGATTCCCTCATAGCAAGTGTTGACGGATAAATGGATCTCCATACCGAAACCTGTTGATGGATGAGATCGTTAAGATCTTGAGGACCCAACACATCCACACTAAGCCATATACTCCGGCGGAAATGGGCTCGTGGAACGTGCTAATGGAAACCTCACCATGATGCTAAGTAAGCTGGCACAAGTGAAACCTGAAGATTGGGATCTCTGTATTCCTGCAGCATTATTTGGCTACAGAGAATCTCCTCATACTTCCACAGGATTTCCGCCAGCATACACTCTTATTTGGCAGACCCATTAAGGGCCCGCTTGAAGCCTTACTTCAGTCTCTGACAGACGAGAAGGCGGATGAGACAGTCGTCTCAGCAAGTAAATATGTGTCGGTTTTAAAGGAAAGGTTGAAACTAGGGTGGGACCTAGCAACGACTAACTTTAAGCGAGCTCGCACAAAGCACGCTAACCGATACAGGAAAGTCGCGGAAGAGAGAGAACTGGAAGCAGGAGAGAAAGTTTTGGTGTTACTCCCTACTGAGAACAACCAACTGAAGATCGGATGGCAAGGGCCGTTTACCGTCCTGAAAAAGATTTCTAAGGCTAACTACCAGATCTCTATTGAAGGAAAGGAGAAGGTTTTCCATTTAAATCTCTTAAAGAGATACTTGGAAAAACCAGTGCCAACCTCCGACCATCTCCTGACGATCGCCAAAAACTGACGAAGATGACGATAGTGGCAGGGATATTCCACCGCTATCACAGGAAATCTTTCAAAAATGTCAGAAGCGGCGACGCTCTTTCAAGCGCGCATATGAGACATTCCAGGGGAAGGAAACTTTGAGGAGTGGACTTGAGTAGGAATTGGACAGAGATGGAGGGGGAAGATGAGAGGGAAGAGGACAGACACCCCGAAGCTACGGTTATAGGAAATTAAACTCCATAACGTAGACATGGAGTGCTTCCATATCTTAAAGGGGGGAGGCTCTGTCACGTAGGGTTTATATTCATTTAATTTCCTACATCTTCTTCCTAATTCGTTCACCCAAATTCTCTCTTTTATTATCTCTGTGTTTTCCTTTTTCCTGTATATTTTTCATCCATTCGTTTTGCGAATATTATTTTCATATAATTCGCAAACTTTACCTGTTTCTTTCTCAAAAACTGAGAATCGCGCTAGGACGATATTACGTAGATGTCAGGGCTGCAGGGCGTCAGAAGGCGTGATAAGTCGGTTCGCTGAACATAGGACGTAGCAAATCGTCTACATTCTCACCGAACGCGCGAGCTTCTTCTCGGCATTAGTCCCGGTGAGGTGTGATACTTTACATCTGCACCGGTCAGTATCCAGACATTTGTCTGGAAAATCCCAAACTGACACGGCGCTCACTTGGGCCATGGTCAGCTGTAGTGTGAAAACTGCCCTGCAATGGAGTCAGGCTGTCTGGGATTTGAAACTGACACGCGTACATCGTGGTCAGTAGGTGACAGTTAAGACACGCGTTAAGCGGACGTAAATGTTGGGAGTAGGGGAGATAATTCGCTTGGCGAAGTAAGTTTGGGCCCTTTGTCTGATTTTAAGATATTGGCCAAGTTTGAAACTTTAATTTCATTTTCGCTCATAGACTCCACAGTAGATAGGTCGCTCGAAAAAACAGAATAGCTGTTAGCGAAGATCTCAGTTTGTTTCGGCAATTTGTCGAACTTCTAGACTTCCAGAAATATTTTCAGCATTTTTATTCTTAAGTTGTGCGACTACCTGTAATTCTGTGGTTGAGGTAATTAATATGATAGATATATAGATTTTGTGAGTGTTAAAGTGTTAAATCGCTTAATGCATTTTAATCTATTTCTTTAGCGCAGAAGAGAAATAAAGTGGTAGGCTATTATATTTTCTAGGGAAGCATTCAGTGGAAAGCAGAAGGAAATTAAAAATCTTCTAGCTTATAACGGCAAGAGTAAGCTATTATGAATTTAATTTAACTGCTAATACTCAGTCGAGTGTATTTTTCTAAACTAACGTATAAACACTAGAATCGAGCGCCTCATGAATGATGACGGGATACGCACGTGTTCCTAAATTTCATGAGGATTGCTGATTTTTAAATATAACTTACGTCACGGGAACCTTAAATGATAAGCAAAGCTATCTGCTTGAAAGTTTAAATGTACGTTTTAACCAGTACAGATTATGTTTATTATATTATATGTGTTATTTTTCCTCCACACAGTGAAAGTTTTGGGGTGACCCTAACTTTACCAGCACCTAGTAGTAGTTTCCATACTTGTGAAGAAATAGACAGTCCTTATTTTGAACCACGTGGGTTTTCTCAAGTAACACTGATCTGACGGTGCAAGTTAGACAGAAATACTAATATCCCTATAACGGGTTTTCAAAGACTGTAATGATAAATACTGGCCCTTGGAGCCAGCACTTAATTTCTTCTAGAAACTCTATATAATTTGCTGCCTGGTGGCGTGAATATTAACAATCATTTCCCGACTAGATTATATCTTGTGGACAAATCTGTGGTGTGACTAAAGTGAATCCTATACTGAGGGAAGGCACCGACCTGACATTCATCATTTTTTAGAAACCTACGCTATTGACACAGTGCTCTGCTAACTCCCGCGCCTGGAATAATTGTTAGGTGACTTAATCAGACATTTGAACAAATTTGCACACCCAAGTAGTCGTTCCCGGAGACTCCGAGTTAAATACGTCTTTTGGAACTGGGGACTTCTTGGCAGAAGACCGCATGTTTTTTGAGTCTGGGTAAAGATCTAAAATCAATGTGTTCCAAGAGGCAGCAAGCAAAGTCGTGAGTACAAGTATGAGAAGCCATGGCGGAATGAATGAGTGTACGCTGGTTTGAGTGATATTTTCACTATTTTATCTTTGACACCCTGTTGCTATCCTAATTTTTTTTCAATCTGCATAATTTGTTGCTAAGGCTAGAGTTCTTGTGTTTTGTCTTAGGTTAAATCAGATTTTTTCAAACTCTGTGCATCTAATTACGAGATATCAAACAAAGAAAACTCTTATCGACCTCAAACTCTATGTATCTGTGACTCTGGCGCCATCATCTGTTCTCTTAACGGGGCCGGGCTAAACCTAGAGTTAACACTATAACGGGGCTATCATCCTTGCAACATTTACTTGATTTTTTTATGACTATGTGTATATGTATTTTCCTTGATGTACTTTCTTTGATGTTGTGAGCCGATTTTTCCTGATAATAAAATCGCTCTTGAACTTAATAATCGTGTTTGGTCAGCTCGTTCTAGATAATATATATATCATTGGTATAGTTTTCCCACGTCTGTGTGTTTACCTGTCGTCACGTGTATGTGCGTGCCTGTGAGTGATAGAAATATACGTAATATGTATATTGGTGTAGTCTGTCTGACGCTGTAACAACTGTTGTAGAAGATAGGTGAGAGAGAGAAGAATTCTTTTCGCTTTCAGAGACAGCCACTATATCAAAATCTATCATCTCACGTGTGTGGAAATTCTATTACCTTTCACTAACTCTCACTGAGTCTATCACCTATTCAAACCTATTCAGAAGGGACCAAACCTAGTCTTAATTCTCCTATCGGAAATCTACGACAGTGAGGACAGCAAACCATAAGTCAGAAGAGTTCAGGACCACCAATGGTGTAAGACAAGGTGATATCCTGTCACCTTATCTTTTCATACTCCTCATGGACGATGTTATCAAGTCATGTAAGGAGAGAACAAGAAAGTATTCAGTAGGGTACTGGAAGATGAGACAGGTATGTATTTCAGAGCTGGAATTTGCTGATGATGTTGCCCTGACTGCTAAATCAGAGGCACATCTCCAATCCAACCTGCAAGTCTGGAAGGAAGAGCTGGAGAAGAGAGGGATGGTCATAAGCAGCTCTAAAACAAAATCCATGGTGATATCACGAGAAGAAAGAAGACATCAGATTCAGCTGGCAGAACAGGTCCTGGAGCAGGTCGACCCCTTTAAATATCTCGGAGCTATTATAGACCGAAAGGGGGGCATCAAAGAAGAGTTGGCCACTCGAAAAGCAGCAGCTGGGAGACTTTTTCAGGCCATAAATCGGGGATTCCTCAGCAAGAGAGAGGTTGGTAAGAAAACGAAGATGGCTGTACACAGCTCCACCTATGTCCCAGTCTTGACATATGGATGCGAGTCATGGACAATGACTACAACCCACAAAACCCAGATCCAAACCTCAGAAATGAGGTATCTGAGGAAGGTGGTTGAAGTAACAAGAAGAGACATGGTACGCAACCAGACGATACGTCAAGGCCTAAAATCCCACCCCCTGCAGACCCAAGTAGAACAGTCCCAACTAAGATGGTTTGGCCATGTCTGCAGAATGGGAGAAGATCGGCTACCACGACAAGCATGGGAAACAAAGAGCCAGGGATCCAGACCCCCAGGTCGACCCAGAGTCCACTGGGAGGACAACATTAGACAATCTATGAAGGACCGAGGACTAGAATGGAACCAGGCTAGGAGGAAGACAGCCGATAGGATAGTCTGGCGCTCTCTCTTCCAAACCTCTCCACCTCACGGTAGAAGGGGAACGACTAAGTAGTAGCTACGTGCCAACAGTGTTCATCGTCTGCAGGATTTGCCAGGCACCGTCGACGTTGTCCATTGAAGCTTCGGACAGCCAGCCTGTTTCACACAGCTTCAACCCTTTATGTTTCTGGGCCTGAACTACATCTTGTATTAACTGGAACCGTAGATTTCTTTTACTACTACGCGAAAAATAGAAGCAGACATTCTTTATGAAAATTTCAAGCCAAGATGGTAGGTGGTTGCCGGCAGCATTTGTACAAGGAATGACAAACACAGCCAATATGTGAAGACATGTGAAATCTCTTTCTTCAGCTGTGCCGGTAAACCACTTGCAGTCCCCATCATAGTGGCACAGTTGTCTGCAGCAAAACCAATGACGTTACTAAGCGGGATTGCATGCGTGCTCAACAATTTCTTAACAGCTGTAAACATGCCAAGACCAGTCCCATCCTCCACCTTAATGAGGTCTAACTGAATCAACTACTTTTCTTGTTTTTGAGTCACAGAACTGCACAACGACTGCCAGCATCTGATTCGTAGAGACATCAGTACTCTTATCAACGATTATAGAAAATTTCTGATTTCTGCAAATGTTTATAACTTCAAGTCGCTCAAAATGAGCAATGCCATAATGCATCACATGGGCAGCCTTGGTGCACTTCGGTGACATTTTTTTTTAGCAATTGTGCTGTCTGGAAACATCTGCTTGCAACATTCAATCAAATGATTAGCAATTTTGTCTTGGAGACAGGGCTCTTTTGGTTTGATAAAAAAAACTTGTTAATGTTTAGAGTTTTGCTTTTGGCTTCGAAGTTTTTCATGTGCTTCTGTGTGCTTTTATGTGTCAATAAAGCTGTTTTTGTTGGCATTAGTTAATTTACACGAACAGGCCGTACAAATCGCAGAATACCGATTGCGAGAGCCCGGCTTTATCCAATCCTTCAGTTCGCTGTCTGTTAGCCATTCCTCAAAAAAAAAGCCTGCTGATACCATGGCTTCACTTTTTTACGCTGTGGCGTGTGAGTCGTCATGCTGCAACAACTACCTAGCGTACCTTCATCATCGCTTAAGCCTAAAATTTAAAAGGAATACTTTAAAACACATCGCAAAAATGACTGAGTATTGTAGATGACAGCCATTAATAGAATAACAGGAAATAGATAGCTGGTGTAAACGAGTCAAAAAACATCGTCATTGATGTGGTTAAAAGAAGAATTAAATTTAAGTGGAATAAAAATATATAGCACATATTTGTTTACATTTAATTATAATATAAATATAATGTATAATGCTCAGTGCACAGAATATACATACATTGTAAGTGCTAATTGTCAAATATACTCAGATTAATGCAGATTTGGAAAACAAATACCCAGATACCCAGACGGGAGCCAAAACACCCAGATCTAGTAAGAAATACCCAGCTGTGGCAACACTGTCAAAAACTGCCGCCCTGCCGAAATGTAACACTGACAAACAACATTTTTCTTTCTTATATAAAAATAAGTGTTCTTAGGTCAGTTTCTTGCGCTGATTTCAAATTTGAAATCCGTTTATCTCTATCACATCGGGTTCTTAAGATATTTGCGAATAAATATATTTTTGGGGAAACCGTTATGTGCTCCGTTTCATTTTTACTATATAACTTATTAAAAATTAATAACATGCAAAATAATTCTACTTTTTGTACTGCTAAAAGATGCATGACATATGTTACGCTATTTTTCAAATAGTTACTGTATTTTGAAATAATTCTGAGCGAAATATGGCTTCTAGAAGTTGTAGAAATTCGGCTGATCTGTTCTGTTATGTGTGCGGATATTTTACCGATGGTGTTCACCAGAAAAACTTTACACCATTACTAAAGAAAGCATATGAACTTTATTTGGATTCGAAAGTTGATGATGCAAATAAATCTTTGAAGCCAAATGCAGTTTGTTCGACTTGTGCAAATACATTGGCAGGTTGGTTACGAAAATCGCCGAAGCATAAGTCGATGCCTTTTGGAGTGCCAGTAATATGGCGTGAACCGACAAATCACGCTACTGATTGTTACTTCTGCTTGACAAATATCCATGGTTTCACTTTTAAAACTAGAAAGTCTGTGGTTTATCCAAATATTGAATCGGTTTCGGAACCAGTGCCTCATGATCCAATCACGTGTCCGATCCCAGTTCCACCAGAACAATATCCGTTGGACGTGAATGAACCATCAGAAAGTGATAGTTTACCTGCTTTAGAAACTAATTCTGACTCGGATTATATACCGGTGAATGATGGTGTTCACGTAATTAACCATTCAGAACTTTCAGATCTAATACGTGATCTCGCTCTTACCAAAGGACAAGCGGAATTACTCGGTTCGCGACTCAAAGAATGGAATCTTTTAGCGCCCAATACTCCGATATCTAAATTTCGTCATAGACACAGAGAACTTGTTCAATACTTTGAGATGGATGATGACATTTGCTATTGCAAAGATGTAAACGGTCTAATGGTACACCTCGGTCATGAGCACATAGTCAACGAATGGGGACTTTTCATCGACTCTTCCATTGACTAGTCTAAAAGCCGTGTTATTGCATAACGGAAATTTATTTTCATCAAATCCAGTCGCCTACTCTGTTCATATGAAAGAAACTTATGACAATATGGTTATACTTTTGGCAAAAATAAAGTACAATGACTACCAATGGCGGATTTGTGGAGACCTAAAGGTCATTGCATATCTCACGGGCATGCAGACTGTGTATACTAAATTTTGTTGCTTCATATGTGAATGGGACAGCCGCAACAGACAGGAACATTATGCAAGAAAGGTGTGGCCTATCAGGGATCGTATGCAGCTCGGGCATAAAAATGTAATACACGAGCCATTAGTTAACAAAGACAGCATCATTTTACCACCGTTACATATAAAGTTGGGGCTCATGAGAATTTCGTAAAAGCGTTAGATAAAACGAGCAAAGCTTTCACTTATCTTCGAGAAAAGTTTCCGCAAGTTAGCGATGCAAAGATAAAGGAAGGTATCTTTGTAGGACCTCAGATTAGGAAAGTTATTGCAGACAAACAATTCGAGAACTTGTTACATGGTAGTGAACTTCGCGCATGGATGACATTCAAATCGATCGTCGATAACTTTCTGGGAAATCACAAATCTGTCGACTATGTGCATATTGTTAAGCAGTGCATAGATGCATACAGAATTATGGGCTGTAACATGTCCCTCAAAATCCATTTGCTCGATTCGCATCTTGACTTTTTCCCTGCCAACCTTTGCGAAGTCAGCGATGAACATGGAGAACGAATCCATCAAGATATCGCCGTAATGGAGTCACGTTATCAAGGACGGTGGAGTGTGACCATGCTTGCCGATTATTGTTGGATGCTTCATCGCGATGTACCACATGCCATTCACCGACGAAAGTCGACTGCATAGAAATTCAAGCCTACATAACTGTTATACTTCTTGTACGAATGATATTGTAATACTGTATGCGTTGTTAAAAAACTTCAATTGTGCATTTCTAGAGATCCCGACCTGATAGAGAAAAACGGTTTGCAGATTTAAACACAGCGCATTAAAATTGACCAGAAAAACATAGAAATGTTAGAGAAAGAAAAAAAATTTTTTTTTTTTGTTACCCAGTGTAATAGGAGAAATTAGGGATCTCAACAAAAAAACTGGAAGAGTGCCGCTTGCGGTCAACCGGGGTTGCTAACTGTGCGGTCTCTCTCGTGTTGTCTTACATAAAGTTAAGTCTAATAGCCGACCGTAGTCAGACGCTAACCACGCGTGGAATAAAACTACAATAGAACAAGCGGACAACGCGGGTAGGTGTTAAGCCCACCCCTAATGGGAGGGAGGGGGGGTGTGCTCCTGCCATCATTAGAACCATGACAAGAAATGAAAATATTTACAATCAGAAAACCTGAGAACATACTAAGAAGGGAAAAGAACAATAATACGATGGAAAAGCAACGGGGCGAGTTGAAAATACAAATTAACGGGCAACTTGTCACAATGGACAAGAAATAGCCCATCAGTATCATCAAGGCAATAGGAAGGCATCGATATAAGTGGGAATGTACAACCAGAGATGGACAAGAAACAGCCCATCAGAGTGTACCATGAAGGCAATAGGACGGCATCGATAAAAGTGGGAATGTACAACTAGAAATGGACGCGATACTTCCCATCAGAATGTACCATCAACGCAAGAGGACGGCATCAATATAAGTAGGAATGTACAACCACAGATGGACGCGATACTGCCCATCAGAGTGCACCATCAAGGCAAGAGACAGAAAACGTTGAAGATCTATTGTGCAAAACTTCGATGCGGAGATTTCTCTTTAGACTGAAAAGGCAAGGAGTAAAGTATCAGCTACTCACACAGCATATATTAAGATATTCGTACTTACCCACAGGCAAAAGTTGAACAGAAACAACGCATACTTCACGCATCCAGCACACTGACCCATTTTGGCTGACAACAGCTGAGGAGGTTTAATGATTTTAATGAAACTGATTAATTATAAGTACAAAACGATTATTAAACCGTAAATCATAATCGACATGAAGTCTGTGTAAAAACGAATATCCAGTAATCTGCGTGTATTTTTTCAGAAACACTACCCTCTTTGAAAACAAACATCACTTGTTTAAAATAATCACTGAAAAGAAAACGCGTATTTATCAACAATTGCTAGAATAATAGTGTGGGCTGCTTAACTTACGTTGTTGATTAAAAAAAAAAAAATTTGTTTTTGCATACGGTGTACGATGAAATATTAACACAAAACAAAATTTTACTTCGTACTCGAAGGAAGGTAAATCATGCTTGTGCGTAGGTAAAACCCGATTTCCTTGCCAAATGCTTGGGTGTCGGCAGAAAATAGAAGTAGAACAAACATAGCACAATCAACAAGGCTGATCCGGCTGTTTTGTGAGTGAGTAATTTCGCGAGCAAGTATGGGCGGAGTTACGGATAGATGTGGTGGGATAAATAGGCCAAATAATTGGTATACTTCTTCTTTCTTCTTCCTCGTTCGCCCTGAAAAGGACGGTGGTTGCGTTGTGTCTGTTTACGCCTAAGCTGTGATATCTGCACCTTTCGGTCGACACATCCGACTTCTGCACGGCATTTTTTAGGACCGGGTTTGCCTTCCCATTGCGATCCACACTCGCTCAGCCAGACTGCACTGCTGCAGACTGTTTCCAGGACCACCACGTGGAGGTGGAGTGCGGTCTTGACCAGCTCTGATTCGCTGGTCCTGACGCAGGCAGTCAAGCTATGAGTCGCTGACTGCGTTCTCTGTTGCTGCGTCTTTGGGTCCCAATTGGTATACTAGAAACAAATATTTCAGAAATTGCCAGAGCTAGGCTCTAACTAGACTTAGACAGATTGTTAAAAATGACTGTGACAATCAAAACTGCAGGTAGACAACAATGGCATGCGTTGAAAGAATGTTTTTTGTTTGTTTTTTTTTTTTGCCTACGCTGACAAAACATCAGGACTAGGATATTATCATCATCATCATGATCATCATCATCATCATCTTCCTTCATGCTACTTAGAAGCATGGAGCTACCACTGCAGCTGGTTCCATTTCAGGACGTCTGCACCAGTCACGTGCTCTTGCAGCAGTGGTTTCTATGGTAATTTGTTTTATATGACGATGTTGCCAGCCACCCACGACAATCTCATATTAGTCGCCATGCACGACATGCTTGAGAGTGCATTAGTCCGATTCTTTCATTGTCTCTTTAGAGACACCCCCGAAAACTATACGGGGTACCAGGAGGTTATCAGCCCTCGGAATACACACCGAACACTTGACAAGAAACGGCATTATGTAACGAGAAACAAGCGATATCTCTCCAGAGAATATAGCAGCATCAACTGACACATTACGTCTCACCTGCAGTAGACGAACAAGTAAGCTATTCTTCTTATTATAAAAACGTATTTATTTATTTTTTAAAAAATACACGTGGACTTTTCGTAGGTTTCCCAACTCACGAGTGCGAAAACGGAATAGAAGTCTGGGCATACAAAAGGTCATGGTCATCTCATAACGGATACTATCGTAAGGGAGTGAAGTGTTAGAGACTTGACTATACTGGGTCCAGTTTTATGAGGTGATGTGACCAGTTCCCTCGCTGCCATTGCTTTCTCTAACTCTAGAGCTGAGTCAGTTGCTCAATTACAGCTAGGTAGACTGGTTTTCGATTCCGGAACCCGGAAACTTTGTCGCGAAAGGCGAGCGCTCTAACCACTTAGCCAGTCGGACGCCAGACTATGCAAACACATATTTTTTAAAAGAGGATTGTGGCTTTTTTTGGCGTGAATCTTTATCACTTCACTCCCTTATGACAGTGTGTGATATGGCACTATTATGTCGGAAGACATATCTGAATAGAGAAACAACAACTGGCAGTTACTGTTTGTGGAATTGTGATCTCCTTATAAGTGAACGTCAGAAAGAAAACAACAAGAGAAACTTTAGAGCCAGTATCCGTGCATGAGATACCCGTGAAGAATGAAGGAACACAAGAAAATCTCGGTGCTGTAGAGTTTGAACCTATATTTTCTGTCCTAAAAGACAGACGAGAGAGAAAGGTATGTTGGCATCTGCATGCCATCCACGCTGTGTTTACCTGTGTGTACTTTTGTTTAAACATTTCTGTTTCTGTTTAAATGTAAGACTATATTTTGTTTATGCCACCAAATGCTTAAGAATAAGAGGGAAAATAAACACACAGATATACAGAATGACAGACAGATAGATACAGAACGGTGGGTAGGTGGGTAAACAATGTGACTGGAGATAAGTTAAAATTAAATCAATCAATCAATACCCTTTAGCTCCCCGAGGAGCATAGGCTTTCAACAAACACATGCCAAGTCTTCCTGTACTGTGCCATCCGCTCAAGTTCTTTCCATGTTTTCCTCATCATTTTCACCTCTGTATCTAGCTCTCTTCTCCATGTGTTTTTTGGTCTACCTCTGCCTCTCTTTCCCTGTGGATTCCAGAACAAGGACTGCCTTGTAATGCTATCAACAGGTTTCCTCAATGTGTGTCCTATCCATCGCCAGCGTCCTCTTCTCAGCTCTTGTCCCACTGGCACTTGTCTGGTTCTTGTCATCAATTCCACATTTGTGACTTTGTCATACCATTTCAGTCCTTCTATTCTACGCAAGCACCCGTTTACAAAAGTCTGTAGCTTTTTAGTTGTTGTTTTTGTTGCTCTCCATGTCTCAGAGCCATACAATAGGACTGACTTGACATTTGAGTTGAAGATTCTTAAGTCAAAATTAATGTAACCAAAATAATGAAGTTACCAGTAGTTTTGGTTTAAATCATTTAAGTATGGCACTAGTGACTCGTCGTCATCATCATTAATTCCTTTATCTTCCTAAGGAGCATATGCCTGGTCACGGGCTTGTGCCAAGTGTCTAGTGGTACATGCAGTGGACGTGTACTTTCTTTTACTTTAGTCAGACGCACTTTTCCAATCCACAGGAAACATATACGAGACATTTAACAACAATGAAGGAACACAACTAGGTGGACAGTCCCAAAACTGGCTGTTAATGTATTCGGAAACAATGTGTACAAGTCTGTGATGTTTGCTGATACTATCATAACAATGATCACACAGAGGACATGACTCTACCGATGGCATTAAACAATTGGCAGCAAACTCTCATTCAACATTTAATTCTCAATTCATGTCGCAGAATGACCCTCGCAACACTCAATTGTCCCGTAAAAATTCAAATTCTCACCTGCCTCAAACATCCTGCTATTCTCTTGGGGCTTGCTCACCGCCTTCACTCTTTGCACGAGCTGAACCGAATCTCACTCTCCATCATAACAACTCATACGAACTCAAAGTATCCATTAGCTCACAACAGGTCTTGAAAACTAACACTATCATCTAACTAAACCTGACACTTACATGTCACAATAGCAACAATAGTATTCATTCAACAATATGTCCATCATTCTCCCCCATACAAGCACACAGTGCTTCTTTACATAACCCCGACAGTTTTCAAGTGAAAAGGGGGTTTTCATCAAAGAAGGAGGTAAATATGAACAGATCATTCATATATAGGAGAACAGTTATTGTTATTTCGCCACAATGGGCTGATAAAAAAATGCAAAAAAAATATATCTGGGTATTTTGTAAGTCCAATTAAAATTTACTATTACAATGTTCGTTAGTCTCTGTGGCCTGTCCTGTTCACAACTGAAACTTGGAGACGCGTCAGCCAACAGAAGACAACTTTAATCCAATCAGTAACAATGAAGACAAGGCCCAAGATATAGCCACATAAAAAAACCGCTGGTCGCTGTTGATCAAGTTGCCTAAGGATATATGAACATTATGAAGAAATTACTGCTAACAATATATATATATATATATATATATATATATATATATATATATATATATATATATATATATATATATATATATATATATATATATATATATATATATATATATATATATATATATATATATATATACGGAAGGGGACGCGACAATCTCTCATCCTCTCCGTCAGTCCTGATTAAAGTTAAAAGGCGCACGTTATGTCTAGCCTATCCTATCGCGCGTCGCTTAGCGGGTGCAAGTTTGGTTGAGGCATGCAGCCTTCCCCCCCCCCCCCCCCTTCCCCTGCTCCGGTCAACGATCAGCGCATAATGTCAATTATGATTAAATTATCCCTACGCGCACTCAACAAATATCACCTGTCATTAATAACTATTAGATTTTCGGCGTCTGTTTGTTTAGTCGCATGAGATAGTCAAACACAGTCACTTACTAAATTACACACAATGAAATAAAAGTGAATTGTATTCCGTCAATTATCAGTCGCCTAGTGTATTTATTAGTCAACTAAACCGTCTCTTTCTGTGTGATAGCGGGTGATTAAATTTACATTACAACTGAAACATCTGGAATAAAAATAGCTATGCGTTATTTAATTCGCTAGTCTTAACACCTAGAAAATCACAGTGAATTTAAGATGCTAAAACTTTTAACACTTGAATACTCTTAAGCACAAATTTATATATTACCAGAAATCCAGAAAGAAACACCACGATCTATTAACACATCTATTCCCTATGGTTCTAGATAACGTGTTTAGACTCTCCGAAAAAATTCTGAGCGACTCTGATAATGATTTAGGAAAGACGCAGTTTATATACGATCATGTTGTTATGATCTCTAGAAGATGTGAATTCTCACACTCCGTTTCCGAGCAGAGAAATCTGAAACTACGTTTCCAAGATCAAGGGTTTAACTGTCGCTTCTGCCGGCCGTTGCTAATCGACAACAAAAGCTTAACCCGTGTAGCGGGCTCCCGTCTGAGATTTTCCCTGTTTCTCGAGATCAAAGGATTTGCTCCCCTTATAGAGAATCTTCAAAGGCCGTTACCTTTCCACCTGTTTTCCCACGTGCGATCTGCTCGTCATCGTAATATTGACAGATTCGCTCGCGTGAGAAACTTGCGTAAACGAACGTGGTTCGCCCCCTGCTATGAATGACAGGTTGCGAAAGTTGGTAAACAAGCTCGTTTGATATGGTCAAGTAAAAAAATAGGCGTGGATTAAAAGGTGAGTCAGACAGGCAGAGAAATGCGTGACTTTGTTAGCGAATCTTAAAACTACGCTGAGGTCACGAAACGCTGTCGGATACAGGAGGCTTCATTTCTATTATACGTCACAGGTGGACTGGGCCAAAAGCTGAAGGATGATTTTATGGCTGATATCACCTGAATCTAAAGGATTTCTTACCAGTTCCTTACTACTCATCTTAGGACCCGAATATTCTGTGATCTACCTGGAATGGTTTATCAAGTGGGAGAAACTACTCGTATCCATATTTCAATGAAACTTACTGTAAGATTATGCAGACAACATGCTAGTAACCATAATGAATATAAACCATCTTGCGTCCAACAAATCAACCGGATATCTATGGCTAATAACTACACTGGACTATTCCATTGATTGCAACAATATTGGATACACCAAAATATCAACAAATCAACTGGATATCTATGGCTAATAATTACATTGGACTATTTCATTGATTACAAAAATATTGGATACACCAAAAGGTCAACAAATCAATTGGATATATGGGACCTAAGACGCGTCAACAGTGAGGAATGCAGTTAGCGACCCATAGCTTGACTGCTTGCGTCAGGGTCAGCGAACCAGAACTGACCAAGACCATAATCCACCTCCAAAAGGTGGTCCTGGAAACAGGCTGCATCACTGCAGTCTGGCTGAGTGAGTAGGGATCGAAGAGGGAGGGCTAACCCGGTCCCAAAAATGCCGTGCTGAAGTCGGATGTGTCGGCCGAAAGGCGCAAATGTCGCAGCTTCGCTGTAAACGGACACAACGCAACTAACGTCCTTTTCGGGATGAACAAAGAAAAAGAAGAAGAATTGGATATATGTGGCTAATAACAACATTGGACTATTCCACTGACTGCAACAATATTAGATACACCAAATCAACAACTAAGGTGTAGTTTGACGTGGAAAATGACCAGATGCCAAGGACGTATAATGGAAATATAGCCTACAGTATCCGACAGTCTTTCGTGACCTCGTGGCGTTCTATGATTCGTTAGCAAAGTCAAGCATTTGACAGCCTGCATTACTCACCTTTAATCCACGCCTCTTTTCCTTGAGACGTAAACAAACAGACAATTACCAACTTCCGCGACCTGCCAGTCATAACGGGGAGCGAAATCTGGTTTGTTTTCCTGAGTTTCTCACGCGAGATGATCTGTCAATCATCAGATATCAGACAGATGCACGGGAAACATCGGACTTCTTTTGAAGTAGCCGCACGGGCTAAAACAAATTCCTCGAGAATCCTTTGATGTTTGTACATACAGGGAGAGATAACTCTGTGATCTCGAGTAGCGGGCAAAATCTAAAGAAACCCGTTACCCGGTTTAAGTCCCTGTTGTCGATTTAATACGCTGAAACAGAGCGACCGTAAAGCCTTTTATCTTGGGAAACGTAGCTTCTGATTTATCTGCTACGCACAAGTGTGAAAATTAGCATCATCTGGAGAGCAGATAACCGGGATGGTATATAGACTGTGGCTTCGCAAATCAGTTATCTGTTGTCGCTCAGAATTTTTCGGAGAGTCTAAACACGTAGACTAGAACCATTGTGAATAGATGTGTTAAGTTACGCTGTTTCAAAATCGGCATTCACCACAGAGCCAGCCGATAGGATTTACCATCATCATCAATTAACAGTAATTAACAGTTCTAGCAACTAGAGTTTTTTTCAAATACTGGAAGAATTATTTTCACTGTTTGCTGTGAACACCAGATCTCGGTTCTACATTAACTATTCGAGGTGACATTTGTTGATCCAGAAATACACCACCAACTTTGGCGTCCCCCTCCTAAAGATCTTATTTGTTATAGAGGATCGACTGGGGCCGACTTGGATAATACCCCTGACACTTTATATATTCAGGAACGATCGTAATTCCAAAAGGATATCACCAGAATAAGGTAAGCGTGATTGATGTGGCCACGTATGACAGAGAGAGTGAAATATTTTCTTAGTTACAAAAACAACTGTACCATCATTCATTTTCTTTGCTTAAATATTGTTTACTTTACTGAATAGCATTTAGTGGGAACTTTGTTCTTCTCTTTACTGTCTATTCTGTAACATAGTGCTAACCTTTAACCTTTGGGGTTATTAACTTGTTGGGTTCTTTTTTCTTCTCAAGGAGGGGAGGGCACATGTATTCTGTATTTTTTCTATGTATGACATGCTGATTTTATTTGATCTTTCTTTAGATATTCGATGTTGTAAAGTTTAATGATAATAAACAACAAAAGAACTTACCTTTGTGTGTTGGTCAGACCCATACCCAATTTACCATAGTGTTTCACGTTTGTGTGTCTTGTTGTCACATAATTGTGTGTGTGTGTTCAGTTAAACTTATATTTCTAGATATAGGGAGGTGCAAGATTGTCTTATACTAAAAGATGTATAGATAGGCTGGACTAGAGAAACTACTCATTCCAGAGACAGATCTTCTCTTTAAACTATTCACTCGCGAAATCTATTCTCACACCTTTACTTCTCAAGTACTATCACCATCCACCCTACTCAGGCGGGACCATAAATATCTTCAAACCTATCTAAATTCACGACATCGGCTAAGAATGCTAATGATGACTTCCTGAATGTGGTCAAGGTTCAAAGAAAGCTTATTCTACACCACTGCACCTAAAACAGATAGCTACAAAAACAACAGCTGCAAGAGCACATGAAAGCTTTGATGAAGGCTTCCTGCAAGAGGACCAACTGATGTGGTGGCTACATGCTCCACAGGGAGTGACAAGAAAGATGAAGATATTACAATAGAGCAAAGCTGCTGGTAAGTCACAAAACGCACCATTGTTGTCTGGGGCCATGCTGATCCCGGTAATTTCAAGATACGGTGGATAACTTTTCACCTCTAGCTGAAGCCTACTGTTCTGTCTGAATATCTATGTCCTAAAAATAGGTTTACTGTATACATTCTTACATGAGTGCATGTGGTTTTGGATTAGGTCTGAAACAAAATGAAGTTATCACATTGTTTCTACATAGCTCTGTTGCGGTTTTAACAGAAGATTTTCATCTTCAAAATATCATCATCACCATCATCATCATAATTTCCCCCTTCGCCCTTTCAGGAGTAATGAGCCACCACTGCACCTGGTCCCCTTGCATGAATCCTAAACAAAGCATTCATACGTAGTGGTTTCTGTAGCAATTTGCGTTACACGATGAGGTCGCTAGCACATCATTTTAATTGCCTTGTATACGAAATGCCTCAGAGAGTAGTAGTCATAGTTTTTCTTTGTCTCATTAAAGACCTCTGGGAACTGCAAGGGGTAATCAGAGATTTTACTGGAAACATAAACATTCATCTCCTCTGTCTGTACGTCTTTCTCACTGCTAATTTTATAGACGCTCTATGACAGGGATTTAGTTGTACCTGTACCTGACCTACCACCACATATTAGGCTAAAAACAGCAAAGATACAAACCTTGCGGAAGAGGCAGACCCACGCTGCTGCGATCACCTGCCATGGAAACTATCTATTCATACGGAGAGGACATCATCCACGATTTCAATTTTAAAGCCGTAACAACGTGGGATATGAAGCAATCATTACCCCTTCCCTACTCCCTTACCCTACAAACAAACACATATGCAGATGATCCAATCAAATTAGCAGGCCCTCATGGAGCCCACTGCTCTAACTATGAAGCAGAAACTGCTGCCATTAATAAAAAAAAACAACCTTACTTATGATCTCTGAGCTTTTTGAGAATAACGAAACACAACCGAATGACATCGTAATCTTTTCAGATTCACAGGCTGCCCTTAGGGCCATTCAGAACTGGAGAATAAGCTCATCCAACACTACAAACAAAATCATAGAAATTTGTCACAAGCTAAAAGACCTATACGGAATTGACATCTTCATGCAGTGAATACCTGGACATGTATACATTCCCTTAAATGAAGAGGGAGACAAACTAGCAAAAGGAGGAGCCTCAATGCTGTAGCGAAATCTGTGAGATCATCGCTAAATTCAGTTAGAGTTTAGTCCTATGATAATAAATAAACCCGCCCGCAGGTGTCTGACGATTGTCATCTTCAACGCCAGTAGAGCGCTGCCTGTGGTGCAGTGGGAATGCTTACAAAAATGACCCGCCGTAAAATCTAACACGCCTTTTAGTTTCGGTTTCGAGACGTACAATTAACATGTTAACATCTTGCCCGATCTGCTGCACGAAACTGCGGCAAGACTTATAATAAACGATCTGCCAGAACTGTGACACCCAAATTCCGTTTGAATTAACGTATTATTTTAACTTTAACGCTATAATTAGTAGTAACTCGGACATTTTTCAGTAGCAAGAACGAAACGACTGTAATAATTAACGCCAACACTACCAACGTTTTGAAAGAAAAACACCTCTTCGCTCTGCACGCGGTTCCTTTACTATAGACACGCTGTGGGCAAAGCCAGCAGATATAAATACACAGACAGTTTAAATTCTCGCCGCGTAGTGTATTTCTGACGTCACTCAAACTAGTTGGTTTATTTGAATAATGAAAAAGTGATAGAGAATGGAGGGGGGAAGATGGCCGACTTGTGTAAAAGTTATATTTGACGATTGACAGTGACAAAACTGAAAATCTAAACCATAATGAAACTGACCATAAAAATCATATATTAGGATAGCTTGGTGTCTCCTGAGAAATAATATGTTTTAATATATATGGTAGTCCAATTATTAGCCAAGTTATTGAGATAATACTATATGTCTACGAATGCTAGGACGGACACACTGTTGTTCTTGCTCGTTTAGACATAACGTTATTGGGGACGCAAGTTTAAAAAAGAGGCATTGGAGTAATTCAAATCCGAATGGGTGGTATAAGAGTATAGGAGTAAAGGGGGGAGGTAGGAAAATGGTAACTAAAACTAAACATCTTTTTGTATTGGCATAACTAATTCAGACTGACCAATGGACTACGAGACACATAGTTTTTTTGGAATTTTGTTTTTGTTTTTTTCAAAACTAAATTCAAAATTTGGTAGTCGCCTGATTTCATTGACCAGCTCTAATAGATATTGGCCAAAGGCTTAGGGGTCTCGTGGCCATTTGACAAGAAATTTTTATATCAACAAGTACTTTGAGATCAGATGTGATAAATTTTAAAATAAATACTAAATTCACAGTCTGGACAGGGCAGAGAAACTGAGGCCATATCTTTTGCCAGTCAACGTTATTTGTGACATATTTCTTTGAATTTGTGGTAAGAATGCTTTATGTATTAATATGCTTGATTAAAACTGCAAAAGTTAGATACTGCTATTAGGAAAAGTGAAGGACATGCTGGGAGCAACCATTATTGAGTCCTCACATTGAACTGTATTTGACTGTTGCATATTGTTATGATTATGTATTAATATTATTGTATTAGAAGATGTTAGTAAGCCTCTGTGTTCCATGAACACTCTTCAACATGCCTAAAGCGTTTATAATAAAGAAAAGAAAAATCATACAAAAGGAGATGTGGTTACTCCACGTTATTGTATTGAAGAAAATTATGTAAAAGTACAGTGGCGTATCTGCCATAGGGACCTGAGGTGTGGTCACAGGAAGGTGTGAGTCATATAAATTAGGGGCTGGTGCACCTGTATGCACACGAGGCTGATCCCATACCATCATGTGTACAATAGTGATAAGAAAATGTGATCAGATGTGAAAAGGCCAGGGTGTCTTTCATTGCAGGGTTTTTTATTTCCTGTTACCAGCCGGTGACAGGAAACCTGATGAGTGGGTGTAAAGAAAAAGTCTCCTTTCAAAAGTTTATGCTGTCAGCAGATAGCCCGAAGGAGCTTGTGTGTGCCGATCTATATATTCTCTGCAGCGACATACTGACTTGTTATCTTCATACCAAGAATCCCAGGTGATGTGTTAACATCTGGGACATCTGACACTTCATTCAAATAAAAATTGTTATTTCCAAGAATAAACAGAATTATATGGGGCGTGATGAAACAACAGCTCCTCCTAACAAATGACTAACATTAGTAGCTATTAAAGTTTTAGTCTGTGAATATACCTACAGGAATAATATAGTGACATTATACTTATCGGACAAAGAGTCCAAACATTTTAGTTAATCAGTATATGTAAAATATATTTTCCTCATTTTCAAAAACCTGTCCAAAAGAGATGGCAGAACAGGCAGATTAAATTGTACAAAGAAAAAAGCATTCAATTTTAAAGAAAACTTTAACCACAGTCTTATTCATTTCTTCATAGTGAGTTAAAGTGTATTGTGTTGATGTACCACCATTGTCATTTCACCCCTAGACACTAGTCACATCAGACACCAGCCACTAGAATCAAAATACAGACCGTGTGAGATCTAGGGAGGTAGCGTTAGGTTCCTGATAATACATCATCATCATCATCTTTTAGAGTCAGGGGCCAACATTTGCTTGACCTCACACGGTTGGCACAGACACAGCTTTCTTTCCTTTTAGGTAACATCTTAACCTCCCCAGCAAATTACACTTGCTACAAATGCCACAAACTGACCAGCCAGTCAACATCAAAACAGCAAAACAAATAATTAAAAACAAATGTAAAGAGAACTGGCTAAACACCTGGGCAATGGCTAAAACAGGAAGACAGCTCTTCAAGCATCTACCAGCACCATCTAAGAAAGATGCTATTAATCATCTTGGACTTAGACATCAAACAGAGAACTGCTTACTTAACTCTCATAGAAATTGAACTGAGCCCCCCCCCCCCCCCCCCTCCAAAAAAAAAGGCAGCTCAAACTATAGACACTGTCAACACTCAAATAAAACAGTAGAACATCATCTGTTGCTTTGCCCAGCACTGCAAGAGACGAGACAACTCCTCCTACCAAAAAAACCCAACCATTGAAAATACCTTATATAGCAGACCTGAACAAATAAACAGAACCACACAGTTTCACATTGTGGCATCAAAATCACCAAGAGCTAACGCTCAGTAATGGTGGATCAAAGACAAGACAAGATAGAGGTCGCCATAAGGTAGATCTCGATCTACCGGTAGATAGATTAGAGGGGATGATTTGGTAGATCGAAGTGATGGGAGGAGGAACGGGAACAAATGTTAGAGCTTGAGACATTTTTTTTACTTTCTTTGTCTCTGGCATTTCTTCTTCTTCTTCTTCTTCTTCTTCTTCTTCTTCTTCTTCTTCTTCTTCTTCTTCTTCTTCTTCTTCTTCTTCTTCTTCTTCTTCTTCTTCTTCTTCTTCTTCTTCTTCCTCGTTCGCCCTCAGACTTCTACATTAATGACTCAAATAAATATAGTAGTCAGCTGAAGGTTCCTGATATTTCCAGTTTTTCGTAGAGAGAAGTGAGTTGTTGCAATATGCTACTCCGTTCACTGCTGTATGTTGGGCAAGACGGAAATAGATGTTTGGCTGTCAAGGGGCTGGTGCCACAGATGCAGAGATCTGTTGTACCAATTATGTCCTTGAGGTATAGATGGTACCTCAAAATGTTGTGTCCAGTGCGTAAGCGGAAAATGATGACCTTGCCTCACCTAAATAACTGGTGTTAGGCATTTTTTGTATGGCCTGGGTGCTTTTTCCCCCAATCGGACTTGAATGTGGCTTTTGTGGTAGTTTTAGCCATTTCATAAGTTGTCATACAATTTTATTGTAGCTCCTCCCCATTCTTTGGCAAGTGCGTCTGCCTCTTCGTTGCCTGGAGTTGCAATGGGCTGGTATCCACTGGAACGTGCACTTACTGAAGCATTTGGTCAGACTTTCAAGTGAGTTATCAGATCTTTCAGTCCCTTAGCTGAGCGTCCTTTCACGATGTACTTTCACAGTAAGACGATGGCCCCGTTTGGTTGGTCCTAGGTTCGATTCCCGGTAAACCTATCACTTATATTTTCTTTTCTGTTGTCTTGTGCCACCCTTTATGTACAACGAGTGCCTGTTAATTACCCTCATTAATTTATTTACTTACATTTTTTACACTCTTGACAACATCTGAATCGGAAAGGTGTTTCCTAAACTGAAAATTCTGCATGTCTTTTGTATTCTTATTGTGATATCATTGCCCGTTCTTCCAACTTTGTCTTTGGGGGTCGGAGTGTCTATGAGGTATTGCGTTCGCTCCCAGTTATCTTCCCTACCAGTCATTTCTGACCAAAGGAGCGTACCTCCCGAAATAAGTTTCGGTGGCACGTGGTTGGGCAATTGTAGATCAAGCTGTTGCCCATGCAGCATGACCCGGCCTGGATATCAGAGGAACGGTCTAGCCGATGCAGTCTGACACCAGTAGCAACAGCCTGTCACTAGTAGGATACGGAACTTGCCCTCGGTATGCATGTATTAGCTCTAGAATTGCCACAGTTATCCAAGTAGGATCGTGTCATCTAAGGAACCTCGACTGATTTAATGAGCCATTCGCGGTTTCACCGTGAGACAGTGTGAACTTAGACATGCATGGCTTAATCTTTGAGACAAGCATATGACTACTGGCAGGATCAACCAGATAACTGTCTGAACAGATGTGCGTCTTCTTATTCGACCATTTCGTCGCTCGCGCGGGGAGGGAGACAGCGCTCTGTGCAGAGCGGATCCCGGCAGCCCCGGCGATTTTATTCTTGCGAGAACCACTGGCCGCCTGCCTACGAGACGTTCCCCTTGTCGGACAGGCCGGGCCGAAAGCGACACCAGCTTACTGACTGCCGGCCCACGACTCATTGCGAGAGCGGGGCGTTTTCGAGACTGTTGTCGAGCCACGATACGAAGGCTTGCTAACATGACGACCGGGGGGCGGGGGGCTGCGATTTACGGACACATGAGCTAAACAACTGCCTCGCTAACCGATGAACTGGGAGGGCCCGGTCGTACCGGGATCACCACGCGCAGTCTCTCGCTCCCAGTACAGGGAATATAATTGACGGACATTTGTTCACCACCAGTGGTTCTTAATGAGGTCGTCCACATATGACGTCACGCAATGTTCTCCCATTTTAACACCCCCCCCCCCCCCCCCCTCCTTTGTCACACTTCGTTACAAAAAAAATCCAGATTCCTTTGTATGACGTCACACCTATCTTACCAACTCACCCCCCCCCCCCCCCCCCCCCCCCCCCATTTTAAAAGAAATAGTGTTTAACTAATCCGGCTTTTACAAATATCTTTCCTTTCATGTGCCGCCTCCCAACACGAGATAAGGCCTAACTATAGAGCTACCCAGCTAAATGCTTTCGCATACCCCCCTCCCCAACCAATAATAATAATCATTAAATAAATAAAATGAATTAAATAACAAATGTTAACGTTCATGTCAGATCTAATACTTTCAATTTGATAAACTTGTTGTCGGGATGGGGTTAACTTGCTATTGTTTTGTTTATTTGTTTAAAAATATAATTTAGATCAACAGTACAGTTTATTTAGACAATAGTTTTGTTTTTCAAGGTGCGTACTACACTGCAGGAAACATGTAGATAGCATTACAAGGCAGTCCTTGTTCTGGAACCCCTATGGTAAGAGAGGCTGACCAAAAAAAAAAACATTCGCTTGCATAGCTAGGCGGGGTTGTCGCACGGAAGGTCCTGGGTTCGAGTCCTGGGTAAGCCACTCACGTCTGTTATTTTTCTGTTGTCTAGTGTTCTACTTCTTTATTTCTTACGAGTGCCTGAAAACATACATTTATGTTTGTCTAATATTTATTTTAAAATGATGAAAAAGACGTGGAAAGAACTTGTACTGATAACACGTGACAGAAGGACTTGGCATGTATTTCTTGAAAACCTATGCTGAAGGGTATTGCCTGATTGATTGACTATATTATATATATATATATATATATATATATATATATATATATATATATATATATATATATATATATATATATATATATATATATATATATATATATATATATAAACATAGCCCCTTCAGTCATAACTGACTATGGGAATGCGACCCTGAGGTGACAGCGCTCAACTACCTTTTTTACCCTATTGTTGCTTTCGACATTTTCTTCTCTCTTCTACCTGTGGGGGGTTCTTTCAGTTGTCACGGAGGAGCTGTCTTTGAAATCAGACGATTAGTTAGCAGATGGTTTTGTAGGTGTTAGAAAAAGCTTTTCCGGCTGCAGATCTAAAAGATACTGCTACTTGGTCAATGGGGGGCAGAAGATATTAGAGAAGACTTTAATGTTATCCGTGTTTTCTTTATCCCGTTAATTTTTACTAACCATAAAATTGGCTAAGCGGTTAGAACGTTTATCTCTCCCTGTGAAGTTTCTGGGTTCTCGGATGGAAACCTTGCAGCCTCACGTTCCAGTCTACTCAGCTGTAATTGGGTAGCTGACTCTGCTCTTGAGTTAGGGAAGGCAAAGGCAACGACGAAGAGAACTGGTCACCGCAACTCATAAAACAGCTGGAGCTAGTAAGATGAAGTCTTTAATATTAACCCCTTTACGTCAGTTTTGACTAACTTGTGTGTTTACTGTGATTTATAACTGACTAAATTTGAGGTTACAGCATCTCCAAAACTCTATTCTATGTTTAAATTTGATATGACGTGTAATACGATCAACGTTTAGCATGTAAGGGTCACTTTCTAATTTCCACTTTTTACAAACTTTGCACACTAGTATCTACTACAACTGCCGTTGATTACTCAATAATACCCGTCTATTTTCATTGCCCCGCTGTGCTTAGGCCATCTGCGCGATATCTGTCTGAGAAACCACTGGTGTGAACATCGTAATGGTATTGGAAAACACACAATCTTGTTTAAAATTCACCGGAGACTGCAGGATACAACCTTGTGTGTGAACTAAATAGGTAGAGTGATCGGTGTTTTACGGTTCCACCTTCTTTTGCCAAAAACACAGCAAGAGAGTAAAAAGGTAGTCCCATTGCAGATAATGTCGTAAGGGAGTGAAGAGTTACAGACTTAACTATAGTAGGTTCAACTTTATGAGATGGGATGATCAGTTATCTTTCTCGCTGCCTTTGCCTTTCATAACTTAAGAGCAGAGCAAGGTATCCATTTAGAGATCGGTAGACTAGAACGTGACGCTATCAAGGTTTTGAACCAGTAACTCGATAACAAAAATGTTAAATATCCACACAAAATATCATATATATTTATATATACTGTACATATATACGTACATAAACATATACTGTACATACATACAAACATATACCCACGTAAGCACACACACACATCTAAATAATAAATTTATGATATAAAAAAATACCTAGATAAACAAATAATGGGAGGAACGCTACAGTTGAGAAGAAAGCTGGTGGTGAAGAAGAATGGTAACACAGATCGAGAAATATGACATTCGTGGAAAAGGTTACCTCGACAAAATAATGCAGAGAATCGACAAGGCAATACCAGCTCCGGGAAGAGAACGCAGCAGTTAAAAGCGGCCGACGG
Organism: Oreohelix idahoensis; assembly: GCA_024509875.1. Lineage (NCBI taxonomy): Eukaryota > Metazoa > Mollusca > Gastropoda > Stylommatophora > Oreohelicidae > Oreohelix > Oreohelix idahoensis. The sequence continues at coordinate 187,010 of JAMPIV010003228.1, read as the reverse complement.
TTTAGATTCAGACCGGAAGGAAAGGCTCAAGCTAAAGGTATTAAATTTTTTTAAAATATACTGTATTATGTCTAGAATATAAATCACGAATGCCCACTACTGCCGGTTAATTATCCGTTTTGAATTCTATGGCGGACAGGGGCAGACACTAAAATCGTGTAATTTATAGGGAATCTGTCAAGAAATATGTTCGTTCACTTTTTCTGGTCTTTACTCCTCTCCTGCATTTTTGCTCAACCATTCCGTTTACGTGCTAATTCTTCTAGTATTTATTGTTTTCGCTTTCATCTTTCAATGATTTCTTATCACATCTTGTTCCACTCTCCTGGTTATTTTCTCCTTTGTAACCGGCGACGCTTAGCGAAGGAATGAACTTGCCATATTGACGTTTCGCTTATTGCTAGCTCCAGACGAGGTAAGAGTTACAGTGTGCGACATTCCTATTGTTAACCCAGGCCTTTTGTCTTTGAAGATACACGAAATGATGAGGTGCTAATTTGCAAACATGACGTGCCCCAATAATACACGGCCGATCTCACTGGGATGTAGGAGGATAACAATCTTGGTAAAGATTAAAACACGGACAATGATGTAACACTTCCGGCAGATGGAATAAGTTGTGATAATCAACTACCAGAATTAACATCTTGGAAGAGATTATAATGTTAGATCTGTGAAGTAGTGATTTTGTAAACATAGTAGGCGAAACGGAAGAAGCAAGACATTATATGGTTATGGAGTTTGAAAATCACATGTACAGGGCAATATCTTATGTTGTCATGTAGTAATGTTCTACATGAAGGTAGTGGGGGAAAAGGGGGGGGGGGGGGGGCCTACCAAAATCAGACACGTATTCGGAATTGGTTTGGTGTTTGAGATGCTAAGATAGACTGCTCCTGGTTGGACTTCTTCTCTAAGTAGCAACCTAGGTGTGTAGGCAAAAATCTCACTTATATTCTACAGCGGTGCAAGACTGCTTCACTGACTTCCTGTTTCATAAAGAAGAAATAATAGACAGCCAGGAACACGGAATATTAGGACCCAAATAAAGGATATGCAATAGGACTGGGCGTGAATTCTAAGATTAGAAGAGAGTAACCCCAGAGACATTATTTTGCGACTTAAGTTCCAGGATCCAACTTCAAGTACACCCAGTTAGACACCTTAACTCTTAGTATACGAGCGGCCTTTCATGACTACCATTACAGATTTTGCAATAAATAATTTATTTATAAAGATAACATAAGTGTTATATATCAAAATGTGAAGAAATGAAACCCCTATATCATGCACGTAACTAAATTGTTCAGTGGTTTTAAACATGCATTCAGCTATAAATTTTCGCTATTGACGGGGATCGATCATCGGCCTCTCTAGAAGGCCGCTTGTATACTAAGAGTTAAACACCTGATAGGTACGGCACTTTAAACAGCTGCCCGACAATATTTGGATGTTTCCTACTATGTAAGAAGTCTGTGCTTGCCAAAAAAAAAAACTCCGGGTAAGTTGTAATGTCATTTTATCATTTTACTTTTGCATTTTGACATGAATAATTTGCTTGTGAGTGTACAGTGGCCTATGAAGCTGGCAGTCTCATCACTGCAAATAACTTGATATATGAACCACCATTGCAAGTGCTGGCGACTGCTTTGTGCAGGTTTCCTCACAAGGAATCAACAGCAGAGGTGGCACCAGGCTCCACAGAGAGCAGAGAGTGGATGATGATATCATGGTATTCATATTTATTATGCAAGCGCTTATATCCATAATGGTTGTTTGCACTGAGGAACAGACAGGACAGAAATATTAGTTGTAATATGTTTTTGTTGTTCTTGTGCATCTGCAAAAGTGACACACATAATTTTCTGACGTTTATCAGTACCTTAAAAAAAAAAACTGGACATAACTCAAGAATTTTGAAAATAATGTTTATTACAATCTGTTTTTGTATTTTCCATAAAATAACACGTGAAAATGAATGATTAAGGGTAGTTCAAAATGCTGATGATGAATGAAAAGAACCTGAAAGTAAAACATACTTTGGAAAAAAATATATTTAAAATTAATAAAAACCAGCCTTAAGTTATATAAGTCCTATCATACAGCAAAGGGTATACTTAGTTATTAACTATGTATGAAACCAATGTTTACCAGAAACAAAGCTAATTATTGTCAACAATTCTTGTGTATAAATGTGAATCCACCACTTTCTTGGCCAAAACAATGCAGTATTAGAAATAAACGGCTCTGATATAAACGACGAAGTAGAGAACAGAAGCTGAATGATCTCTTGAAACAAGTCCTAAGTTTTATTACAGGCTCTTGCCAAACTGTGTCATCTACATGTGAATTTCAGTTTCTCACAGAGATGCACAATATCAAACGTAAACAGGCATCAGCATTACATGATCACAGAACATGCTAAAATTATTTGCACAAATACCTTCATGCACAAATAAACTTAGAATAATGAAAAGAAAAAAAATGACAATCAAAGTGTGGTACAAAACATATAAAACAGATACAATGTGAAAAAAAAAATTAGCATAATTTAGTAGATTCTTGGAAGGGTATACATACAAGTGGAAAAACACATGACACCAAGATGATACAATCCCGTTGTTCTGTAATATAGCGTATGCTTAGTTATGTTTGATATCAAACTTCTTGTCTTTCAGCATAACTGTTCAGTTGTGATGCATTTTACATACATCTAACTTCGGCTAATTCAGCTAGATATGAGAGAGAAAGAAAAGAGAAATATGAGAAAAAAGGTTAGATGCCTTGTTTAATTTCCCAGGTAATTCTGAATTGTTTCATTAAATTAGCTACACCCTGGAGCTAGTGTCTTTTTCTTTTTCTCCCACCTCAAAATTAAGTCCTAAACAAAAATAAAAATCTTCAACTCAAATGTCAAGTCAGAGTCTTACAGTATGGCTCAAAAACATGAAAAACAATAAACACAACAACAAATAGAAAGTTACAGACTTTCATTAATGGCTGCTTGTGTAGAGACAGGGGTTGAAATAGTTCGAATAGTACCCATGTAGAACTGATGACAAGAACCAGCAGAATAAGAGATGACAAGAAGACACTGGTGATGGATAGGGCACAAATTATGAAACCTGCTGACAGCATTATCAATACCCTTTAGCTCCCCGAGGAGCATAGGCCTTCAACAAACACATGCCAAGTCTTCCTGTCCCGTGCCATCCGCTCAAGTTCTTTCCATGTTTTCCTCATCATTTTCACTGCTGTATAGTCGGCAACCCAGACTCCTTTAGGCTTTCTCTGGGTTGCTTCATGCGCCTCCTTTCCAGAGGACCTTCTTCTGTGCGGCTTCGTTGATTTATATTCTGTATTTGTCTTGTCCATGTTTGTTGAAGTTTTTGTGGTAAAAAGTTTTTTACGGGATGGGGTAACCAGCCACATGCCCAACCCTCCTTAGTCGCTTTTAACGACATGCATGGTAGGGTACAGTGTTACTATTCTTTGCTCCCCTGTCTGGCCCTGGTAACACCCTGGTGCTGACAGCACTAGAAGACAGACATTATTCTGTAATCCCCAGGGTAAGAGAAAGAGAGGCGGACCAAAAAAAAAAACACAGAGAGAAGAGAACTGAACTCCGCCTATGCCGGTCCCAAGCCCGGATGAAAAAGGAGGAGGGCGGCCTGCATGGAGGCCGTAAGGAGGCAGCCCCTCCACCATGCAAAGGCACAACATGCCAATCAGCTGTTTGCTTTAAACCACGATTACGAGTAACACAAGAGAGAAAACCGGACTGATTCTAAAGGCGACGAACTGGAACGGACTACGACTTATGGAACATGGAATACAAGAAGTATAAATGGGAAGGAAGAGGAGCTGGTGGAAGAGATGAGGAAAGCAAAACTAGAAATTCTGGCTATAACGGAAACAAAGAAAAAAGGACAAGGAGTCATGGATCTCAATGGCAACACGCTGCTCTACAGTGGTGTACCCATATCCGAAAGAGCTAAAGGGGGTGTTGGTTGCATTGTGGCCCAAAATCAAAAATATAGTATCAAGGGGTGGAACTTTGTCTCAGAGCGCATTATGGTTGTGAAACTAAAAGAAGGAGAAACCATAGTCAACCTGGTCATAGTGTATGGGCCAAATGAGGATGAGAGAGCAGAGGTCAAGGAGGAATTCTTCGAGCTGCTTCAAAGGACAGTGGATGACTGCCTAGATGAAGTTATCATGCTCGGAGATTTTAATGCCAGAGTTGGAAATGACCATGCTAGATGGGGTGGAGTTATCGGAAGATATGGAGAAGATACTCTCAATGACAATGGAAAGCGACTCCTTAGATTCTGCAGTGAGCAGAATCTGATCATTACAAACACAAAGTTCCCCCATAAGCGCATACATGCATACACTAGATGTGAACCAACAAAGAATGAGAAGTCAGTGATCGACTATGCCATTGTTCGGAGAAGCTCATTCAAATATGTCCGAGATGCAAGAGTCTGGAGGGGGCCAGAGATTGGAAGTGATCACTAACTGCTAACAATCAAACGAACAACTGAAAGAGTTGCTCAGCCTAGGAACTGCTCAACATCACGCAAGAAACCAAGTAAACGAGCAGGAGAAATGAGCATTAGGACCTACAAGCTGAGAGAGCCAGAAATTAAGACCAGATATCAGGGGCTTATTGCTGCAGCGGTGAGCAACACAGAAGAACAACCTGATGACTTGGAAACCCTCTGGATTAAATTCAAGGATATCATAAAGACAGCTGCTGCAGAAGCATGTGGTGAAGTCCGACTTGGGAACCAGAGAAAGAGGACACCTTGGTGGACAGAGGAAGTCAAAGAGAAAATAAGAGAGAAGAAAATGGCATGGAAACAATACTTAGGAGCTAAAAACACAACAGGACAAATGGAAAAATATAGAGAATATGTGACACTCAGAACAGAAGTAAAGAACAAAGTGCTAGCAGCAAAACAGAAGTCCTGGGAAGAATTGGGAGAAAAGCTAGAAAAAGATGCACAAGAAAACCAGAAATTGTTCTATAAGACCCTAAAGAACATGAGGAAGGAAAAACAATGCCCTCTCAAATTTATAAAGGACAAGCAAGGCAAATTGCTTACTGCCCCGAAGGAAGTAATGGAAAGATGGAAAGAATATTTCTCAGAACTCCTTGATGGTGAGCAAGGTCAAACATCAGAAATGAAAACCACTAGCACAGAAGAGGCAACCAATGGTGATGAAGATGACATAAAGATGGAAGAACTGAAGGCAGCACTGGAGAAAATCAAGATGGGCAAAGCAGCAGGGCATGATGGTATAACACCAGAAATGGTTAAGTACATGGGAGCATCAGGCGACCTGTTACTCTTAAGGGTCCTACAGGCAGCATGGTGCAACAAGACCATACCAAAGGATTGGGAGATCGCCATCATAACACCAATTTTCAAAAAGGGTGACAATCGACAGTGTGGAAACCATAGAGGCATATCCCTTCTCAGTGTCCCTGGAAAAATCTACTCTAGAATCCTAGAGCAGAGACTCCGACGCCTAGCTGAGCCACAATTGGATGAGGTCCAGTGCGGATTCCGAGCAAATCGAAGTACTCAAGACCTAATCTTCACACTCAGACAGCTGAGTGAAAAGGCCCTTGAGTATAAGAGTGAGATCCATCTTTGTTTCATAGATCTGGAAAAGGCGTTTGACAGGGTCCCTTGGAGCAAACTTTGGGACTGTTTGGCAAGGAAGAATATTCCAGCACCTCTGATTCATGCTATACAGAGCTTCTACAAGTCTTGCAGAAATTATGTGAGGACAGCAAACCATAAGTCAGAAGAGTTCAGGACCACCACTGGTGTAAGACAAGGTGATATCCTATCACCTTACCTCTTCATACTCCTTATGGACGATGTCATCAAGGCATGTAAGGAGAGAACAAGAAAGTATTCAGTGGGATACTGGAAGATGAGACAGGTCTATATTTCAGAGCTGGCATTTGCTGATGATGTTGCCCTGATTGCTAAATCAGAGGCACATCTCCAATCCAACCTGCAAGTCTGGAAGGAAGAGCTGGAGAAGAGAGGGATGGTCATAAGCAGCTCTAAAACAAAATCCATGGTGATATCACGAGAAGAAAGAAGACATCAGATTAAGCTGGGAGAACAGGTCCTGGAGCAGGTCGACCACTTTAAATACCTCGGAACTATTATAGACCGAAAGGGAGACATCAAAGAAGAGTTGGCCACTCGAAAAGCAGCAGCTGGGAGACTTTTTCAGGCCATAAATCGAGGATTCCTCAGCAAGAGAGAGGTTGGTAAGAAAACGAAGATGGCTGTATACCGCTCCACCTATGTCCCAGTCTTGACATATGGATGCGAGTCATGGGCAATGACTACAACCCATAAAAGCCAGATCCAAACCTCAGAAATGAGGTATCTGAGGAAGGTGGTTGAAGTAACAAGAAGAGACATGGTACGCAACCAGACGATACGTCAAGGCCTAAAATGCCACCCCCTACAGACCCAAGTAGAACAGTCCCAACTAAGATGGTTTGGCCATGTCTGCAGAATGGGAGAAGATCGGCTACCACGACAAGCATGGGAAACAAAGAGCCAAGGATCCAGACCCCGAGGACGACCCAGAGTCCACTGGGAGGACAACATTAGACAATCTTTGAAGGACCGAGGACTAGAATGGAACCAGGCCAGGAGGAAGACAGCCGATAGAATAGTCTGGCGCTCTCTCTTCCAAACCTCTACACCTCACGGTAGAAGGGGAACGACTAAGTAAGTAAGTAAGTAAGAGAAGAGAACTGGAGACAGAAATGAAAATGACAAAGAGCATATGGAAAGACCTTGACCTTACTGCTCGCCACAGGAGCTGGTAAATAATTGTTGAGGACACATGCTCTTTGGTGAACTGAAGGGTAATAAATGATATGGTTGTTTACTATTGTGGTGTCTGCCCATGCACACCACATGTTAGATTTATTGAGTTTGAGTTAGTGCTGATAAATGCGGCACTATTTGGGATATTTATTGAAAATGAGGCGCACCGGAAAATGACGTCAGAGTTTGTGTTGATATGTGTATGGCCAAGGTGAAGTAAAACCTTGCACTTTGTGACAGCTGTGGTTTTTGGCTGTGTTTTCTTTTTAAGTTCCAGTGTGGACCTACTACGAAGTGTGTACCTTCTGACAGGAGAGGGTTTGTACAAGAGCATGAATACTCTTGAATTAAAAGTAATATGTACGGAGAAAATTAATAAATAAGGATTAATCATGAATAACGAGTATGCATGCTACAAAGAATTTCAGTTATTAAAAGATGTCGAATTCGTTTGAAAAGAAGACTGTTTTAGTTCCTCATTGGTCAGGTAGAGAACCTGTATGCGTGTTGTGATAGAGGGAACAAAACTATGAAAAGTGAGAGATTTTACCCGGGATGTAACGGGATAACGAGCAGTACTATGAGCGACCGCTGGAGCAATCAAATATATATTAACTGTGGACAGGGGTAGCAATGTACCTATAATAATAATAAACGAACACAAAATATATTCGAACGGCGCCCCACCACAGATATGGGAGGCTGTCGTCCGTTGGATTTGAAGGACATTTGAAGGTTGCTCAGGCTATTGGCAGACAGAGTTCTATGTTGGGACAATATCGGGAATTTTGATCAATCTATCGCTGTTCAACAATGAACATTTTATGCAGAGACAGCTGTTGGAATGCAACTTTGTGCAGACATGAAATTTACAATATTCGTATACTAGGTCATGCCCAGACCTGGTACCTTACTTGAGGATCAGAAAAAACATTATATCCATGATAAAATCGTTCACGCTGATTTACCATGAGAGGGATGCTATACCAATCTGACGAATATCTTCACGGGAGAAATATGAATCTGCGATTTTACGAGGAGGTCGTTTCGCTGGACAAGTGGACTCGGAAGTAATAGATCAAACCGTTAGGACATTGACAAGGTCACCTCATCAGTTTAGTCGGTCACTCGTTGGAAAATAACATTTCGTCTCTATCATTATATATTGACACTATCTCTACAATGTGTCTCACACGAGTAAAGGTCGGACATTCCCATTGAACTGAATACTCAGTGAACGATTTACGAGAACGTCTTCATATTTCGTCATCATGGTTGCTGATTACTACATTATAAGATTACTACATTATCCACATTTCAATTTAATATTGCGTGGAACGACCCATTGGAGTTACAGCGAAGAATGGACGCTCATGGTCGATTCAGATAAGTAATGTTATGTAACGTCATGGTTGTTGGTCCTATCATTGTTGGGCAAATCTCGCTTCTTTTGTGTTATATGTTTCTTTTCTTTGTCTCTTGCGGGCGACTGTTTAGGAGGCATTTTACGTTTCAGTGTCATATTTCTATAGGTTGATTGCATTAATTTCTTTCAGGGATTCAGCATTTAGTGCTGTCGTGATTTCCGCTCTGTTTGAAATTAAGGCTTTCATGCGTGTTAGCTGTGCTGTGATTTCTCGTATTTTTTTTAAATTTCAATTTTGTTCGGGAATTTAGTCTGGCGTAGGTCTTTCCTGGCTATCTTTTGTAAAATTTACATTAATGATAAAAGTGATTTGTCGTTTTGTCTCGTTAATTACTGGTGGAAATTTTAATTTTCTTTTGTCTTAGAATTTTCGACTACTTACAATTTTGTCGTTTCTTTATTTGTTTCCATCCATGTCTTTCGTTAGTCATGTCATGTGATAATTTTTCTTTGCAGCATGTATATGATAAACTATTTATTGATTAACTATAATTCTATAATATTGTTGGTGATATATCCTGCGATTCTTGTCGATAACAAGAATCAGGATCATAAACGCTAATTATTATATTAATAAGCGTATAAAGGATTTGTGCAGGTGATATAGTTATATATATATTCACATTGTGACTATACCAATCAGACACACTATTCCATAGTGTGATGGTCTAAGTAAGGCAGAGGAGAACATAGATATTGATTTATTGTTTAGAAAAGTTATAATTTGTGGTATACTATGGCGACTCTTGACTATTTTATTAAACAAGGCAAGGCGCTGGGTATGGAAGGTGATATTTTAAAAAAATTTTGCTTTGACTGCATATGAAAAGGCAGAGGCAAAAGAAGAAAGAGAAAGAAATGAGAAAAGAGAAAGAGAAGAAATAGAAAGAAATGAGAAAAGAGAAAGAGAAGAAAGGGAATTTACTATGGCACAAGAAAAAGCAAATAAGGAAGAGAGAATTCGTATAGCAGAAATCGCTGCGGAACGAGAGAAAATGGAACATGAAAAGGCAATTCGTTTAGCGGAAATTGCTGCCGAGGAGGCAAAATTTGAAAGGGAGAAAGCTTTTGAGGTTGAAAAACTTCGTTTTCAACAACATCATGGTTCCCATGATTCAGATAGGAATGGTTCATCGAAGAAGGCAATCACAACCCCTAACTTTAATTTAAGACTACCACCTTTTTCTCCTCCTCACGACGATATAAGTTTTTATTTATTAAGATTTCAGGAAAGAGTCTCTTGCTTAAATATTGATAAAGATTCGTGGTCTGGTGTTTTTTCGGGTCTCCTCACAGGTGATGCAGTTGGGGTCTATCTGGGTATAGACCAAGATAAAAGACATGATTTTCAGGTCGTAAAGGCAGCATTTATACGCAGATATGGTCTGGATCAGGAAGGCTATAGACAAAAGTTTCGATCCATGTTACTGGTAGAGGGTAAAAATTTTGAGGATTTTGTTTCCTCCATAAAACTATGTCTCCAAAGATGGGTTGAACAGGCTTCTATCCCTAAAACGTTTGAAGGATTATGTGATCTCTTATTAAGAGATAAAATTGTTTCGTCGGTAAACCAGGATATTGTATCATTCTTACAAGAACGTAATCCGACTAGTATCGATGAAATGGAAAAATTAGGTCAACAATTTTCCGTTGCTCATCCAAACTTGTCATTGAGCAGAGCAAAAGTCTTGGACTCATCTACTGCGTGTGCTGCGACGCACGGGAGATCGCGCACTCGTAACTTGGATAGACGATATAATCATAGAGAAAATAATCACACATCCTATAGGGGTAAATATAATTTTTACCATAATCGCTCACCTTCACGAGGTAGAGACAGGCATAATTTCAACAATTATAACAATAACCAATGGTATCGAAATAACCAGTATTCACACAACAAATATACGGACAATCATAATTTGTCACCGCGGGGTGGCCATTATAACAGGGACAACAATGGACATTCTCATTCAGACAATTTTTCAGATCGCAGAAGATCTCACTTCGTTAGAAGTCATAACAGAGCACGCTCACAAGCCAATGCTTGTCAGACGGTAGATAGAAATGTCAGTAATGACATCCATCCAACCAATAATCACGCCAATGCGTGTAACGTTGATTTAGAAAATTCTAATAATTGTACAGAATGTAAGATGTTATTTCAACCTGGAGCTACACCACGGCTTAAATGTGGACATGGCTTACCAGTGTTGTCATCTTATGACGGTGTTGGTACTCTCACTTTACATAATGGGTTTTTGTTTAACACTCCAATTAAAATTTTAAGGGACACGGGTTCCACAACGGTCGGGATAAGAAGGTCGTTAATCCCTCCATCTTGTTTCACTGGAACGTCAGTGAAATGCATAACTTTCGGAGGCACGGTAGAGATATATCCCATGGCCGACGTAACAATAACCACGCCATTCTTTACTGGGAAAGTTCGTGTATGTGTTCTCAACCAGCCTTGCTGTGACTTGATTTTGGGAAACATAAAGGGTATAAAAGAATGTTCTACTGATGAAATTTCTGCATGGGAAAGAGAATATCTTTCTTTATCCAATGCTGTGACTACTAGAGCACAGCTGGTTGCAGAAGCAAATGAACTTAATGATAGCAATAATATCCCACACGTGACAACAAGTCATTACATAGATAAAAATGCATTCATTAACCAACAAAAATGTGAATCTATCACAAATCAATCTCCGCATCTGGCATCTATTGCTTTAGTTGATGAAGAAGCAACTAGTTTCGCGGATGTACCGCTTGATTTTCCTGTGGTACCTATCCAAGCCTCTGAAACTTGGAAGGATGTAATCATTTGTAACGATTTACCTTCAGATCAGAAGAATCAGATTCTCAATCTATTGAAATCTTTTGAAGATGTGTTGTCTGATCTACCTGGACGAACTAACATTATTTCTCACGAAATAAAATTATCGGATCCCACTCCGATTAAGTTACGACCGTATGCAATTCCTTTGCATATCAGAGAGCAGGTTGATAGTGAGGTCGACAATATGTTGAAAATGGGGATAATCTCTCCATCAGATTCTCCATTTTGTTTTCCGATGGTAGCAGTACGGAAGAAAGACAAATCCATTCGTATATGCATTGATTTCCGTCGACTAAATAAAGTCACGATATCAGATTCTGAACCAATGCCTTTGCTGGAAGACCTGCTACCTCGTTTAGCTTCCGCTACGTTCTTTAGCAAATTCGATTTATCAAAAGGGTATTGGCAGATCCCTTTGACCGAAGAATGTAAACCATTGACGGCATTTGCAACATCGAAGGGTTTGTTCCAATACAATGTCATGTGTTTTGGGCTCAAAAATGCGCCTGCAACTTTTGTACGGATGATGCGTCGAGTATTTGGGAGCCGTTATGACCTAATATCTTATATAGATGACATTTGCATGTTTCATGACACATGGGAAGAACATGTAGATGGGATACAATCTTTACTCCAGACACTAAGAATACACAATCTCACAGCCCGTCCATCCAAAATAGAAATTGGATTCAAGGAAATTTCATTTCTAGGACACAAAATTGGCAGACATGTAATACAACCTGATGAATCTAATTTAAAACGCATACTTGATCTTACAATCCCAACTACAAAGAAGCAAGTACGGAGTCTATTAGGATTGGTGAATTTTTACCACAAGTTTATTCCAAGGTTCTCGTCTTTGACTGCTGTCTTATCTGATCTAACTAAAAGAGGTATGCCTAACAAAGTAGTTTGGACAGAACAATGTAACCAGGCATTACAAAACATTAAGACTCATTTTTCACAGTATCCGATATTAAGACTGCCAGATTTAAAAAGATCATTTATTGTTGTAACAGATGCTTCGCTCCACGCAATAGGCGGGTGTTTGGGGACAAAGTTTTGATGGCAAGTTTCATCCGATCTACTACTTGAGTAGGAAACTATCGGAAGCCGAATCTAAATACTCTATTTTCGACAGAGAACTGTTGGGTATAGTATGGACTTTGAATAAACTTCAAAAGTATGTGGTAGGTACGCATTTTACTATAATGACAGATCAGAGATCATTAACGTATCTGCAAACCTGTAAATCACCAAGTGCAAGACTTACGAGATTTGCATTACAGTTGCAAGCGTATGACTTTGATATCGTCCATATAGAAGGACATAATAATGTAATCGCGGACACTCTATCAAGAGTAATACATTGAACTATGTAACTGTCCTGGGTACAAGAAGTGACAACAAACATTGTTTATGTTCATAATCAATTGATGGATAGATTATATAGCGATATTTTCGTAGCATTAATATGTTGCTCACAAGTTGTTGCCACATATTTTAACTGCATTTCACTCATCGTGATATCATTTCACTCATTACTTGAATTTGATTTTCCTTTTTATCATTATAGTTAAGTATAGTTAATGATGACCTGGAAACCTGCAGTTTCCAGTAGCGCGCAGGGGGGGGGGGGGGGGGGTTTTTTAAAATAAAAGGGGGTAATATGTGGTGTCTGCCCATGCACACCACATGTTAGATTTATTGAGTTTGAGTTAGTGCTGATAAATGCGGCACTATTTGGGATATTTATTGAAAATGAGGCGCACCGGAAAATGACGTCAGAGTTTGTGTTGATATGTGTATGGCCAAGGTGAAGTAAAACCTTGCACTTTGTGACAGCTGTGGTTTTTGGCTGTGTTTTCTTTTTAAGTTCCAGTGTGGACCTACTACGAAGTGTGTACCTTCTGACAGGAGAGGGTTTGTACAAGAGCATGAATACTCTTGAATTAAAAGTAATATGTACGGAGAAAATTAATAAATAAGGATTAATCATGAATAACGAGTATGCATGCTACAAAGAATTTCAGTTATTAAAAGATGTCGAATTCGTTTGAAAAGAAGACTGTTTTAGTTCCTCATTGGTCAGGTAGAGAACCTGTATGCGTGTTGTGATAGAGGGAACAAAACTATGAAAAGTGAGAGATTTTACCCGGGATGTAACGGGATAACGAGCAGTACTATGAGCGACCGCTGGAGCAATCAAATATATATTAACTGTGGACAGGGGTAGCAATGTACCTATAATAATAATAAACGAACACAAAATATATTCGAACGGCGCCCCACCACACTATATATTATGCAGAACTGAGCTCCGTTCTCTTTTGCTTAAACTTACACAAATTTCATTTTTTTAAAAACAGTTCCTAAACACAAGCTAATCGTCAGCCATTCAAAAGTAGATACGACTAGTTCTAATGCTGCAGTGAAATCTGACCTCTTGGACTTATGGTAATATATATTGATGCCTCATGTGGTGCACAAATACGACCATAAAAAAATCCAGAATCTGTGCGATCAAGATTGAAAGATAAAAGAAATTCATCAAGCCTCAGTACAAAGTGCTAGAATAACAACTAAGGTGATGAGTTCTTTTTAGCTGAATATTCTTTATTAGATTCTTTTATCTTTTCATTCTTGTTTTTATCTTTCTCATCTAATTAAATTGAAACCAAATACCCTTTTTCATATATAGGGTATATTTTCTCTAATAATTTGACTGATGTGTCTGCAAGTAACTAGCGCAACACTGACTAAGGAAGGCAATCATTAAATTAGTTAAGATTTTAACAAATAAACCACATATACCAAGGCATGTCGGTGGTATAGTAGTTAGAATGTTAGCCTTCTAAGCAAACATTATGCTTTCGATTCTCTGCAGGTTTTTTCCTTAAATTCAGCCGTCTATCTTGAGTTTTTGTTAGTGTGTTCGTAAATTACAGTTTACTACTGTCTATGTGTGTTGATGAGCTTACTTGCAAGTTGGAAGGAAATAGAGAAGAAACTGAATACAGTATAAACTGTGCTATTTTCACATGAAACAGAATTCGCACACCATTATTCTTTGCCGTCATTTCTTGACAGGTTATTTGCTAGTACGTATATAGTGTTCTCTTCTTTGTGCTATTTAGAAATTAAAGTAATTCTAACCATATACGATTTTGGCTTTATGCCGTCTTCACTATGTAAACCTTACATAAAATGCCACACAACTGTATTTACCAAATTATTACTCAGCTTCATACATAATACATGGATCTCACCTTCTGTGTTACGTATTTACAATTCCTCTAATAATACATAAATGCACAAATGCTATACAGCTTAGTAAATATTCTAACAAGGTATAGTGACAAAAACGCAAGCTTTAAAAGATAGTATAATAATATGAGGACAAAGAATAATTATGAACACTTCTTATACATTAAACACTTGTTTATGACACTAATACAAGGAAGCTTTGCTGCCTTTCATTTTATTTAAATAAAATACATTGATAAACTAAAATGTAATAAGGCTTATGTGCATTATGTATGGCAAATGCAGGGGAGAAAAGTAGATTGCTGAAAAAATACACTCGCAGCATTTGTTCAAGGTATTCTTACTGAACTCTTCAGCACAATACAAATCTGTCATTTTTTCCCCCTCAAGGCTGACTACCAAAGGTTACTATTCCTGTCTGCTGTGTGTACTACTGGAATGCAATTCAAAATCTGACAGACAGATAAGTGTCCATGTGGTTGAAAAACAAACAGTAGAACATGTACTCAAAAAATGGACTCATGTTTCCCATGGTCAAACCTCCAGCATCTAAATTAGTGGTTCCCAAACCCAGGCTCACGACCCGTATTAGGGTCACAAAGGTCTTCAGTGGGGTAGCAGGGAGGTCTTGGACAAGTATGATAACAATAAGATATAACATTCTCTAAGGGTCACAAGAAGTGAAAACAAGAACACAAGGTCGCCAGCAAAAGAGTTTGGGAACCCCTGGTCTAAATCCTATGAGAACCGTTAATTCAACATCAGAATGATATGGGTTGTAGTAGTCTCACACAGCTGCTACTGTGGCCATGATCAGCTGACCTGATTCACCAAGAAATGTTCCTGGCCAATAAAGCCCCTGTCAAAACTTTTATTCTATTATCATCACATTTGATACTACTTTCCAACAAGGCACACATTTACAGAAATGATTTCCTCTGACAGCCGAGGTGTGTGCCAAGCATAGTAAATTGCATGGATATTTGAATATACTCTCTGAAAGCTAAATGCACTTTTTACATATACATGTATATATGCACAATTTCACTACCATGCATGCAAATTCACTCAGCATACATACATACAGAAAAATTTAATACACCACATTCATGTGCCCCTTCCAGTGTGTTTTCAGTATCCCCTCACAAGTTTAAAAAAAATTTTTTTTATTATTATGAATGAAAAATGTCAAGTATGAAATTGGACCAATTTTTACATTTAAAAAAATATACATGATCTCTATGCAATTTCAAGAATATTTCAAGAAAAGAACAAATACAGGCAAACATTTACAGAGATGGCTGCTATTATAGACCATTGCTATAATGTCCGTGAGTGAACTATAATACAGTTACAAACATGAGTAATATAGGTAAAATATAAGGGGAAACACAATTACTGTGACATTAGAACTGATCTAATGGTCACCTACAAAATATAGAAATTAGAAAAAAAATAATAATCTTGCTAGAACTCTTTAAAAAAAAAAAAACAGCAGAAAAAAAACCTTACTCCAAATTTTATGGTCACATACAAAATATAGAAATTAGAAAAAAAAAAAAATCTTGCTGGGACTCCTTAAAAAAAAAAAAAAAGCAGAAAAAACCTTACTCCAAATTTTATTCAATAAGTTAAAAATACTTTGTTAGAAACACAAAATGATAATGTTAAAGAGAAATGCTACATTCAGTGGTGTATATAAGAATCTTTTTTTTTTTTTTTTTTGTTGTGTGTGTGGGAAGCTAAATCTTGGAAACCCTCTCCACCAATAAGCCATTTTTTGTCACTACGTCCTAAATAATACTAAAAGGTACATATCGTCTGAAAGGTGAATTAACACTTCAAAACAAGTCTGTAAAGTATTTATAAATGAAATATGAAAAAATTCCAAAAAATTTATGCTATAGCCACGCTAGTATATATGTATTGTAGAATTGTGCCTGCTTCATATACCAAGTTTATACCTTAAAAATGTGTATTGTGAATTCTGAATAAACTGTAGCTTGCCACCCTGTTATAGATAGAAATTGCTATATTTCCCCCCCCCCCCCCCCCCCCCCCCCCTGCCCCCGTCTTGTATATTTGGAAATTATGATGGGGTATATAGCCCCCCTCCCCCCCCCCCCCCCCCCCCCCCCCCCCCCCCCCCCCCCCCCCCCCCCCATATGTATCCCCCCCCCCCCCCTCCCCCCCCCCCCCCCCCCCCACCCCCCCCCTAATCACCCCCCCCCCTGTACTAGCATGTATTATTATATTCATGTCAGTTATGAACCATCCCCCCCCCCCCCCCCCCCCCCCCCCCCCCCCCCCCCCCCCCCCCCCCCCCCCCCTCCGCAGCCCCCCCCCCCTCACCCCGCCCCCCCCCCCGCAACCCCCCCCCCCAGCCCCCTCCCCCCCCCCCCCCCCCCCCCCCCCCCCCCCCCCCCCCCCCCCCCCCCCCCCCCCCCCCCCCCCGCCCCCCCCCCCCCCCCCCCCCCCCCCCCCCCCCCCCCCCCCCCCCCCCCCCCCCCCCCCCCCCCCCCCCCCCCCCCCCCCCCCCCCCCCCCCCCCCCCCCCCCCCCCCCCCCCCCCCCCCCCCCCCCCCCCCCCCCCCCCCCCCCCCCCCCCCCCCCCCCCCCCCCCCCCCCCCCCCCCCCCCCCCCCCCCCCCCCCCCCCCCCCCCCCCCCCCCCCCCCCCCCCCAAAATGCTGCCACAAGCTACATCCATTTACTTTACATGTCTTTCAGTCGGTGAAACATGCTACAACTTTTAGTAATCAGCATGTTACCTATAGTAGCAGCCTCCTCCAGTCAGAACAGACTAAGGGGATGATGCACCCTCAGCTGCTTTATTTTCTGCCTGGTGTTCCTTTTGATGTGTCCTCTCCAGAGTGCAAGCCTGGACACTTATCAAGCTGCTGCAAATGCAGCAAGTTCCCTCTCTCCACATAGCTGGTAAGTCCAAAGGAACAGCAGTAACTGATAAAATTTGGTACCAGTGACATCTGCCCTAGTCATGCAGGGGTGTGCGGTAATGAGAGAGCTGACAGACTAGCATCAAGAGCACCCACAGTGGGGACATGGGATATGGATAAGGGAGATATACTGAGAACAATTAATGATCGCCTGTAAGAGAATGACACTGCAATAGATCGATCATCAAGGTCGAGACTGTTGGAATTTGGCATCAAACGTAAGGCTAGCCGAGATAGACATATGAGAGGATGCATCTGTCATGTATACAACCAGCAAGCTACAGAAACAGTTAGCATTCACGCTCTTCGACATATACTGAGGGAAAGCAAACCCATTTGGGTTTGCCCAAAGTGCAATTATGTCGATTCTATTCAACAATAACAATAACCAGTGACATGACATATATATATTAACCATATATAACAGTCTGTGTAAGCAAAATCAGACTAGCTATGTCCTTACATACCTTAAGCTGGTCACTCATCTCAAATGGAAGATATTATTATATGCCTGCAGTGGAATCCCCAGGGCAGAGAAATAGAGGGTGACCAGCAAACTCACGGAGAAGAGAACTGGAGACATATATGAAAGGGGTAAACAAGACATGGACAGGCCCAAACCGGATGGCACAGGATGGGAAGGCTTGGCTTGTTTTTGCTGAGAACCTGTGCTCAACAGGGAGCTGAAAGGTTTATATAAATTAGAGTTCTAATTTTTGGGTGTATGAGGTAATGCATCCCTATGCCTGTGAGAACATCAAAGCTTATTCATCACATAGTCAGGATATCTTTCTGAAACCATCTTCTTCAGTTTTATGTCAACATAGAGGGCTGCATAATTCAATACCTATTCATCAAATTATCTGTTTCAAACCACCAATTCCCATTAATGTAGAAACACCATAATAATGCCTTGACTTTGATCCACTGTTACTGTGCGTCAGTTCTTGGTGTACAATAATGTGTCTATTCATCTCACATTCAAGGCATCTTTCTCAAGCAACCTATTTCTATTTTTCAAAAACCATTAGACACCTGCATCAACTACTAATCATCACAGGGGTCCAGACATCTGTTCCAAGCTTTAAAAATGCATTTTAATTTATACAAATCTCAAATTAGTTAAATATCTAAGCTTATCCATGGGTTGCATCATCTTCAACAAAATCTTCTGCCTCTTCCCTTGTCACACATTCCACGTGGCTCACCTGTGGAGAAGTTGAAAGTCTATGGTATTTATGTCACGTACAAATAACAAATGTTTTTATAATCACAAAAATGAGAATGGAAGTGGTCTGGAAGCAAACAGAATGCAATCAAACTTTCTCACAAGGCTCTGGCTTGAATCTCTTCTGGAAAAAAAAAAAATTTGAATGGGAAGCCCAGAACAAAATTACAGTACAGTCAAGCGGAAGAAAGAAGTGGAAAAGACCTGGAATAAAGTGGGATAGCACATTAATGTGGGAACATTTTTGTGGGCACCCTGTGTTCTAACAGTCTCTGATGAGACAAACAAAGAATAGGATTACTGCTCTTTCAGGCATGTCGTACGAAGCGATTAATAGGAGGATGTGCATGTAAGGGCTGGCAACCTCAACATGTAAAACAAACAGCCACAGAAACCACCACTGCTGGGTCATGTGACTGCTTGGTGCAGGCTTCCTTCAAGGGAATTGGCTGCAGGAGTGGCTCCATGCTCCACGAGCAAAAAGAAAAATGAATGATGATGTTCAAAAAATGAGATTTCATCCAATCATTTCAAAGTTGTATTTCTGTTCTCTGACGTTACCAATATCCAACAGACAAGTGACATTTTAAGTCACAAAATCTAACAGTTTAAGTGTGTCTGTGAAAAAGCATACATTGTTATTTTGCATATCAAGTTCCTAAATCTGACACTTTATAACTTGCCTGACACTTACAAGAGGTGTAAGTAAAACAAACTTCAGCTCATCACAGAATTGTGACATAATTATGGAGGAATGTAAAGGCAAATGACAAAATATAAAACTTCTGGCAGTGGCCGAAAAATTCTGACAAAAATTATGCTAGATCCTATAAAAGAAGCCGTAGATGGAAAACTCAGGAGGAACGTGCAGAATTTCATTAAAATCAGATAGCAAAACTCACAATCATCACAGAGCAATCAAATTAACGAATGGTACCTCTATACCTGAACCTTGAGGAAGTATCTGATAGTACACCTGCACAGTACTATGGAAAATAATGAAATGCTTTGGAATCCCTGAGAAATTTTAAAAATCATTCATGTCTTCTATCAAGAGACCACCTGTACAATTGTCCACAAAAGCAAACTTCTCGAACTTTTTACAATAGACAGTAAGTTCAGATCAGGATTTTTGTTTTGCACTGTTGATCTTCCTTGTCATGGCGCGGGTGATGTGACGCATGAAAAAAGGAAACAAAAAACAGGTATATGAAGGACAATCATCAAAAAACTTTTTCATGCATCATGCTAGCTGGTGTCTCCTCCCAACTTCCTGTCCCTCCAAGTTTTTAAAAAAATCAATTCTGTTGTTGACTTCTTTCCTGGCCATGATGTTCAACTGCCAGTTTCTTCTCTCTGTGTTTTCCTCTATCTCTTTGTCCTTTAATCTTTCCTGATGCCACAATATATTTAAGCTTTCCTCTTCTCATCACATGCCCAAGAATAGTAGACCATTTCCTTTCAAATAAGGAGGCCAGCTGTAGTGATAGCTCCATGCTGAAAGGGAGAGAACAGAATTTAAAAAAACACTGAACCAGACAACAACTAACACTGCTGGAAATTAAAGAAGAGGAAATGGAGATGGTGTTACGTACATTTATTACCTAAGGGGGTAGTCTTCGGTCCTGCCAAATGTACGCACCAGTTTTATATATTTTATTATTTGTGCGTTCGATTGATTCACGCACTGACATGCACAATGCAGTGTGAGTTGCTTTGGACGCACGTGTAACCTAATTTGGGAGATAGTGACGTCATGTGAGTTCGGGGCAGTACGGACTGTGTTTATGTCCGAGGTATATTTCTTGGAATATTTTATTGGCAAGTTTGGAAGAAGCCATTACTTTTGTATGATCTCTACTGGTTCATGATGCAGCCAAGAGTAGAAGTATCATGTAAGTGTCGCCCCATGTCATTGAATGTTTATTGAGTAAATTAATGTATAAGGCCGCTCATAGTTCTGATCTAGCGGGAAGTCATCACAGTATGTCCTTCCTAGAATGGACAGACGGAGTCGTTAGCCCTTTTGAATTACCGTAGAGGGGAGGATTCCTACAAAGAAACAAAGTTAATTGATTTGCATACTTCTTATGTTTATATGCCGTATTTTCGTAAATGCCAAAGTCGTGGCATGGATACAGAGAGGTTGGTCAATACAGAACTCTAACCTGGTCGTATTGTTGTGGATGACTTTGTTTGGATTGTTATATATCTATGCTACCTAAATATTGTATGAAGGAAGTCTGGAATTAGTGCGAGTATGACAAGAAATATTACTCAGTGAGAATTAATCCGTTGGTCATAGGATACGTCCTTGAGAGAAGGTCAACGGACGTTACTACAATACATATGCTATGGCAAAGGAAGTTATCGATCTTTAGTCACTTGAATGAGAGGACTTAATGGTAGAGGATCTTCATAAACTTGAAAAGTCAATGATCAACATTTTGATGTAATGACCTTTTTGCAACTGTAAATATGACCGTCTTGTTCAACGTCGTATATGTCACGTTCAATAAAATATATGTACAATCATCACAGCCTTGTGTGCTGCCAGTCAATAACCAGTTCATCACTACTTGTTGGTGTTCGTGTTGAAGAACATTTATGACATTTTCGTTCTATCAAAACCATTCGCGTAATTAACACTCTTGAACGTTAGAAACGAACCCAACAGTAATTGGTATGCCAGTGTGGTCTGGAAGTAATTTCAAAGGAACGTACCCATCCAAATTATCGTTTGAAAAGAAGAATTTGTACTTTCAAGGCGACATCATCTCAATTTGGATCCTAGCGTGATAATGAATCAAAATCAACTCAAATGCTCAAGATCATCAATCAACCTCCACGTCAAGTTCTACAGTGACTGACAGCCTTGCTCACCTCTTTGTCAGTATTACGTGCGAGCTGGTTTTATATACGCAGAGCGAAGTATTGTATCCTCTGACGTACATCCACGGAGACGAGGCACCTTGTTTTTCCCGGCACACGCGAGCTATAACTTGTATCCGTTATACATTTTATTATTATTAGCTGTGCCTTAATTGTTTATGTCCACCTTTATATTTTCCGTGTTATGTGTTATATGTTGTGTATTCTTTGTGGGAGGTAGGGTTTGGAGACTCATGGAGGATACATCCCAGTTTCACACCAGGGCCTTCGTGACTGTTCTTTAGGAATTGTTTTGCAGACTTCCCTCAGTGGAATGTTCCTACGCGTGAGCGTAGAAGGATTCTAGGTCCACTGTGTCTGGTGGTCTGTGACACCTGACTGTTTGGCTGTGGTGTCATGTTTTAATTGTTGTTTTCGTATTTTTTTTTATTCGTAATTTAGTTTTATGATGAATTTTGTTTGTATTTTGCGTCCATCTCACCTTTCCTGTCGTTCAGTTTTTTACAAAACCTATGTTTTTACACTGTGTTGTCTATTGTCTTGTTGATTATTTGATCGCAGTTATCATCGTAACTCTTTACGACATTCTATTTTTAGTTTCACATTTTTATTTTTATTGGATTTCTGCGACTGTTTTCTATCGTCTTTGATTATCGTGTCTTGTCGGTATTGTTTTTATTGTTTGTCACGTTATTACTTTCATGACATTTCATTACATAAATAACTGTATTGATTATTAACATATTTCATAACTATATGATAACAAGATACCGTTCTAGGACAGGAACGAAGAACACTTGTTATAGTAACAAGGTTAACTAATTTATATTGATTAATTATCATTTTAAATATCTAGAGTACTGTGACTACTTATATAGAATAATGTATTCACTCGATTATTTCATTAAGCAAGCAAAAGCTTTGCAAATACCTGCTGAAGAGGTACGACAATTCGCTATGTCGGAATATAAAGAATCTCAAAGGTTGGAAGCTCAAAGATTAGAGGCTGAAAAGTTAAGATTGGAAAATTTAAAATTTGAGGCAGATCAAAAACGGATTGAATCTGAGGAAAATGAGAAAAAAATGAGATTAACTGCTGAGGAGGATGAAAAGAAGAGGAAATTTATAGCTGAGGAAGAGGAGAAAAAAATGAGATTGGCCGCTGAATTAGAAGAGAAACGATTTCAGCGAGAAGCAGAACAGAAGCAAAAGGAGTCTGAAGAAAGACTTAAAATTGAAATGGAACAGAAACAAAAAGAAATGGAAGAGAGGAGATTAATAGCTGAACAAAATGTAAAACGACTTCAGCTTGAGATGGAAGAGAATGAAAAAAAAAACGACAGCATGAACTGAAATTAGCAGAGTCAGAATATGAGAGAATTAGGTTTACTCAGGAAGCTAATTCTCAGAGAACTTTTGAAAGCCAAACTCCATCCAGACATGATTATTTTAAGGAAATTCACCTTAAATTACCAAAATTTAATCCCCCGTCTGATGATGTAATATTCTTCCTAGATAGGTTTGAGGCCACTTGTGGATCTTATAACGTGGATAAAGCGCTATACTGTACATATTTATCCAGATTACTTACAGGGGATGCATTAGCAGTTTATCATACCACCAGCATTGGTGAGAAAAATGACTATAATGCTCTTAGAGCAGCACTTCTGCAAAAATTCCAAATGACAGAAGACGAATATCGTTTAAGATTTCATACATTACTACCTCAATCTGGCAGAAATTTTAGTGATTTTCTGTCACAGATACGACTAACATTAGAAAGATGGATCGAATTATCCAAAATTGAAAAGTCATATGAAGGTCTCTTCGATTTACTGATGCGCGATAAGGTACTTTCGTCTGTAAATCCTACATTTCTCGCATTTTTACACGAAAGGAAACCTTTATCTATGAAAGGCTTAGAAGAACATGCAAAAAATTTTTGTACTGCTCACCCAAACATGGATCTAAGTAACGCACAGATTAAGAATGAATTGCCTGTTGCTTTTGCAGCACAACAAAACAATTTTTCACGAAATCGTTCCTTTAGTGCTGACAAGTATGTCAATAAGGGAAATAATTACAATTTTAACAATGATAACTTTTACAAAGGGAAGCAATTTCAACAATCTGCTCCATTTAATGTTTCTTGGAACCAAGCTCACAGATCGCAAGATTTTGGTAACAATAATTTTAAAAATAATCAAGGACATTATAATAAACAAAACTGGAGATCAAGATCTCAGGGTCCGCAAAACAGACAAGGTTCTTGGAATAAAAATTTTAAAGAACAGCATAACTTTAATTATACAAACTATCGGACTCATCCAAATTTTAACTCTAGTAGAAAAGACAATTATGGCAATTTTAATGCAAATAATCAAAATCGATCGCGTCGCAGAGAAAGATCGTCGAGTAATACGGGTAGACATTCTAATGTCTCTTTAATTGATACACAGGCTAACATTGAACAGGGTAAAGTAGCTGAAACTCACAATGCTATGTCTTGTTCTCTTGATTGTACCCAGGTGAAAGACTGTCCAGAATGCTCGACTCTTTTCCAGCCTAAGGCGATCACGACGCTGCGTTGCGGACATACCTTGCCTAGTCTACCTGCAGTCTGTACGGCCACTGCTGCGTCAGTACACCAGGGACAGGGCTCTCTTAAGTTTAACAAGGGATTTGTCAACAATATTTCATGCTCTCTCCTATTTGACTCAGGTTGTAGCACTGTGGGCGTCCGGACTTCGCTGATCAACCCAAGTTGTGCCACGGGCAGGGTTGTCAAGTGTGTGACTTTTGGTGGCACCGTCGAAACATTTCCCACTGCTATTATTGATCTTAATACACCATTTTTTTCAGGAAAGATCCAAGCATGTCTCCTTCCGAATCCAATTTGTGATTTAATACTTGGTCGCATACATGGTATTAAAGAGTGTACACCACAGCAAATTGCTGAATGGGAAGAGCGACATATTCAAACTGCAAATGCAGTAGTGACTAGAGCGCAAGCTACTAATATGTCGCATGATACACCTATTGAACCTACAGTTCATACCACTTGTGATGATGATGCTCCTATTTCACGGGAGTTGTTTGCAACATTGCAAAAGAATGATGATTCATTAAAAAAAATTTTTTCAGTATGTGAACAAAAAGAATACAAGCAACAAACTTGCAAAATCTAGACATGACTTTATACTTAAAAATGGGATTTTGGTGAGAGTAATACGGGAAAAGGATTCATCCTTATGTTATCAGATCTTAGTCCCATCCTCTATGAGATCTCGTATATTACGACATGCGCATGACTCGCAATGTGCGGGCCATATGGGTTTTTTCGCGTACCAAATCCAGAGTGCTTTCGGCATTCTACTGGCCAGGCGTCCATAGGGACATCACTCTCTATTGTCGGTCCTGTTTGATATGTCAGGAAGTTAAGGTACGGGGTCCATTTCATGCGGCTCCTATTCAAGCTGCGGACATCCCGATTAGACCATTTGATAAAATGGCCATTGACATTATTGGTCCGATGCTTCCATCTGCTAGAGGGCATACGCATATCCTTACGTGCATTGATATGTGCACTCGTTGGCCTGAGGCCATCCCTCTCAAGAACACTTCATCTGCCAGTGTAGCAGAGGCATTGATGTTAATCTTTTCACGCATTGGTTTTCCACGGAAAATCTTGTCGGATCATGGGGTTCAGTTCATTTCTGAATCCATGTCTCAAGTTATGAAGACATTAGGTATAGACAGATCTCTTAGTTCTATTTATCATCCGATGTCAAATGGGTTAATTGAGCGTCTCAATAGGACACTCAAGCAGTTGTTGGGTAAGATGACTCAAGACCATCCCCAAGACTGGGATCGGGTCCTACCCGCTTGTCTCTTTGCGTATCGCGAAGTACAAAATCAAGCCACGGGGTTTTCTCCATTCCAGCTTGTTTTTGGCATGCAACCACGCGGTCCTATGTCGTTAATCCACGACTTATTGGTTGACGAGAATATTGAAGAGGAAACTCAATCCTCTTATGAGTATGTGATCTCTCTGAGAAAGAGAATCATAGATGCTTGTAGACTAGCTACTGCATCATCTGAACAAGCCAAAGAAAAAGCTCGTCTATTTGCAAACAAGTATAGACGTCTTCGCCAGCTCATACCTGGTGATGAAGCTTTTGTCTTACTACCTGCGCATAACAATCGTCTTTTAATTACCTGGAGAGGTCCTTTCAGGATCATCTCAAGAATATCCGATGTCGACTACATCGTTGATGTTAATGGTAAACATAAAACCTTCCACATTAACATGTTGAAGGAGTATTACTCACGTCCTGATTATCTACAGTCAGTGTTTCAGGCAACTGACGATCCTACACCTCCTATTCAACACTATTCTAGTTTGTCAGTCATCCAAGAAGAGGAATCTTCTTTCGATGATGTACAACTACCAATACCAGTTGTACCACTCCATTCCACTGAGAAATGGAATGATGTTACAATCTCATCTACTCTTTCGGCTGATCAACGTCAGCAAGTCTCTAATATTCTACACTCGTATGAGGATGTCCTCACTGACATCCCAGGTCATACGTCAGTCATCCAACATGACATTATTCTGACTGACGATACGCCTATTCGAGTTCGCCCATATCCTATTCCTTTACACTTTCGTGATAAGGTTGATAAGGAATTGGATGAGATGCTCCAATTAAATATAATTGAACCATCTTCATCACCATATTCTTCTTCCATGGTAATCATTAGGAAGAAAGACAACAATATACGTCTTTGCGTAGATTACAGAAAATTAAACAAAGTTACAAAATTCGATGCGGAACCATTACCTCTTTTAGATGACTTATTGGAGAGATTATCTCATGCTACATTCTTTTCGAAATTTGACCTTTCAAAGGGATATTGGCAAGTGCCACTCACTCCTAAAGCAAAGCCATTCACCGCTTTCTCGACACCACGGGGTCTTTTTCAATGGAATTTTATGCCATTCGGGTTAATGAATGCGCCAGCTACCTTTGTACGCATGATGCGTCGCATATTGTCTCATCGTCCCGATGTCATTACTTATATAGATGACATCTGTCTTTTCAGTGACTCTTGGGATGAACATATTCAGGGTTTAAAATCTTTACTTTCTACCTTACGGGATTATAACTTAACAGCGAAACCTTCAAAGGCTTTTGTCGGTTTTCATGACATCTCATTTCTGGGTCACCGCATAGGTCATGGTTTCATGTATACAGAAGACAGTAACGTCTCTAAAATTTTAAACATTTCAGCACCTAAGACAAAAAAAAAACAAGTTAGGTCGCTTTTAGGACTAATACAGTTCTATTCAAAATTCATCCCTCATTTGTCTACTATAACTGCACCTTTTTCTTCTCTACTGAAGAAAGGCACATCTAATGTAATAAAGTGGTCGCAGGATCACCAAACGGCGTTAGACTATATAAAACAATTTTTTTTCAAATGCACCTTTTTTAAGGTTGCCTAACAAAGATCTCACCTTTGTCCTTCGCAGTGATGCAAGTTCTTACGCTATTGCTGCAGTTTTGATGCAGGAATATAACGGCACCTTATTTCCGGTTATGTACGTATCCAGAAAGCTCACGCCGAGCGAGACGAAATATTCCGTTCTGGATAAAGAGCTCCTTGCTCTTGTCTGGGCAATCACTAAACTGGATCGTTATCTCCTCGGATCACACTTTGTGGTGGAGTCTGACCAGAAAGCTCTTACCGCACTGAATACAGGGAACGTTAAGTCATCAAAGTCAGCGCGTTACGCTATAGCGCTTCAACCGTTCCATTTTGAGATACGAGCTATTCCTGGAGTGCAGAATGTGTTCGCAGACTGTCTATCAAGATGCCCAAGTGAACGTGTCGAAACTAAACCACTTCCAGATGTTGAAACATCCTCACCGATAACATGAATAACTTTGTACATTGTTATTGATACTATATTAACGTTTTATTAGAACGGGAACATTGGTACTACAGTAACTTTTTATTAATATGGCAACATTGTTAAGAGCGACAAATATACATTTGTTATTCCTATGGAACATATTACACTACATAACGTGTTAGAGAATATATTATATCGTGTATGGAACATTGAGAACATTATCTCGTCGATTACTAACTAGTTGTAACGGAACAGTGACATATTGATAGTGATATTGCAATTACTTAGAATATATTGTTAACTAGTTATTTGTTAGTAATTAAGGAATATATATAAATTAGATTAATTCAACTTAATCTATTTAATTGATTATGGATCACACACATACTAACTTTCTTAGTTGTCACGTAATGCCTGCATTCACGGGTCTTAGTTATGATATCTCACTGTTAGATCACTAGTCAACCGTACTAGTGTTAGAAAACATTAAGTGTGTTGATTCTTAAAGTGTTTAATTTTGCATTGTTTCATTTTTGCACATTGTATTTTCAATTTCTCTGTTTTATTGATTCTCTTGTCATTGATCATCATCAGTGTTGCTGTTCATTTTCATTTTTGAAATCATATGTTTCAAATTTTTTTTAGAAAACTTAGTTGAATTTTATTATCATTTTTTTTTTTTTAATGGTTTTTTCATTTTTCATTTTCAAACTTGTTTTACCACATCGTTCCAAAGTAGGTCGTTTGTGGATGTGTGCTTTAATGCATACTATCATTTAGTTATATTCATTTCGTTTAATATTCTTTTCTTAATATGGTATAACTTTATGCATTTAATATATCTTGTTGTAGTTTTGACTCACCTCTCTCGGGTATTAAGTTCAAAAAAAATTAATAGAATTAATTTTTTTAAGGGGAGGTAATAAGGGAGCTGTTACGTACATTTATTACCTAAGGGGGTAGTCTTCGGTCCTGCCAAATGTACGCACCAGTTTTATATATATTTTATTATTTGTGCGTTCGATTGATTCACGCACTGACGTGCACAATGCAGTGTGAGTTGCTTTGGACGCACGGGTAACCTAGTTTGGGAGATAGTGACGTCATGTGAGTTCGGGGCAGTACGGACTGTGTTTATGTCCGAGGTATATTTCTTGGAATATTTTATTGGCAAGTTTGGAAGAAGCCATTACTTTTGTATGATCTCTACTGGTTCATGATGCAGCCAAGAGTAGAAGTATCATGTAAGTGTCGCCCCATGTCATTGAATGTTTATTGAGTAAATTAATGTATAAGGCCGCTCATAGTTCTGATCTAGCGGGAAGTCATCACAGTATGTCCTTCCTAGAATGGACAGACGGAGTCGTTAGCCCTTTTGAATTACCGTAGAGGGGAGGATTCCTACGAAGAAACAAAGTTAATTGATTTGCATACTTCTTATGTTTATATGCCGTATTTTCGTAAATGCCAAAGTCGTGGCATGGATACAGAGAGGTTGGTCAATACAGAACTCTAACCTGGTCGTATTGTTGTGGATGACTTTGTTTGGATTGTTATATATCTATGCTACCTAAATATTGTATGAAGGAAGTCTGGAATTAGTGCGAGTATGACAAGAAATATTACTCAGTGAGAATTAATCCGTTGGTCATAGGATACGTCCTTGAGAGAAGGTCAACGGACGTTACTACAATACATATGCTATGGCAAAGGAAGTGATCGATCTTTAGTCACTTGAATGAGAGGACTTAATTGTAGAGGATCTTCATAAACTTGAAAAGTCAATGATCAACATTTTGATGTAATGACCTTTTTGCAACTGTAAATATGACCGTCTTGTTCAACGTCGTATATGTCACGTTCAATAAAATATATGTACAATCATCACAGCCTTGTGTGCTGCCAGTCAATAACCAGTTCATCACTACTTGTTGGTGTTCGTGTTGAAGAACATTTATGACATTTTCGTTCTATCAAAACCATTTGCGTAAATAACACACAAGAAGTCTTGCTAAAATGTAGCCTACTGTCAGTAATGTTAGAATATTCTGAAAACTTCCAATTATAAATAAATAATTTCACTGTCAGCAATGAAGAAGTACTCAAAATACTCGGCACAAACATGCTGGTAATCAAATGAGCTTTGTTAACTTGTTCCTTTTTTCTCTCTCTGTGTTCTTTTTTTATTCTTTCACGAAATTAGTAGCACTCGACAAAGAAAAAGTGCGTAAAAATTGGTGTGCAAGAGCTAAGAGAAGTGGCGTCACAACGAACAACCTGGAGAGCACTGATTTCTGCCTTACGCGCTGTGTTTGGTGCTTAAAGAATTTATTATTATTAATGAGCCCTCACCCGATGTACAAATCATGAAAACTTGAAAGTTTTTGTTAAAACCACTTATTATCAGGGAACACTCTTTGAAAACAATCCACGCACTTTCACACGAAATGTTGTCATCAAAGAACTTTTAAATTGAATCTAAAATAACATAATTCTCGCCGTATGTACGTTGGTCACAGTTGAGGAATGCAACATGTTGAAAAATTGTAATGTTTCCATTATATATCTTCTTCTTCTTCTTCCATCCTTAGCCACCGACCG
This sequence comes from Oreohelix idahoensis, assembly GCA_024509875.1. Lineage (NCBI taxonomy): Eukaryota > Metazoa > Mollusca > Gastropoda > Stylommatophora > Oreohelicidae > Oreohelix > Oreohelix idahoensis. The sequence goes on along the minus strand of JAMPIV010003228.1, from coordinate 157,002 downwards.
TCAAAGCAGTCAGTGGCCATTACGCCTAGTGGCGTCTTAGGGCAACAGCAGATAGGTTTTCTTTGCCATTGTTTCCCATCACGCTGTCATGAAATATTCTAATCCACATATATAAATTATTAGGTAAATATGAAGCCTAACAAATAAAATTAATAAAGAGAAGAGCAATGGTAAAATGACAGTGCTGTCACAAGGAATGTACTCGAAATCCCCCTTGTTTTCTGCTTCGTCTGCAAATTGTAACGCTTTCACGTTGATAGTAAAAGCTTACTGTATTATACCCGCTTTCTTCAATGAAACGTGTGCTGTATTTCTTGGAAAAGCATTGAGAGGCCCTGCGTAATGACCTAAATTAATCCTAACATTAATTATATTACGTTACCAAAACGAACGAACAGATGGACAAAAGGATAGCGAGAAGGGAGAGGCAGAAAGCCGAACACTAAACACGCTTCGCGCGATACGCAAATGCTGCCCTCACGCGTGTAAGTCTACATGCACTAATTTTTTTTCAGACGGACAGTGATAAAATACACTACCCTTTCCCAGAGTTAGGTTTATAAATCATAACAAACTCTTATTAGAAAAGATAACATTAGATGGGTTTACGGTTGAGAACATAACAGTACCCAGACAGAACATCTTCGAAACAGGAGGTAAAAGAAATTGCATATTTTGAACGCAGCCACGTAGCTCCTTTAAATTAGTATTTTTGGGTTCCTTAGGGCTTGCTGACAAATAATATGTAAAACGTTACGCAAATAGTCCAGGAATTAATAAATTATACCCAAAATAAAATATTGGGGGTGCCTGACAGCATAAAATCATTTCTGCTCATAAGATTTTTTTTTAACGTGTTTGAAAAAAATTTACGTTACAGAAATAGCCTACCATGTAAACTCCAAATTGATTGGAGCGCAACAAATGAAAGCCTAACCACGATTGGTCGGGCTATAAATACTATCTTGGTTGTTAGGGGAAACGGGGAAAGGTAACATTTTTTCAAACACTTGTCGAAACGGGGCTCATTGGTCAGACTCGCTGATATACACACTTGGGAGCGTTAGTTCGAAACCACTTGTTTAAAATAGCTTGATAAAGCATCAGTGCGTTGAAGCCAGCATATATTTTGCTCAATAAAAGCCTGGAACATAAGCAGATGGAAATTTGTGCCAGTTTGTGCCAGAATTCATTGCTAATCAACGTATCTGTGTTATTCGTATGAATTGTGGTAAGCTTGAACCATTTAATATCTTTTAATGAAAATTGAATGTGAATTGTTGATTTATGCCTGTATATATATGTGTAGTTCAGTGGCAAACGTGAGGAAAAGCCTAAAATGCTCCAGCCTGAACAGAGGGTGTCGGAGAGAAGTAAAACGGCATGGAATGGCCAAACAGTACACTGACACCTGGATGATTGACTAGACAGAAATAATGCTGGAAGTGCAGAGGCGTAGTAACCATTAGGAAGGGTAATACTGGAATAAAGTATTTCAGATGAAGCTGACTGTTGGCCTAACGCTCTGAACGCAATGTTTGTGATGTATTGTGATCAGTGTAAAAAGAAAATATAAATTAGTTATGAAGTAGAAGGTACATCCTTCTTGATTTCAGGGACAGTGGTCTTGATGGTACTGAGCAGCACCTAGTCAGAGCTTTGCTGAATCCTGAGTCGGACAGCATACTCCTTGGTCTTTTTAGCTATCAGTGAGGTGTCTCCTGAACCCAGAGGAGAATTCGAGCAGAGGAGTCCTTTCCTGCCGCCATCACGCCAGATAAGCGAATTGGCCAGCTGAGCTCAACATTATGGCCCCTCATCTTGAACTGACTTTTTAAAATTAACATTAAGAGGGGAATTTACTTGTCTTAAAATCAGGAACTGTGAACATCTCCAATACTGGTCCCTAAAGACAAACTATTGAAGTCATGATGACAAATACCAACAGAGCTTGAACAAAATAAAACCAGTATTCCTGGTTCCCTTGTAGTTGAATCAGGACACATATTCATTCATGCCAGTAATGAATACATATTGTTATTTGAAAGTTTATCAGAGACTCTTTTAAGATATCTTTGTAGAGTGTTATATGTATGTGAGTGTCACAGTGTTGTCAAGAGTAGTGGATTAAATTAAATTGTTTATCTGTCTGTTGTTGTGACTTACACTTCACCATACTCATACCCTAGACACATAACGTAGCATCACACTATTCCAGAATAATTCTGACTGAGATATATAGATATGTGGTAGCAAGTAAGGTTATCTATAATACACTACTCTTAATAGATATAGATACCTTCACAGCTGATCTCAGTCAGTACACTAAGTTCCCTATAAGTATTTATAACATCCCACTTCACCACATATATTGGGGTCTCGCTCTTGGGATTTTGAATCTTTCCCTATTAAAAATATTGGGGGTAATTCACTTCAGGGAATATAAGAATTAAAAGGTATCCTTGGGTGGAATTAAATAAGGTTGAGCTCACGGTGCCTGTGTTGTCCATTAGATATATAGTTAGAAATTGAATTGTTGGGTAGACATTATAAACATTTACCTGATAGACAATGGCGGACCTGGCCAAATTTCGATCTGCTGCGGTTCAGACTGCAAAAGAGTTAGGATTAGATGGGCAAGTTATGGTTGCCTATGTCACTACGGAATGTGACAAATTTATTGAACGCGAAGAAAGAAGATTAGAAAAAGAGGCCGAAAGAAAGTTAGAGGCTGAGATTAAGAGGTTGCAAGCTGAGGCTGAGACTAAGAGGTTGCAGATTGAGGCTGACAAAGAGGCTAAAGCATTGGAAGCCGAGGAAAGAAGACAAGCTGCAGAAAGGGAAGAGAAGAGATTAGCTGCAGAGAGGGAAGCAGAAAAGGAGGAGAAGAGATTACAAAGGGAACATGAGTTACGACTAAGGGAGTTTGAGTTTCAAGGCCATGCTCCTGAAAATGGTGCCAGTCCCTTTGCCTCTGATGCTACGGTTACTCAGGGAGCCTCGACCTCAGCTATGAACTTTCATTTAGATCATTTTGTTGAGAAAGACGATGATATTGAGAGCTATATAAATAGGTATGAGCTATTAGCTACCACGTATGGGTTGGAGAGAGAAAGGTGGAGCTTAAAGTTGTCTCAGGGACTTCGTGGGGCAGCTTATGAAGTTTTTGCAAAAATGAGCAGAGGTGATCAGGAAAATTATGACATGCTAAAGCAGGCTCTTTTGTTAAGGTATGAAAAGAATGCAGAGTTTTACAGGAAAAAATTTAGGAATGCTAAACTACTGTCAGGTGAAACCTATCACCAGTTCTCTGCACGAATAGAGACATACTTGGAGAAATGGACTTCTCTGGGGAAAACCCAAGATCTTAAGGAAATGGTCCTTATAGAGCAACTAAGAGAGTCCATGGCTCCAGACCTGAGAAAGTTTCTCATGGAAACAAGGTGCAGAGAGGCTGGGTGAGTTGCTAAATGTTGCTGAAAGGTATCAAGCAGCTCAAGCAGAGGTAACAGGTAATAAAAAGAAACAGGTGGATAACTTTAGGGCACCACAGAACTTTAATAAATTTGATCCTAGGGATCAATATAAAGGTAAGCACCAATTTGATAGGCCACGGTATGACAATAAAAATAAATTCCCACAATTCGATGAAAGGAAATATAATGAAAGAAAATCTTTCAACCAAGGAAAAAGGTGGTGTAAAAATTGTCAGATGGACAATCATGACACTGACCGTTGCAGAAGGAAACCTGTGTATATGGCAACCCTTCAGGTCAGGTCGACCTCAAGACAGGAGGAGGATATTATGTTGAATACCACTCCAGAAGAGATGAGGAAGGCACAGGCTGGGGATAAAACACTCAAGCCTTGTTTCAGAAAATTGTCAACTTGTCATACAACTCCAGGCAAGGGAGATTTTTACATGAAAAACAAGTTGATGTATAGGAAGACTGGAGCTAGATCCAATGGTCACGGACAGCTGGTTCTTCCAAAGAGATATAGGACAGAATTAATAAGGAGCCTACATGTGAAACCAGATGGGGACCATGAGAAGATAGGTACCATCATTCAAAAGGTGGCTCATAATTATTATTGGCCCAAAGCAAGATGGGACATTGAGAATTTTGTAGAAAGGTGTAGCATAGCACATGAGGGAACACCCACAAGTGGGAACATGGATCAGGACCTGGACACGCCCCGGAGCAAAATTAGGCCTGATAATAAAAAGAAAAATAGATTTGATAAAGTGGACCAAATGGAATGGGAAGCCCCTTTTCACGGACAAGCTTCACTTAACTGTTTTACAATGGCCACTATGCGGAGAGTGCAAAAGGATGTCTTACCCCAGGATAAGCCGACAATCCCTCAATCGGACTTAAACAAACTGGAGGAAGAAGATGTAGAGAGGAAATCTCTCATCAAGAATTTTAAGTGGGGAGACAGCCCCAAAAGAAAAATTGGTAGCGGTCGTTTTGTGAATGATAATTCTGGGAGGAAAAATCATCACTATAAAGCTTCGAGTGGAAGAGACCATACCGGTGCATGGACAAATAGGTCCACACAATTAAAGGTCCATATGTAGCTTTGTTAAGAACGTGGACTGATGAAAAGGCAGAGGAAAACATTACATCTTCATACCAATATGTGAATGAGCTGACCACTCGGTTGAAAACTGGCTGGAAACTTGCCAATGAAAATTTGAAACAAGCCAGGAAGAAACATGCTGCCTATTATAACAGGAAGGCGAAAGACAGAAATTTGGCTGTGGGAGAGAAGGTACTGCTTCTTTTGCCCGGGAGTCAGAATAAGTTACAAATTGGATGGCAGGGTCCATATACAGTTCTAGAGAAGGTGTCTAGAACAAATTATAAGATAGATAAGAAGGGGAAAGAAAAAAATCTATCATGTGAATCTCCTGAAGAAATATTTGGAAAGAGAACATCAGGAAGAGACACACTTGTTGACCTTGTCCATCGCCATGGAGATGAAAAAAGGAACCACTTTCATCATTTGAATATCCATTACACCCCTGTGAGACAGCAGCACAGGTGAAAATCAGTACACATTTAACGAAAAAACTCAGAAAGAGAGAGTGCAACAGGTTCTAAATAATCATGCAGAGGTGTTAACAGACCGACCAGGGCATACAAACCTATTGGAATATGATATGAAACTGATAGACCCCACACCTGTCTGTATGAAACCATATTCGATTCCGTTTGCTAAGGAGAAAGCTTTGAAGTAAGAGATAGACTATCTATTGAAGGAAGGAATTATTTCGCACAGTGAGTCTTCGTATAGTTCCGGTGTTGTACTCTTAAGGAAGCCCTCTGGAGAACATAGACTCTGTATAGATTACAGGAGACTGAATGCTATTACAGAAGGACAGGTGGATCCATTGCCGGATACAAATCAGCTGTTTGCCAGGCTAAATAAAGCTAAATATTTCTCAAAAGTGGATCTGAGTAAAGGATACTATCAGATTCCAGTAAAGCCTGAGGTTAGACCATACCTAGCTTTTAGTACCTCAGAAGGACACTATGAGGTTAATAGATTGCCATTTGGATTGAAGAATGCGCCTAGTGTCTTCTCTAGAATGATGAGAAAATTATTGGATCCTCTGAATAATCCCTGTATAACAAATTTTATGGATGATATCCTTATAGCAACAGAAACATTTGAGGAACACATTGACTCTCTGAACATGCTGTTTGATCGACTTAGGGAGGCAAATTTAACAGCCCGACCAACCAAATGTTGCGTTGGATGTAAAGAATTGGAATTTTTGGGACACACAGTTTATCAGGGAAACATGACCCCTGACCCAAAGAACTTAGAGAAACTACAGAAAGCCCCGAGACCACAAACCAAGAAGGACGTGAGATCCTTTGTCTCATTATGTGGTTTCTACCAGAAGTATATCAAAAACTTTAATTCCATATGTGCACCTTTAACGGAATTGACACGTAAAGGACTTCCAGATCGCATTACATGGACTCCACAATGTGAAATGACTTACCAAGAGTTGAAGGAAAAGCTCACAAGTAAACCCATTTTGAAATTACCTGACTTAAGTCAAGAATTCATAGTAAGGACGGATGCAAGTAATATTGGGTTAGGTGCAACTTTACTACAGAAATCAGATGCATTGGATGGGGAATTAAGCCCAGTGGCATATGCTAGCAGAAAGTTGAATAAAGCTGAAATCAACTACTCAACTAGCGAAAAAGAATGTCTTGCAGTAATATGGGCAATAAAGAAATTCAATATTTATCTATATGGGAAGGCATTTAAGTTGCAAACTGACCACAAACCTTTATCGTTTTTAGCACAGGCTAAGCATGAGAACTCTAGGTTACTCCGATGGTCTTTGCTTCTGGCTCCATACAATTTTAGCATTGAATATATATCTGGAAAAACCAATCTGGGAGCGGATTTTTTAAGCCGCCATCCGTGTGATGAGAATCACCGTAAACCCCAGAAATAATAATAAATTTCTATATGTGTATATAGAATAAAGGACTGACATATAATGTCTGTTTTAAGAGGGGAGGTGTCATGAAATATTCTAATCCACATATATAAATTATTAGGTAAATATGAAGCCTAACAAATAAAATTAATAAAGAGAAGAGCAATGGTAAAATGACAGTGCTGTCACAAGGAATGTACTCGAAATCCCCCTTGTTTTCTGCTTCGTCTGCAAATTGTAACGCTTTCACGTTGATAGTAAAAGCTTACTGTATTATACCCGCTTTCTTCAATGAAACGTGTGCTGTATTTCTTGGAAAAGCATTGAGAGGCCCTGCGTAATGACCTAAATTAATCCTAACATTAATTATATTACGTTACCAAAACGAACGAACAGATGGACAAAAGGATAGCGAGAAGGGAGAGGCAGAAAGCCGAACACTAAACACGCTTCGCGCGATACGCAAATGCTGCCATCACGCGTGTAAGTCTACATGCACTAATTTTTTTTCAGACGGACAGTGATAAAATACACTACCCTTTCCCAGAGTTAGGTTTATAAATCATAACAAACTCTTATTAGAAAAGATAACATTAGATGGGTTTACGGTTGAGAACATAACAGTACCCAGACAGAACATCTTCGAAACAGGAGGTAAAAGAAATTGCATATTTTGAACGCAGCCACGTAGCTCCTTTAAATTAGTATTTTTGGGTTCCTTAGGGCTTGCTGACAAATAATATGTAAAACGTTACGCAAATAGTCCAGGAATTAATAAATTATACCCAAAATAAAATATTGGGGGTGCCTGACAGCATAAAATCATTTCTGCTCATAACATTTTTTTTTAACGTGTTTGAAAAAAATTTACGTTACAGAAATAGCCTACCATGTAAACTCCAAATTGATTGGAGCGCAACAAATGAAAGCCTAACCACGATTGGTCGGGCTATAAATACTATCTTGGTTGTTAGGGGAAACGGGGAAAGGTAACATTTTTTCAAACACTTGTCGAAACGGGGCTCATTGGTCAGACTCGCTGATATACACACTTGGGAGCGTTAGTTCGAAACCACTTGTTTAAAATAGCTTGATAAAGCATCAGTGCGTTGAAGCCAGCATATATTTTGCTCAATAAAAGCCTGGAACATAAGCAGATGGAAATTTGTGCCAGTTTGTGCCAGAATTCATTGCTAATCAACGTATCTGTGTTATTCGTATGAATTGTGGTAAGCTTGAACCATTTAATATCTTTTAATGAAAATTGAATGTGAATTGTTGATTTATGCCTGTATATATATGTGTAGTTCAGTGGCAAACGTGAGGAAAAGCCTAAAATGCTCCAGCCTGAACAGAGGGTGTCGGAGAGAAGTAAAACGGCATGGAATGGCCAAACAGTACACTGACACCTGGATGATTGACTAGACAGAAATAATGCTGGAAGTGCAGAGGCGTAGTAACCATTAGGAAGGGTAATACTGGAATAAAGTATTTCAGATGAAGCTGACTGTTGGCCTAACGCTCTGAACGCAATGTTTGTGATGTATTGTGATCAGTGTAAAAAGAAAATATAAATTAGTTATGAAGTAGAAGGTACATCCTTCTTGATTTCAGGGACAGTGGTCTTGATGGTACTGAGCAGCACCTAGTCAGAGCTTTGCTGAATCCTGAGTCGGACAGCATACTCCTTGGTCTTTTTAGCTATCAGTGAGGTGTCTCCTGAACCCAGAGGAGAATTCGAGCAGAGGAGTCCTTTCCTGCCGCCATCACGCCAGATAAGCGAATTGGCCAGCTGAGCTCAACATTATGGCCCCTCATCTTGAACTGACTTTTTAAAATTAACATTAAGAGGGGAATTTACTTGTCTTAAAATCAGGAACTGTGAACATCTCCAATACTGGTCCCTAAAGACAAACTATTGAAGTCATGATGACAAATACCAACAGAGCTTGAACAAAATAAAACCAGTATTACCTCATTTTACTACTACACAACTGACACACATAGAACATTTGTAATAATATATGTCACTACAATATTCATATTAAATACATTCTGTACATAACTTGTAATTTAAATTGATTGTGATTCCTGGTTCCCTTGTAGTTGAATCAGGACACATATTCATTCATGCCAGTAATGAATACATATTGTTATTTGAAAGTTTATCAGAGACTCTTTTAAGATATCTTTGTAGAGTGTTATATGTATGTGAGTGTCACAGTGTTGTCAAGAGTAGTGGATTAAATTAAATTGTTTATCTGTCTGTTGTTGTGACTTACACTTCACCATACTCATACCCTAGACACATAACGTATCATCACACTATTCCAGAATAATTCTGACTGAGATATATAGATATGTGGTAGCAAGTAAGGTTATCTATAATACACTACTCTTAATAGATATAGATACCTTCACAGCTGATCTCAGTCAGTACACTAAGTTCCCTATAAGTATTTATAACATCCCACTTCACCACACACGCCTATTGGCGTCTTTAGGGCAATGGCAAATCAATCCATTTGCTGTTGTTTCCGTAATCGAAGTGACTATTCCATTATATATACTCTCCCAAAAATAGTTACAAGCAACAAAGAAAAGCGTTCAAAAGACGGTGTTCATGAACAGTTTGATTACACTGTATAATGGAAAGAAACCAACAACACTCTAAGAATGTACTTCTATCTGCTCATCCGGGAACGGAAACAGCACACTATAATTAAAAACCCGTCCAGTTTAACGGATTATTGCTAGTATAAATAATAAAATATGTTAATTTTTCACTGCTCAAATGTCCTAAAGCATAAAAAAATTTATAAACTAACAATTTACGTTCAGTGACATTTAAATGTCTTCTTCCTGAAACCAACAAGATAACATTATACAGCCCTACCAAAAAAAAAATAATTTTGGTGCCAAACATTTTACTCTTGATTGTACATAAATGAGGCCTGCTCAATCCAAATATCACATTTACTTGTCTGTAGCAGCTCTAGTTTTTGAGATACAGACATTTTTGTATTATTACAATATTTTCTATATACGGCTATGTAAAAAAAACTATTGCTGTCTAGTCCTTTACAAAAGAAAACTGCTTGTTTACTCTCAGTTTCAGTTTTCCAAGAATCTTCCCAGAATTGCCTTTTTTAGATTTTAAGCCACTGCATGCATGTTAGTATGCTACTTATTTTATTACACTTCTAACAGAAAATGGCATCATCTTCAAGAAGAGCATGTTTTCTTTCACCACATTTATTTTGTTATATTTGTGGAGAGTACACTTTCAAAGAAGAACATAGGAAGCATATTACTGTTTTTGTGAAAAAGGCATACTTTGCTTACTTTAAAGTAAAACTAGGTGACCAGGACAAGTCTTGGGCTCCTCATATTGTTTGCAAAACATGTGTTGAACACCTGCGACAGTGGACTTGTGGGAAAAGAAAATGTTTAAAATTTGGAATTCCAATGGTTTGGAGAGAGCCCAAGAACCACTATGATGACTGTTATTTCTGTGTTGTGAATATTAAGGGAATTAATGGAAAAAATCACAAAATGTGGAAATATCCAGATTTAGATTCTGCCAAGCTGTGATGGAGTTACTGTGATTTAGTCTTCAATAGGCCCCATTTCGTTTTCTCGTCGTAACTATTGAGTTTGCCATTTTTGTCTTCCCTCTATTAAAGATTGGGAAGTATTCTTTTTCTCTCTGAATAATAGGGGTGTTTAGATTTGTTCTGTAGGTAAAGTAATTGCGGGTTTTTTTCTATAGGGATTAATGTAGGTTAGTACTGAATGGCACCAGTCGGCCTTTTTCTAATTATCGCGATCTTGTAATTCCATTTTTTGCGTTGTTAAATTTATCGCGGTCATTTTTCGTGGGGAAGGGGAGATGACCCCTACCCAGGTAACGTCCAACGAATCACATTCGTTTCTGCCCTCGCAAACAGACGTCGTTAGGTAACGTTACGTAGCCGGAAATACGCGCGCATTTAAAGGAAGCAAGAATACACTGGTTCTAAATTTAGAGATGAGCGCATGGAAAATTTTAGAGTATCTTTAATTCTATTGGTTGTAGTGAGACGCCTAGCCTCAAGTAGGTCGGGGGTCAGCGTTGGAAAATCTAAAATAAAGTACGCAGGTTTCAATTTCGGGCCTCTTAGTCTGCAGAAAGTCCGGGCCGTGTATCCAAGCATATTGTCGGCTTCTAACGCTGAAGGAACGCAATATTTGGTATGTCAGTAATTTAAAGTAGCGTGGTAATTAAATCTAGTTCTCTAATAGAGCCTTAGTCCGTTCTAATTTAATTTATTTTTTAACTTTATAACTTGTAACGCCATCATTTATTTCTACAGTGTCTATGAGTGATAAAGAGATATTACGTAGGTGTGCTCCGTAGATTTAATAGAAGGTCTGAAGAAATACACGCATCCTAGATTTATATTAATTTACAGAATATTCTGAAGCACGTGCATTTTATTTCATTGAGAGATTAATTCTGATAAGTCTCCTAATAAAATACGGGAACGGTTTTTTTCGGGAAAATTTAATCACGTGGTTTACCGGGATTTATTTGGATAGAAATTCTAGATGGATAGAGAAGATAATTAAAATATTTTTCTATCTGTGAAAGTATAATAATTGCAGGGAAACCACGTGAGGTAGAGAGGGAAAGGAAATTTACGGTGCCTTAAGTGGTTGTGTAATTAAATATTATGCGGAGTAGTATTTGATTTTTGTGTTATGAGATTTAATGAGTTCTAGGAAATATAGTCTATAGAGATAGATATATTTCTGTGTATAGAGATGTAATATATAAATGAAATGGTGAATTTTAAACATTGATGTGCATTGATGAGCAGTTAATTGTTGTGCATTTTATCATAAGGGGGAAATGATAAGGTCCTGAGACCGCTTACAGAATTAAAGTAGGCCTAAGTACGGGAGGTTTCCCTACCTGTTTTTAATGTTTTAAGGCCTGAGGCAAGCTGTGTATAATTAGTATTGATCAGTGAGTCTGGGGTTTACTAGACAGGCAGGGAGTTGATGGGAATAGCTGACCCAGGGTCAGGAAATATTTATGTATTGTCGTGCACAAGATGAAAGGGGAAATGGTGAAGCAGTCTGCGTTTTGGGTGTTTACATGTTTGTGCTAAGATATGAGCGTGACTGAAGCATCCACTGTTTACGTTTTATATGTAAGTTTATTATATGGAAGTATTTTGGTATTGTAGTACAGAGTGGCATGTCTTTTGTGTCCACAGCAGTGGTCACGGCCCGAAGAGCGGGGGTTGCCAATAAATCTTGTTCCTGACAGCTGGCAAAGGTAGCCAGTCTTCTCAAGAGAGAAAAGTCGAGGAAACGCCAGAGGCATAAGAGCTTGTACCGTGGAGGGGTATCGGCTCTGAGTATTGTGGCCCCAGAGAGAGGGAGCGAGGAAGAGCAGGTCGAGACAGCGACGCAGTCTTCAGTGAAAAGGGTTTTCTTAAGACCCGGAGCTCTAAGCTCATACACACCCATCGAACCCAAGCAAACGGGTTGGTGTGTCTTTTTTTTTAGCCTCGGTCAAAATTAATACCGAAGGGCCTAAACCCAAATGAGGGGTAACATAGCAAGGGAGAATCAGCTTTCTTTTCGCCAAATAGAGAAGCCTCTACAGTCTACGGCAAGTGCCTAGTCATCAGAAGTACGAGTCAGAACCAGGAAGAAAGGGATATCATTTCCCGGTTGCTGAAATGAAACGAGAGCAGCAAGGCAGAAGTGGAGAGAGATGGTGAAAAATAGATCAGGGACCTGCGGAGTCTCATATTATTCTTAGAGGATAGCCTCTGAGCCTTAGAGTTAGAGAAAAAGTCTATTACATAGCAGTGCAGAGTGTGACTTAGTGGCGTATACCGCTGACAGAGTTAGCAGCTGTGCAGATAGTCTTCATGAAGGGTCAGCAGCCATTGACTTTAGAGATAGTAGTGTAATAGAGAGTGGTGGCTACAGTTGAGGGCCACTAAATTAGATGGTAGTAAGAATCTAAGTAATCATTCTGATTTTGTTTCCCCAGCAAGGTGAATGAATGAGTGAGAGTGGTTGGGTTCATATTTTGATGTGTCTTATAAATTTAAATTGAGTCCTCTTTTTATTTTCCAGGGCAGTGCAAACCTGGCACGTTATATATATATTGTTGTTACTATGTTATAAACTTATGTGGATTTGTATAATAAACTTATTTAATGTTCACTGGATCAGCTTCGTCACTGTATAGTCCTTAACTGTTGTCTGTACAGTGGTGTCTGTAGTGTTAGTTTAACCTTATCTCCTTTAGTCTGTTAAAGGTAGCCAGAGGTGGTGAGTTTATAGCATTTCTTTAGTCACGATTTGGCGAGGAAGATTTAATTTCGGTTATCCTCCTCGGGCCAATAGACTCACCCTACTACATTCACTGTCATTTCTCATAATTAATCTATTATCTTAGTCTTTTCTCACACTAGGGTCTTGTCCTACACTTGGGCATAACTCTAACTTAAATCCAACTCGTGACACAAGCGACCTGTTCCACACGGAGATACCATACCAATTCCAACTTTCAGTCAGATTTTGGATTCCCTGCTAGAAGATGAGACAGCAGTGGCATGTGGAATGACAAGTGACAGTGACAGTGATTTCGAAGATGATTTTTCAGATGCTCAACACTTCGACCAGCTTGAACTAAATGATCTTCTTCTTCTTCTTCTTGCGATCGCATCTTTGATGATTACACCGTCAGACGAGTTCTCATGATGAATTCGACTGTTGTTTGAAGTTCCTCTTTAACTCCATATAGCTTTGAGTTTAGTGTTGAGTCATTGGGCCAGTATATCTTTCTTAACTGGTCATACAGAGGACAGTCCTGTAGAACATGCTCAGCAGTTTGTTCGCTTAATCCACATGTGCACAGTGGTGAAGCAGACAATCGTAGCTTGTGCATGTGTTTATTCAGTTTGTTATGCCCTGTCCTGAGTCGAAAAATAGTTATCTGTCCCTGCCGGTCGAGAGTGTGATAGTCGTCTTTGGGTTGGTTCTGTTCTCTTCTGATAGTCTGGATAGCTCTCTTTTTCTCAAAGTATGTGACTTCATTATCTTCTTGTTCACATTCTCCTCCCTTTTTTGCAAGTTTATCTGCCTTTTCATTTCCGGGTACACCACAATGAGATGGTACCCACTGAAGTATGGTTCTCTTTTTGGCAGCTACCTTGTTTAGTTCATTTCCCAGATGCGGGAGTTTACCACCCTTGAGAGCTTGCAGGACAGACAGTGCATCTGTGAGGATGACTACCTGGTGGCAGTCAGAGTTGGTGTTATAAATCATATTTGCAGCTTGCTCTAGAGCTTGAACCTCAGCTGTATAGTTGGAACAGAATTTACCAGTGGGAATGTGCCTAGTCTCATAGTGGTTGTCAGGATATGAGATAAAGATACCGGCACCTCCATTCCTAACAGCATTAGTTGCTGATCCATCTGTATAGGCATGTATCCATGATTGATTGGGATAGCTTTCTTGGATCATACTCAATGTAGCAGTTCGTTTTTGCAGATCATTATACTCACATCCACTTGTGAGACCACTGACTGATGTATTAATTTGGAGGGCACTGCTGGCCTGCTCCCATGGTACAGGGTATAGGGTGGGCTTCAGTGGTGTTGTCTTCATGGATAGGTCTTCTTGATGCTGTCTTATAAGTCTTTTCCCCCGATGCACAAAGCTGCTACGCTTTAGACGTCCCAATGCCAGATCATCTAGTCTTGCCTTCATTGGGTGCATTGGCATACTGTTGTACTTTTCCATCTGGATCATGGTTTTTGTGTCTCTTCTATGGGACAATGTCTGTAATCCAGCAACCTTCTGCATCTCTGTTATTGGTGTAGTTTTCATGGCTCCTGTAATGAGCCTGAGAGCTTGATTTTGCACCTTGTCCAAAGACTGCAGATGTGAGTTAGCAGCTGATGACCATGCTGCTGAGCTAAACTCTAAGTGTGGTCTTATTACTCCATTATAAATCTTCTTTAGATTTCGTTCATTTGCTCCCCAGTTGGTACCTGCTAATTTTCTGAGTATGCCTAGTCGTCTTCGGGCCTTTCCTTCTGCATTTTCAATATGCTTATTCCATGTAAGCCTTTGGTCAAATGTCACCCCAAGATAGGTGGGGTAGCTTTCTTCCTTGATCACGGTTGTCCCTAGGTGTATGTTAGCTGATTTGTCCTTGGGGGCGAGGGAGAACAGTGTTGTGGAGGTTTTGTCTGTGTTTATTGTGATAAGCCATTTCTCTGCCCATGACACTAGCATGTCTGCTGCCCGCTGCATTCTATAATTTGCTGTGGTGACATTTTCATCAGCGCACCAGAGTACTAGGTCATCTGCATATAAGGCAGCTTTAACTCCAGCAGGGAGATCTTTCACCAGGTCATTGATGTAAACAAGGAAGAGTGTTGGGGAAATTACTCCTCCTTGAGGTACCCCCTGATGGAGCAACACTTTTCTGCTCTGCAGACCGTCAAGAGTGACTCTAGTTCTCCTGTTATGCAAGTATGACTGGATCCATTTCATCATGTTGCCTTGGATTCCACTTCTCCTAAGTTTTGCAATGAGGCCATCTTTCCACACCTTGTCAAAGGCCTGCTTGAAGTCGACCCAGATCGTTAGGACCTTTTTCTTCTCCTGGAAGGCATCTTCTATTGCTTGAGACAAGTAAGTAACTTGGTCTTCTATACTGTAGCATTCTCTAAATCCAGCTTGTTCCGGCACCAGGATCTGCTCAGACTCTAAATACCATTTCAATCTGTGGTTGACTATTCGCTCCATAGTCTTCCCAACACAGCTTGTGAGACTGATTGGCCGGTAACTTGCAGCCTCGGTCTTACATTTCCCTTTCTTTAGTATGGGTATTGTGATGGCTTCTCTCCATACTTGGGGTACCGTTCCTTTCAACCAGCTGTGGTTGAATATCTCAAGCAGTTTTGTCTTTGCTGCTGAGCTCAGATTTACTAGCATTTCGTTGCTGATTTTGTCTGGGCCGGGTGACTTTTGAAACTTAAGCTTGGAAATAGCCTTCTGTAGTTCTCCTAGTGTGATGGGTTCCCTCATTGGGGCAGGAGTATCTGTCTGTCCCATGGTTGCCAGTATTTCTTTTCTTATCTCTCTCTGATGATCTATGTTAATGGGTAAGTTGCTTTCTGAACTGTATCTTCTAGCAAACAAGTCTGCAGCTTGTTTGCCTCTGAAAAGTTTGCCACCTTCATCCAATGTGATAGTCTGCCTAGGTGAGGAACGCTCTTCATTTAGAGACTTGACTAATCTCCAAAGTTTCCTGCCGTCTTTCTCAAGGTTCAGCGATGCCGTTTTAGTTCTCCAGCTTTTCCGTTTTTCTTCTAGCTTTGTTCTCTGAAACTCTGCTACAGCCTTTTTCCATTTGTTGTGAGTTTCAAGTGAAGGCTGAGACTCTGCGTCCTTTCTAGCCCTGTCCA
Source organism: Oreohelix idahoensis (assembly GCA_024509875.1). Classification (NCBI taxonomy): domain Eukaryota; kingdom Metazoa; phylum Mollusca; class Gastropoda; order Stylommatophora; family Oreohelicidae; genus Oreohelix; species Oreohelix idahoensis. The sequence goes on along the minus strand of JAMPIV010003228.1, from coordinate 141,038 downwards.
TAGCTTCCTGACGTTCTTGGAGTGTGCTGGACCAGTATGGTATGTAGTTACGCCGGCATCCTTTGGGAATGGTTTCTTTTGCAGCTTGTAGTATGCATCTGTTGAAGTCTTTTACCACTTCATTAATGTCTCTGTTCTGTACCTTGAGGGTAGACAGCAGCGTGTTCACCTGATGCCTGAATAAACCCCAGTTGGCTTTTTTGTAGTTCCATCTTGTAATGGCTGGGCCTGTACTGAGAGTTGCACTCTGGACAGTAAGAAAGATTGGGCGATGGTCGCTTCCCCCTAGTTGGTCTCCTACTTCTCTACTAATAGATCCAGCTATATCTGGTGTGGAGAAGGCAAGATCTGGTGTTGAAGTTGTGTGCCATCCTCTGGAGTAGAAGGTAGGAGTATCTGTGGCATTATTGACTAGGATTAGGGAGTGATCATCTTGCCAAGTTTCAACCTCTTCACCTCTGTGATCCAGATGGTTATAGCCCCAGCTCTGGGAGTGGCTATTAAAGTCTCCAACTGCTATAAAGTTGGTGGCTGGTACCTGTATAGAGCTGAGACTCAGGGGTTTGTTGTTCGGACAGTAATAGTTCAGGAGTTCTATTTCCATCTTGTCTACCTTTATCTGCAACAGCTGATATTCTGCTCCATCCATGTAGGTTTTCCTTTCGTGTGCAGGAATGTTATTCCTTACAAGAGTAAGTACTCCTCCTTTTCGTCTATCTTTTCTGTCGGATCTGAAGCATTGATATCCCCTTATTTTAAAGGTTTGATCTGCTTTCAAGTGAGTCTCTTGGATACAGCAAACACTGACTTGCTTCTCATACAAGATGTTTTCCAGCTCTGTCTTTTTGCTGTATCCAGCCTGCTTGCTGTTCACTCCCTCTGCATTCCAGTGCATCATGACAAGTGGCACTCTGGGTTTCTCTTTTTCTGTTTTGTTTTGGTCAGTAGTTCTCCTCCGCCGTCTGCTGACTCCACAAGACGGTCTAGAGGGTCCTCCAGTAGCTGAGGGTGGGCTCTGTCGAGGCTCAGAGCCCGGCACTGCACCTGCCTGGTGGAGCTCCACAGGGCGAGCACCAGTACGAGATTTATTTGACGGTGTACTCTCCATAGAAAAAAAAAAAAAAGCGAGTTGCGTGATACTGTGGTTTCCGGTGCGCCTTCTGGCCCAGTATCTATGACTTTAGCACCTGTTCAACGGGAGAGTGGGCTCATCCCTAATCTGTTTATGTTCCCAGTAGTAGACTATTCGCAAGCAGCCTGGGGGTGTCACTGCTCTGCGCGGACCTTGTTTACCGAGGCGGCGTCCGAGCTCGTATGGTGAAAATATGGTTGCGTTATCTTCAAAATAGCCCTGTCTTTCCCATGGCTTTTCTGCCATCCTGCAACTTTGAGTTAGGGAGTTCTGAGCTCCAGTCTCTTTCCCAGGCATTTTATCCTGGCCTGGCACGCATACAGAGGACCCCACTTCTGGTTCTAAGTTAGCAGTTGGGGATAGGTGGGGTAGCACACTGTGCATTCCCCGTCATCCAGGGGGCTCTCCAACTATGCAGAGCTTGCATAATGCTGTGCTCTGGTTCTGGGCTCTCCCAAGGAATCCTCACGTCCTGCACAGAGCCACTTCCAGATACCCACCACCTGCCAACCCTCCATTGTAGAAATCTCCTGCATGCGGCCATCCAGTCAAGAGCCAGTATTAAGTCTGGTGCCCAAGTGATCCCCCCAAGCTCAGTGTGCAATGCTGGGTTCTCATCATGCTGCAACACAGGGGGGATTGTGATGCTCAGCCATCTCTCTCAACTCTGCACCGATAAGTGACATCGGGGACTTAACTGTGCCTCAGTACTGGGAGGCCCCGTTTCCGGGTACACCACACACAGCCAATTGAGGCAACGGTCGCCGTGGGCGTGTCTTCAGTGGGGAAGTTGTGGAGTCTTCCTGTCCATGTTCTTGCACATCCTAACACTGCCCGCAAGACATCGGAGGTTTGGAGAGTGGCCTTCTCTGCTTTTTTTTGAGCCGGGGTGGGCTCCCCGGGCAAGTCTCGATGGGGATCGGGACGTGTCCACGCGCCAGTGGGCCCAGCATCGGCCGCATCTGATGGAGGACTTGCTCTGCCAGGTTTGATGTGGATTTCCTACCGCCCCGGGTAGAAGCCAGAAGTGTACTGTGCCAGCTCTGGGGGAGATAAAGGGGGTGTTTCTGCGTCTCCTTGTGATACGTAGCCAAGGTAGGGCTCACAGTGCTCTTTCCCCGCCACCAAATTGCCTGCTGGTTACGCCGAGTTCTCCGAGCTCTAGGCATGTGACCAAGAGTTGAAGGCAATAGGATCGTCAAGTCCTGAGTCTCTGTGCCTGTACGATGGGTTCCGATCTTCAGGGAGCAGTCCACGCTCGTTCCCACTCCCAAGACTTGTTCAGTATCCATCTGGCTCCTTCCCACCCACAGAGGGCGTGTACGGTGTAGTACACCGGTTTTATTATCGAGGTTTGCTCCTCTAGATCCGTTGTGTTTAGCCTGAGGATTCGCACCCTCAGTTACCAGGACTACCTCGAGGAGGGTGTGGCTCTTCACCACGCACAACGATCTTGGGGTATGAGAGGTTTTGCTAGGCCAAGAGACTAACACCGCAATGGTCGCTCCTTTCATGAACAAGAATTCACTAGGCCTAGGGTGAAGCAAGGGGGGAAACCCACTACCCACAACACCAGCACATCATACCCCCTGTCTGTAAAGACTTTGCCCCCTAAATGATCTAATCCGAGATCTATATCTCTCCAAGGAATCTTCAGAACTTTTGGCTTCAAGATTGAAAGAAAAAAAATTACTGACTGCTGAAACAAAGGTTACATTTTATCGCAGCAGAGAGCAAGGTTTTATTCCATTCTTTTGTAAAGAAAACAACCTTGTGTTTTGTACTAATGTAGGAGGTCTTGTTAACAAAATGGGTGTAAGTTATACATCAGATGAGTGGCGACTTTTCATTGACAGCTCTAAAAGAAGTTTGAAGGGTGTTCTCTTACACAATGGTAACAAATATGGCTCAATTCCAATTGCTCATTCTACTACAATGAAGGAGGAGTATGCTACAATAAGCACAGTTCTGGAAAAATTGAAGTATTTAGAACATAACTGGATGGTTTGTGTAGATCTTAAAATGATGAACTTCTTGCTTGGCTAGCAAATGGGATTCACCAAATATCCATGCTTTATATGTTTGTGGGATAGCAGGGCAAAAGATATGCACTGGACAAAGAAACAGTGGCCGTTGAGGGATAAATTTAAAGTTGGAGAAAAAAATATTGTCAATAAGCCTCTCATTGATCGAAAAAGAGTTCTACTGCCACCATTACATATAAAGTTTGGCTTGATGAAGCAATTTGTTAAGGCACTGAACAAAGATGGTACCTGTTTTAATTACTTATGCAGAAAGTTTCCAGAATTGAGCATAGACAAACTTAAAGCTGGAATTTTTGATGGACCTTAAATTAGAAAGTTAATAAACGATCCAAATGTTATTGATTCCATGAACAAAACAGAGTCCACAGCCTGGTCATCATTTGTTTTAGTTGTGCAAAACTTTCTGGGTAACTTTAAAGCAGACAATTATTCTGAATTAGTTGGAAACATGCTGTCGAGTTTTTGTGAACTTGGATGCAACATGAGCATAAAATTGCACTACCTCCATAACCATTTACATTTATTTCCGGAGAATCTTGGTGACTTTAGTGAGGAGCAAGGTGAAAGATTTCACCAAGATATAAAAACAATGGAAGAGAGATACCAGGGACTTTGGGATGCCCACATGATGGCAGATTACTGTTGGACCCTTAAGCGTGACTGTCCGGGCATATCACATTCCAGGAAGTCCTCGAAAAGATCCTTTTTGCATGTTGACTAAACAAGTGCTAGTGATAAAGTTTTATTACATTTTTGGTAATATATGCACAGTAATTACATATAATATGAATGCAGACTAAAGTCAAAATGCCACTGATAGCACCTAACTCTAGGATTGTACATAACAATTGCCCTACTAATATGGTCATTCTTAGTTATCTCAAAAACTAGAGCTGATAGAAAAAAATCTGATTACATTTTTGGAATCAGCAACCCAAAATTACCCAAGAACAGCTATAAAATTTAAGGCACCAAAATGTGTGTATACCAGTGTTATCATTACTGAGTGTGATAAGGCTTCAAGCAAAGGATTCCTATTTTTCAGTGGATTTCTATCACCATGCCTAAATGAGACATTTTTTAATGACACTTTTTGAAACAAATTTTAAATTTCATTATTCAATTAAAAAAAAAAGAGAAAGAAAAAAAACAATTAGTGTCACAGCGCTATTTCGCAGTGCATCTTTGGTACGAAAAGTTAGCCGGGCAACGCCGGGTATAGAAAAACCGGCGAGTCATGTGACTACCGGAAGTCGGGAAATCAGGCGCGAAGGTAGTCAGTGAGAATCTAGCCAGCGTCCGCGTTGGACGCGGATATTTCCCTTTTGCAAGCAAGTTAGCTGTGAAGTTCATGTTATGGACTATTTGTTATAAGTGCTTGCCATATTCTGGGTCTGATGGATTATTAAGTTGTTATTCTAGTGCAGTGTAGTGTCTAGATTGTATTTGCTACAGGCCGTAGATTTATAAGTTGTCATTGAGTTGAGTGTACCATTGTCACAGTTTTGCCGCTCATGGTGAGCGATAGTCATTGTAGTGTTGTTTCAGTGTAGGTCGTACTGTCATGTATGATACTGTTAAGGCAAGTTACATTGGCATTTCATTATTGTATTTTGATATGTTTATTGGCCGTGTGAGGCCTTTTGTATGGTGCATAATATTAAAGGGAAGTACCTGTGGAAGGTGTTGATTACTTATGTCAGCCATTGTTGTGTGGTCATACTTCTAGATGAACGAGCTTATAATAGTTATTATAAATCCACACTACTGTGGTGCAACCATAGTAAATTGGTTCTTGACAATTAGTATGAATAGTTTCAAATGTTTTCCCATATCTTTGATAAAATTGTTCATATTTTTTAAGGTTTTTATTTATGGCAACTGAAACTTTGTTCACCAAAACATTTAAAATGTTCTTAGACATCATATACCAATAAAATTACCCATTTACAATGAATAAAAAAATGGTTGTATAAAATACATTTTTTGTTTCTTCAGGTTTCCACTAAAAAGCCCACATATTTCATTGTCTCACCTGCCACAGCCTTTCTGTGTGAGGAGTCCAGAGCCTGATCAATTTCATCAAAGAGATAGAAGGGTGCAGGATCACATTTCTGAATGGCAAAAATTAGAGTCAGGGCTACTAGAGACTTCTGACCTCCAGAGAGCTGCTGCATGTCACGCATCTCTGCTTTGTTGCCGGTGAATGACACCTGGTAATTATCATATGGCATAATGAAATGTCAAGTGAAAAAATTATATAGACATTGGCAGTTTTAACACTGTGATAATACATGCATCTGCTGAATCTGTTCTTCAAAGGCAAGGAGTGACTACAAACCATAATGGGCCAAAGAATTGCTACAGACTGACCCTTACCACTATGTCCTTTGTTTGTACATTTTAGTCAGAATAAATAGGAGGATCCTGCAGACACAAGTAGAACATCCCAATTAAGATAGTTTGGCCATGTCTGCAGAATGGGAGAAGGTTGGATACCACGACAAAAATGGGAAACAAAAAGCCAGGGATCCAGACCTCCAGGATGACCTAGAGTTTGCTGGGAGGGTAACATTAGACAATCTCTGAAAGACCAAAGACTAGATTGAAACCAGGCCATGTGGAAGACAGCCGATATGATAGCATGGTGCTCTCTCTGGCAAACCTCTACACCCCAGGGTAGAAGAGGAACAACTAAGTAACTAATTATAAAAAGGAAGAATGTTTGAGAGAACATCATTAGATACAGTTAATATACTGAACACCATTAGATACAGTTAATACTGAACACCATTAGATACAGTTAATATACTGAACACCATTAGATACAGTTAATATACTGAACAGAGGAACCGTTATCAGATGAACTATACTTTCACTTAATTCTTCTTCTTCTTCTTCCGTCCTTAGCCACCGACCGTCAAAGCAGTCAGTGGCCATTACGCCTAGTGGCGTCTTAGGGCAACAGCAGATAGGTTTTCTTTGCCATTGTTTCCCATCACGCCTATTGGCGTCTTTAGGGCAATGGCAAATCAATCCATCTGCTGTTGTTTCCGTAATCGAAGTTTTCACTTAATTATAATAATAATAATAGCCCCGTCAGTCCTAACTGACTATGGGAATGCGCCCCTGAGGTGACAGCCCTCAGCTGCTTATTTTCCTCGAGTTCCTTTCGATGTTTTCTCCTCTCTTCTGCTTGTTGTGTGAGCTTCTTTTCACCCAAACTGAGGTGGCGCCGCAGATAGCATCGCCACTTGGTGCGATCGGTAGTTTCATCCTCCCAGGTTGCTGGATTTATGTCCAGTGCCCTCATGTCTCTTTTGCACACATCTTTGAATCTCAGCTGTGGTCGCCCAACTGTTCTTTTGCCATCTGCCAGTTGTCCGTAGAAAATATCTTTCGTGATGCAACCATCTTCCATGCGGCGGACATGGCCAAGCCAGCATAGTCTGCGCTGTCTAAGCAGTGTATACATGCTTTGAAGGCTAGCACTTAATTATACATTTGTATGTAAGTTACTTACTTACTTACTTAGTCGTTCCCCTTCTACCGTGAGGTGTAGAGGTTTGGAAGAGAGAGCGCCAGACCATTCTATCAGCTGTCTTCTTCCTGGCCTGGTTCCATTCTAGTCCTCGGTCCTTCAAAGATTGTCTAATGTTGTCCTCCCAGCAGACTCTGGGTCGTCCTGGAGGTCTGGATCCCTGGCTCTTTATTTCCCATGCTTGTCGTGGTAGCCGATCTTCTCCCATTCTGCAGACATGGCCAAACCATCTTAGTTGGGACTGTTCTATTTGGGTCTGCAGCGGATGGGATTTTAGGCCTTGACGGATCGTCTGGTTGCGGACCATGTCTCTTCTTGTTACTTCAACCACTTTCCTCAGATACCTCATTTCTGAGGTTTGGATCTGGCTTTTGTGGGTTGTAGTCATTGCCCACGACTCGCATCCATATGTCAAGACTGGGACATAGGTGGAGCGGTATACAGCCATCTTCGTTTTCTTACCAACCTCTTTCTTGCTGAGGAATCCACGATTTATGGCCTGAAAAAGTCTCCCAGCCGCTGCTTTTCGAGTGGCCAACTCTTCTTTGATGCCTCCCTTTCGGTCTATAATAGCTCCGAGATATTTAAAGTGGTCGACCTGCTCCAGGACCTGTTCTCCCAACTTAATCTGATGTTTTCTTTCTTCTCGTGATATCACCATGGATTTTGTTTTAGAGCTGCTTATGACCATCCCTCTCTTCTCCAGCTCTTCCTTCCAGACTTGCAGGTTGGATTGGAGATGTGCCTCTGATTTAGCAATCAGGGCAACATCATCAGCAAATGCCAGCTCCGAAATATAGACCTGTCTCATCTTCCAGTACCCCACTGAATACTTTCTTGTTCTCTCCTTACATGCCTTGATGACATCGTCCATAAGGAGTATGAAGAGGTAAGGTGATAGGATATCACCTTGTCTTACACCAGTGGTGGTCCTGAACTCTTCTGACTTATGGTTTGCTGTCCTCACATAATTTCTGCAAGACTTGTAGAAGCTCTGTATAGCATGAATCAGAGGTGCTGGAATATTCTTCCTTGCCAAACAGTCCCAAAGTTTGCTCCAGGGGACCCTGTCAAACGCCTTTTCCAGACCTATGAAACAAAGATGGATCTCACTCTTATACTCAAGGGCCTTTTCACTCAGCTGTCTGAGTGTGAAGATTAGGTCTTGAGTACTTCGGTTTGCTCGGAATCCGCACTGGACCTCATCCAACTGTGGCTCAGCTAGGCGTCGGAGTCTCTGCTCTAGGATTCTAGAGTAGATTTTACCAGGGACACTGAGAAGGGATATGCCTCTATGGTTTCCACATTGTCGATTGTCACCCTTTTTGAAAATTGGTGTCATGATGGCAATCTCCCAATCCTTTGGTATGGTCTTGTTGCACCATGCTGCCTGTAGGACCTTTAAGAGTAATAGGTCGCCTGATGCTCCCATGTACTTAACCATTTCTGGTGTTATATCATCATGCCCTGTTGCTTTGCCCATCTTGATTTTCTCTAGTGCTGCCCTCAGTTCTTCCATCTTTATGTCATCTTCACCATCATTAGTTTTCTCTTCTGTGCTAGTGGTTATCATTTCTGATGCTTCATGTAAGTTACTTTCAACACTTAATGATGAAATGAAAGTTATTTTTCTGTTGCTTTCAATATTAATCATTATTAAACTTTTTATGAATGATAAAATGATAGAATTCCAATTTAATTTAAAAAAACAACAATTGATTATCAAATATAGTCACTACACAAATACACACAAGGAACAAACTATGTAATACATTCTAGGGATCAGAATATGTAAACAGCAGTTAGAAACAGCACGTCACCACTGGACAGGACCAAACAGATCAACTGTAATAGCAGGGCCATTGTGATTATGGTCATAAACTATTGTGATAGAAAATGGAGTCTGACAAGTTATTTCAAAAACTGCATTGCTAATTCCACAAGAGCCTTGGGCAGTCGCCGGAGGGTATCTGAGGAGACAAAGAATGAAAAGAACTACTGATCCCTCAGACATGTCAGAAAGAGGTATGGCAACCTCATCAAGTAAAACAAACTGCTACAAAAATCACTATTACAACAGCACATGAATGTTCTGGTGCAGGCGTTTTGCAAAACTACCAGCTGCAGTTGTTCCACAATCTGTAAGGAGTGAAAGGGGAAATGATGATTAATTACTCGAGACACTTTCTAAAAAATAATCTTTCAGTTCTCGGAAGTATCACACATTGACACAACCACTGATATTTGCACTGACCTTGATGCCCACGCCAGTAAACTGCTCAACTAGTGGTACATCTGCTTCTGCACCCTGTTTTTTTTTTTCAAATAAACAAAAAGAAAGTCTCTCTTTAACATCTTAAAACTATCAAAGTTTTAATGAATGGTATGAAAACTGCTGCATTAAATTACTAATACCTGGTGAGAATACCAACCATTAGTAATACACAATCAGAAACAATATCAAATAATGTTAACTATATAAATGTTACTAACACAACTGATTATGGATAAAAGGTAGTCTCATAGCAGACGCTGCCGAAGGGGAGTGAAGTGTTAGAGACTTCACCATACTAGGTCCCGCTATACAGACTGAGATTAGTTCCATCACCCCTATGTACGTGTGGACAGGCAGCTCAAACAGCCGAACTTATCCTGCAAGACTGCCACATGCTTAGTCAATTGCGGACTGAACATTGGCCCACAGAGACGCACATCCACACAAAGCTGTTTGGGAGTCTTGACGAACTTTCAACCACAGCAACATACATCCAGAGAACCGGACTTCTTGTGTAGACATTACTAAACAACAGCGAACGAGAAGAAGAAGAAGACTAGGTCCCCCATCGAGAGGTGGGGGTGACCAGTTTCCTTCCTCGCTGAGTTTTCCTTCCCTAACTCAAGGTCAGGTACCCATTTGCAGCTGGGTAGACTGGAGCGTGTCAGTACAGTGATTCAAACCCAGCACCTTTGCCATGAGAAACCAGCGTTCTAACCACTCTGTCAATAAGAGTCACTATCAAGCTAATTTAAGGCTATGTAAATAAAATATTATACAGCAGCGATGGATAGAGCATATAACGAGGAAACCTGCTGATAGCAATACAAGGTAGTAATTGTTCTGGTAGCCCCAGGGTGAGAAAAGCACAGGTAGACTCAAAAACATGGAGAAGAGAACTGGAGACAGAAATGAAAATGACGAGGAAGACATGGAAAGACCGTAAGCTGATAGCAGACGTCAGGAAGACATGGTATACGCTTGTTCAAGGCATAAGCTGATAGCAGACGTCAGGAGGACATGGTATACGCTTGTTCAAGGCATAAGCTGATAGCAGACATCAGGAGGACATGGTATACGCTTGTTCAAGGCATAAGCTGATAGCACACGTCAGGAGGACAAGCACACGTCAGGAGGACATGGTATACGCTTGTTCAAGGCATAAGCTGATAGCACATATCATGAGGACATGGTATACGACTGTTCAAGGCATAAGCTGATAGCACACGTCAGGAGGACATGGTATATGCTTGTTCAAGGCAAAAGCTGATAGCACATGTCAGGAGGACATGGTATATGCTTGTTCAAGACATAAGCTGATAGCACACGCCAGGAGGACATGGTATACGCTTGTTCAAGGCATATGCTGATAGCACATGTCAGGAGGACATGGTATACGCTTGTTAAAGGCATATGCTGATAGCACACGTCAGGAGGACATGGTATACGCTTGTTCAAGGCATATGCTGATAGCACACATCAGGACATGGTATACGCTTGTTCAAGGCATATGCTGATAGCACACATCAGGACATGGTATACGCTTGTTCAAGGCATATGCTGATAGCACACGTCAGGAGGACATGGTATACGCTTGTTCAAGGCATATGCTGATAGCACACGTGAGGAGGACATGGTATACGCTTGTTCAAGGCATATGCTTATAGCACACATCAGGAGGACATGGTATATGCTTGTTCAAGGCATATGCTGATAGCACACATCAGGAGGACATGGTATACGCTTGTTCAAGGCATATGCTGATAGCACACATCAGGAGGACATGGTATACGCTTGTTCAAGGCATATGCTGATAGCACACGTCAGGAGGACATGTTATACGCTTTGTTCAAGGTATATGCTGATAGCACACGTCAGGAGGACATGGTATACGCTTGTTCAAGGCATATGCTGATAGCACATGTCAGGAGGACATGGTATACGCTTGTTCAAGGCATAAGCTGATAGCACACGTCAGGAGGACATGGTATACGCTTGTTAAAGACATATGCTGATAGCACACGTCAGGAGGACATGGTATACGCTTGTTCAAGGCATATGCTGATAGCACACATCAGGAGGACATGGTATACGCTTGTTCAAGGCATATGCTGATAGCACACATCAGGAGGACATGGTATACGCTTGTTCAAGGCATATGCTCACTGGGGATCTGAAGGGTAAAGAACAAGAATCAAATATAAAGAATAATTGTATACAACAACAATAATGAAAGCACACCTATGTTTAAGCCAAGCAGGCCTTCAAGTGGGAACAAGGCAAATGAAAACTACACACAAAGACTACAAATATGAGCTGATGAACAGATAAATACAGCAAAGGTGATATATATTATTATTTCAGTTGCAGCTATTTATCATATTGAAGAGATAAAACAGCTATTTATCATACTGAAGAGATAAAACAGCTATTTATCATACTGAAGAGATAAAACAACTATCATTCAGATGAGATAAAATTAATAAGTGACACTCTTCTTCTCTGTCTCCCTCTGCAGCATATTACAGTAGTTAGTTCTTTCCAAGTTTTCCATAACTGGACAATCTTATTAACTTATTCAGTATCCTTCAGGTCCTGGTGGAAAACAGGAATTCAACAAACACACGCCAAGCCCTTCTGTTGCGTGCCACTCATTCAAACGTCTGTTCAATGTTCACTATATCCCTTTCATGTCTCTCTCCAGTTCCCTTCTCCCTGTTTTTCAGCCTCCTCCTATTTCTCTTACCCTGGGGATGCCAGAAAAAGGATTGCCTTGTGATGCTATCAACTGCTCAATGTATGTCATCCAATGCTAGCATCTTCTTCTCGTCCTTAATTTCACTGGATTTGTCTGGTTCCTTCCAGCAGTTCCACATTGATGATCTTGTCATTGCCGTAAAAGGCTGTGATAAGATCATCCTTCTACTCTGCGCAAGCACCCATTTATGAAAGTCTGCTACTTTCTGGTTGTTGTTATTGTTGTTCTCCGTGTTTCAGAGGCGCACAATAGGACTACCTTGACATCTGAGTTGAAGATTCCTTTTTTTTTTTTTTTGGGTAGTTAGCTTGATTTATTTGGAGTCCCATACATTTTCCAATGCAATGAGAGCCCCCTTTGCCTTCTGTATCCTTGTTCAAATACTGCCACTATCAAGATAAAGGCAAATATTGTAACCAATCAGAACTCTTAATAGCCATCCAGATAACCGTATACTTCCTGGATGACAAGCCGTGACTATATGTTTTTGATTATCATATCTTTTGCATCTCACTTTAGGTGTGTTCTGCATTTCAGTCATATGCCTCTTCTGGGTTTTTTTTTCCAGCATATCTTCTTTAGGGTTCTCTGTCAGTGCCAGAAGAATTAAGTTAGAGGCAGGTTTACCCATGTCAAGTCCAAACTATTTCATTAACATATTTTTTTTTTTAAATCTGTTGCTTGGCTTGGCATAGTCTAGATGTGGTTCTGTGTAAATAAGCTATGTAATATAAAACAGAAATAATAAATACTCACATCTCCTTCTATCTCTCCCTTTTTCATCACAAGCACACCATGGCCTTGGGGTACCAACTTCTTGAAAATTTCACTAAAGTAACGAGACACCTGAAACAAAACAAAAAGTGTGATACCGAACAGATGTAGCTGACATCTACTGTTTGAATAAAAGTCATGCAAACTGTTAAGGCCGAATACCATCACCAACCAAGAACTACTTATTCGGAGTAACCAAGAGGACATGCACACCATCATAGCTGGCAGACGCTGGAGTTGGGTTGGCCACGTCCTCAGAAGGGACCCTGATGCCATTACAAGAACAGCTACGCTATGGACCCCCGAAGGAAAGCGAAAGAGAGGCTGACCAAAAACAACTTGGTGGAGAACTGTGATGCAAAGAATGAACCAGAGTTGGGGCACTGTACAAAGGATGGCCGCCGACCGAACAAAGTGGAAGCAATTTGTTGCTGCCCTACAAGACGCCACCAGGCGTGATGACCACTGACTGCTTTGACAGTCTGCAGCTAAGAATCAAAGAAGAAGAAGAAACTGTTAAGGAATGAAAAAGCAGATAAGAAAAAATAAACAACAACAACATTTAAACAGAGTTCTGGTGTAACATCTTGTTAAGTATTGTCTAGGAGCTAAAAACTTACAAACTGCATTTTTCTGTAACAACTACAATCAAAATATAATTATGATTGCATTATGACATAACTTTCAATGTAAAGTGTTATGTAAACAGATAACAAACCTGCTTGAAAGTCAGCTGAATCGCTTCATATTTTCTATGATCTAAGGCATTCATCAGATCTATAATTGACTGAAAGACAAAGAAACAATTTATTACATCACTTTGGGGAAAATGTGCATATCCCATCTTTCAACTTAATCTAATGACAACATGATAAAGGAAATACAAAGATAGCTTTATTGTTCACTGTAATATTAAACATTAATACTAATGTTATCATGAAAATTAACTCGGCGACAGATTAGTTCTGTACTACAAATTCATTACGATAATTACAAAAAGTATTCCTGGCATAAACAAATTAATATCCTATACTACAGTTGCAACATAAACAATAAAATGGTATTATGTGTTTTACAAATGATAACAATTAAAGGCAGTTCAAAGATATCCTTATTGTTCACTGAAATGTTACGTGTAAATAATATCATCACTATCATCATAATTCAACATTAACCTTGCAACAGATGCATTAAAAATGTTTTACAATAATTACTAAAAGTATTCCTGGCAAAAAAATGAATATCCTACTCTACAGTCGCGATATAAGAGTTAAAACGGTATTTAAGTTAATTTTGCAAAATGGTTAGTACAGTCAATGAACATATACGGTAATGAATATTAGACTGTTAAAAAAAAAAGCTATTCCTATGTATAATAAATTAATGTACTACATCACACCAAAGCCAACTATGCATGGAGGCATATCTGGAGTCATCCTTATATGACCACCAGCTATGCACAAAGCTACAATATATGTACGTGGAAGTGAACCTATATTTATGAGGCTAATTACATCCTCACTGACTCTTGAAATCATCCACACACTTCCAGGGATTCCCTCTGTGGCGAAACTTGTTGAGAACCCAGCATTGCACACTATGCTTGGAGAAGTCACTTGAGCCCCAGGCATAATTCCTTGGCTGACTTGGTTGACTGCATGCAGAAGGATCTCACTATGGACCCAGTGATAGGCAGGGGAAGCTGAGAAGTGGCTCTGTGCAGGACGTGACAAGTCCTTGGGAGAGCCCAGAACCAGAGTATAGTATTTGAGCTCTGCATAGTTGAAGAGCCCCCTTGGATGGCGGGGAATGCACAGTATGCCACGCACTTCTTACTCCTAGCTCGGGACCAGATGTGACGATCCTTTAAATGCAACTCAAGCTGTAGAAACTGGAGCTCATGACTTCAACTCAACATGTTTCGGAATAGTAGAAAAGCCTAGATCTACAGTGTAGATAATACCAAGGAGTCTTCAACTGGTATTGACTGCTAAAGAGCGAGAAGCTCAGCAGCCCTAGTTAAACAACAACAACAACAACAACAACCAAAGCCAACTGCAGTAATTCATTCTCTCTTACCTGTTGTGCTCTGTCTAACTCCTCTTTCCTTTTCATCAACTTTTCCTTCTGGTCTGAAAAACTGACAAACTGGTCCAGGGCTTTCTTATTGACGTGGCTGTATTTTTTTATCTGCTGATTGCAACTTTCTAGCTTCTTGAACAGCTGAATTATAAGAAAATATGATATTTTACTGCAACTATCCAGCCATAAAAAACTCTTGCATCCATCAACACACTGTTGATGGCTATAGTGTGAGAGGTTAAGCAATGTTCTAAAAGAGATGTGAAGAGAGAAACTTGGAGGTCAGCTTCTAGAAACGATGAAATAGTGTTTAAAAAAAGACCAATATGCTCTGCATTCTGACAAGTGTTCAAGAAAAGAATTAAGCAAAATAGATAAACATTAAAATGACTTAATGATACTTTTATGGAAGCCAAACATGACAACAGCATTTAAATCCCCAAAGAAAATTCAGACATGAGTTTGTAAATTGGGAAAATAAAGCTTGATATGAAGATTAAACTAAATATTAACAGTTACTAAATACCAAAAGGCAGGAATGATAAAAGATGGCAATACGAAACTAAAACTAGTGAAAGATCTAAAAATACCTTTGCGGCACATTCATCATGAACAGAGTGACTAACATGAGAATTGAAGTGATCTAAACAGCTTTTATTGGTTTTCATCACCACCGGAAACACTTCCTGTCACTGAACAGTACTTTCTTCACTGGATTCTTCTATTGCATCAGGGCATTCTATTTTTTTTTTTTTTTTTGATTTTCATTGTTGCATTTTTGTTGCAGGTTTCTCTGCATTCTAAATTAACACTGCAAGAATACTTAATGTTTTCATTCTAGAAATTTTCTATAGCTAAGCAAACTTCAAATAAATTCTACATGTAGCAAAGTTTCATTAGTATATAAACCATCCTCATGTGGCAAAGTCACATTAAACTGACTGTTTTATTTTGTGCTTGATATCAATGATCTGGTCAAGGAATCTCTAAAGCAAAACCTTGTCCAGGTGCCACTGAAATTTTAATACCGTTTTACAAAATGCAAGACATAATGTTTAACGTTTCACAACTTTTTAAACAAAACAGATAAGTTTAACCACACATACGCTACATCGAAAAATGAAAGGTAAAAAGTAATACTGGAGCACCATACAATTTCACCTAATCCAAAAATGTAAAGAATGCTATATTATGAGCACTGACCTGTTTTAATGTCAAGTTCTGGTATTTTTCAAAGGCATCTGAAGGCAAGGAACCAAGATCTCTTATTTTTTGCATGCATTCTTCTTTCTGCAAATTAGAAACAATACCAATATAACAGTAAATAAATGAAAATACTGTCTTTATGAGATAGCTCCGTAATGATGGAGTTAACCATGCAAACCTTGTCTATGGGTGATATTTCTTAAACAGGCAAGAACAATGCTCATCTTGGTAAAAGGTAAAGATAGTCCCCTAGGTGATCGTGCTGTAGGGGAGTGAAGTGTTACAGACTTCTCTACAATGTAAGTAAATAAGTTAGGATGCTGCCCTTGTCTGTAACTGTGGCTGACGAAGGGTGAACCCTGAAACGTCTTGTGTTTCCTGTGTACCATCCATTTGTAAAACTGATTCCATACTGTTTTCTTTTTTTTAATTATATGAGACTTCCTTACACTAGGTCTTAGCCTTATGAAGTGGGGTAATCAGTTCTCTTCCTCGCCACCTTTGCTTTCCCTAAGCAGAGGCTGGTACCCATTTACAGCTGGGTATGCTGGAACGTGATGCAAACAGGTTTCAAACCTGGTAATTTTGCCTTGAGAGGCAAGCGCTCTAACGATTCTTCTAATCAATGCTCTGCTTAATTTATCGTTATTTTTAATATTTAAAATGATGAAGAGGCTGTATATGCAAGTCTATACTTCCAGTTTGAAAAAAAAATAATATATCACAACTAATACTTATTCTGATAATTTAACATTTTCAAAAACACTTTTGAATATGGTGAACATAAACACAATATTATCAGACTGTTCAAACAAAAAGTTTAAAGGATATCCAAAGCAACACATTACAAATACTAAACTGATCCAGGTATTTCAAAATGCATTTACTGAAAATATGCAACAGAGACACAAGATACATCTGTAGCCTACAGAGGAAAGTTATACAACAGGTGTTCACTTTTACAACACCAGTCCAAGATGTTTGGTCATTGTGACACCACAGATTATCAATGCTTGACTAATAGTTATTGAGATTAAGTTTGTTACTGATATACTCATTTCATCTTTTATGTTGATAATCCATTTCTTTTTCTGCCTGCCGCATTCTTCTTTGCCTGATACAAAGTAAAATTGTTTATGTGTTTCGGAACTCTCAATATTTCTGCAGCCTCGTTTGGCCTAGCCTTTTTTTTTTTTTTTTTTTTTACAATTTGACACTGCCATTTTTCTTTAACCACTACCAATTTTTGTACTGCCACGTGTAATTTTTTAGCAAATATTAATTTTACCTTGCAAGAAAACTCACAATAAAAGAATATACAGGCAGATGGACAGGCAAATAGACACTAGGAACCCATTGAAGATTATGATTATTTATAGATAATAATAATTTGCCTACGCTGTAGCATTGATAAAAGTGTTACTTTTTTTATATCCCATGGATTATTAATGATTCCATTACCCTAAAAAATAGTTTCTTATTAGGAGTCAATATTTTTTCTGCTTTTAGTTTTCCTGGGTGTGGTATTTGTGATGAGTTACTGTTATTTTTATTTTCAACTCGCCCCATTTTTCTTTTCCATGTAAATATTTGTGTTCTTTTATTATTATTATTATTAGGCGGTTGAGGTTATTAGTTATTAATTCTGGGTTATATTTTTCTTGGACGTTAGGATAAGTCCGACCACCTTCACCTACCCCTTTTATTTGTAGGGATGGGGGAAAGCACGACCCAGATTTACGCGGAACCAGTAAATTTATTCTGGTAGAGAGAAGGTCAGAGGGTTACAGAATCTTACGTGTTATTTCGGTGCGTGAGCAGAAAATAAATTTGCGATTTGGCCGGTCAACGATGAGTCATAGGTTAGCTTATGATATGATTGGATGGTTTAGATTTAATTTATGTGCAGGCATGATAGTAGGTCAAAGGTTGGTTAAAAGCGGTTCCTGATAGATAATGCCAGACGCGTCTGATATTGCATCAGCAAATTCATAATATAAGTAGTGAGCGTCAACAGTCTTTATTGCTCACTAGCCCCAAGAATTTTTGCTGTGAAGTAGCGCCATTTATCAGTCTGCTCAGTTCAAGATATTCTGTACAGTTGGCCTCACGGCGTGGTGGAGGTTATAGATAGGCCTAAGCCTACCACGGACTTTGCCTTCTCAGGAGGAGGCACGAGACATC
Source organism: Oreohelix idahoensis (assembly GCA_024509875.1). Classification (NCBI taxonomy): domain Eukaryota; kingdom Metazoa; phylum Mollusca; class Gastropoda; order Stylommatophora; family Oreohelicidae; genus Oreohelix; species Oreohelix idahoensis. The sequence goes on along the minus strand of JAMPIV010003228.1, from coordinate 123,041 downwards.
GCCGTAATTGAAGAAAACTGGGTACGCGCTTGTACCGGCGCCCAGTACATCTGCAATACTGAGAGGAGTTAGAAGTTCTCTTGACGTGAGGAAACCTACGCCTCAGCAGGAGACTTGCCTCAAATTAAGGAGCTCTTAGCTCGCAAAGGCCAACACAATCAAAACAGGCTACGTTGTCTGGTGTTGTTTTACACACTGCCATAATAATGCAGTGGGCCTAAACCCGAAGCGGGTTAACCCGGCAGTTCGAAGAATTGAGGGTCATCAGCAGGGATAACACCTACAGCCTTAGACAACAACATATATCTGTAGTAAACAAGGACCTCTTCATCAGTATTCAGGAAAAGAGAGAGGGAAAACATACCTTTCCAAATGCTAACGAGAGGAGGTGCGTGACGGAGAAGCAACTCATCAGAGCCTCAGACGAAAGCGTCAGAGAGGCACTGAACCGAGATTACATAAGTCACAAGTGGCGAGGGAGAGTCAATCTCGGTTCTCACCCTCGAAGCTATAAGTCTCATCCTTCCACATTCACTGTAATTCTCATCTAAATCTATCTTCTCAGATTGTCTCATAATTAGTGTCTTGTCTCTGTACTCAGACAGACTAAAATTTAAAGCCATTTCGTGACAGTATTTCAAAGAAGCCAGTTCTGTGTATAATTTCCAACATAAGTCAAGCTGAGTTGGGGAAACCGCATGCACATATAAGGTAATGGATTTATTTCTGCTGGAAATTGTAATAAAGAAGAGCATTTAATTTTTTTTAAATGCACGTTCATTTTTTTCAGGGACAGGGTAGGCAAATGTTAAAAGAGCTAGACCATGAGGATGTGCACAACTTCACATGGAGAGAACAGAAATGAATATAAAACATGAAATAACGGGAAATAACAGCTAAAGGGATCTGGACACAGAAGAATGGACAATTATTTCTTGTTTGCAAAGTTTTTCTTGGCTTTATTTTTTTTTAAAGAAAAGAAAAGCAACAAGATACAAACCTTTTTAATTAGTAAGCTCTGTTTTTGTGAGATCTTATCTAGCTCTTTGGCATCTTCACCAATCTTTTCTTGGATATCTCTTTCTTTTCCCTGGATGTAATGAAATAGCAAGTGTTAAAGCATCAAATTTGTAGAAAAAAATGTCAATTAATTAGTATTTAAAATCACCTGTGTGTTACTAGAGGGCAACAAATAATAAAAACACTGTACCATGTTGCCGAAGGCCAATAAGGAGTGCTAGGCATAGGGTACAATTTCTAACCGATCCTGTAGGAACTAAAAAGCCAACAAACAAAAACTTCCAACATGACAAAGTCACCCAAAGCAAGTTATTCAAATGAGCCATTCAAGGAGGACTCTCATGATTAAGAGAAAGCTCAAAGGAGTCTGCAGTGCTGATTCACCTTTTTTCATCTAGAAAAATCTCCAGATTTGGTACCAGGAATGTTTGAATACTAAATGAACAAGGAAAACCAAATAGGTGGGAGCTAAAATGAGAAACTATAAAACTGGCACACTGGGACTATGTGAAACAAAATGGAAGGAAATAGAAAACAAAAGAAGAAACTGAACAGAGAGAAAAGTGTGCTATCCCCAGGACATAAGAAAGGAAGTACACATCATTGCTAAGGTGTGACTCTAATGCTATCAAAAGACTTGCAGCAAGCATTTATAGAATGGGAGGCAATGGAACCAAGACTAATATTTGAAACATTTTAAAAAATGCCAAAAAGAAAACAAAAGTTGAACATTATCCAATGTTATGCACTAACTAATGCAGCTATTCGTACTACAGCTTGAAGTTAAGCTCCGAATTATACAATCCATTCCCCCCCTGAAATAAATAAAACCCAATTACCCTCCATAATTCTAACTGTGTCTGTAGCTGTTTCTGTTCCTTGTTGAGTTTGTCAATGTTTGCATCAGTTTCTGAAATAAGAGTCAAAAAAAAAGGAAAAATCATATGACCAAGCTATAAATTACATACAAATGGCAAGGCAATGAAGAATACACATGAATCTCTTTATGATAGTCCATGGCAACAGTGATCAAATAAAGAAACATGCTTTACCTTTTACTTCCACCCTATCACTACTGCTGCTAAGCATTGTGGGAAGTTCCAATGACACTTTTGGATGTTGCTGAGTGATCTGTTTTGACCGTACACACTCTCCTCCTCAAAACTTCAGCCACTTCCTTGATCATCACTTTCTTGATCATCACTTTCTGATCTTCCTCATGCACTATTTTCTAATGCTCAAGCATATAAAGTGCAAGACAATGGTTGCATGACAACAGTTGGTCAGTTTTCAATCCTTTCTGTTCTATATATATTATTATATATTATAATAAATAATACATAAATATTCCTTATTAACTCTTGACTCCAGAACAATGCTCAGAGCATTGCAAAATTGTAACTGCTGTGCCACCGTAACGCTCAGAGCGTTGTTTTTAGTTTGTCATGAATAAACCACAAAAATCGTCCGCTTAATGCAATTCATATTTTAAAACTCGTAGAATGACTTCAGCTACTATTTAAACAACTAATTTGAGTGTAGTTAAGCAGCACGTATGCGTGTTTTGATGTTATTATCACAATTTGCATTTTTTTCGTTGTTATTGCTACAGACATATGTCACGCTTTATATTTACATTTTCTAAATCTCCTAAGCGAATAATTGTGTCAAACTACTTAGTAACATTGCTGACATTGACGATAATTGTTTGGTAGTCTATTCTGGCCAATCGAAAAACAACAAAACTAGACCTATAGTAGCATCTAATCACTAGTCCTAGGTAGAAGATGAAGTTAGGGATACTATTAAAACATTCAACAAATGTACAAAGTTTTTATATGATGTTGTTGTTCTTTATTTGTTTGAAAATTACGTAATGCACGATTGCATAATTTATTTTATTCTTATCAGGGACTAAAGTAAAAACTGGTGTGAATAACACTTAATGTACTAACTGTGGACATAATCAATGTTTTTTTTTACTTCGTAAATGGATTACCTTGATGTTTGAAGACTAAAAAGAAAGTTTAACTGTCTACAACAGTAATTTGTCTTTGGTAAGCTCGTATTCTACAGTTAACTTTTTAGTATTTTTAAATTTTATATGCAAAATGTTTTAAGTATACCAAACGTACTTGTGTTAATACTACCAAAGACACTTTATATTACAATTCTCTATCTATTTCCCTACAGTTTGTTTTATAATAAGTACATGTTCACAGAAAAGATTAACATAAAATTTACACTAAAAGACATTACACTTCACCGTATTGAATTCTTCAAAAAATAATTATGGCACAGGGTAGAAAATAATTATGGAGTCAAAGAGTTAAAGCAGCAAAAGGCCAAACTTTTGTATTCTACCATTTGCCTTGAACAACATAAATTGTTATGTTAACCCACAGTGCTTGATCTAAGTTCAGCTACGTGCTATGCAACTCATTGTACTTTATTCCAGCTCCAGTATGTCTTACTCTAACCCATACTGGCCAAAACACCAACAAAGCAAAGAATTTAAACATTCTACAATGGAATGCAGAAGAAGTCATGAATAAGAAACTAGTGCTTGCAGAAATACTCCATGCCAACAATATCAATTGGTCTGTATTTAAGGAAGCTACATATACCAAACCCACAGGTTCCACATAACAGGGTCTCAAACCATAAGGGTAGACAGGGATGGACACAAAGGGGGTATCCTAATACTTGACATAAAACTTGCTCCCAACTAAAGAAATAAGAACCCAAACAAGAGGATAAATTGAGACAGCAGGAGCAGACACTGTGGTAGATTAGGAAATTATTAGGTTACACAACATATGCTGTCCCCTGGTGATGTTAACAGCCCCTCAGAAAGATTTTGGGGGAGAAGAAAAAGACAGATGCCAGGGGAGATGAAGTGGTGAGGTAGTGGAAGATAAGGAAATAGATAATTATAGTTTGTCATCCGGACAGAAGACATAGCAACCTTTTAATTAAGGTGATGGCAAACAACTACTCCAGGCCCTGCTGTTGCCACAGAAGATCTAGCATACAAAACACACAGAACAATACAGGAGCTATTTGGCGGAGGTGAACCAAGCCAGTAAAATTAGCAGTTAATCTCAGTTACATACCACCAAGGCAAAAGCCTGTACTACAAGGCAGCTACAAAAAGGCAAACTGGAAAAGTTCACAGACATGAGTAGGATTGCAAAAAGATCAGCACGTGTAAAAAAAACCAAAATGAGGGAAATGGTAGAAAAGATGAATACAGCATTTATAAAAGCAGAAAAGGAATCAATTCCTCGAACAGCCAGGGAAAAAAAAACTACAAAAAACAATCGGTAGACGAACTGGAGAACTTGAGGAAGAACTGTCAACTGTTAGACAGCAATACAATTAACTCATGAAAGCAATTTATAAATAAAAAATGCATGGCACAGTAGAAAAAGACGATGAATCCAAGCTGCATGAAACCAGTGGAAAGAAAAATTGAAAGCCTAAACCGAGACAAAACTGTGGAAACCTGCAAAATCATTTAACAATGACAACATTAGAATGCCATGCACAACATTAAGCTAAAATCTAGATAATGTTGTTCACAGCTTCTATTTTTTTTTTTTTTTTCTTAACCAGCGGCACTTGGGCTTTCAGCCCTTCGGCCCAATGACATGTCATTGCGAGGCTGGGGAACCTGAGGACTTTCCTTCCAACCCGGTCAGGAGCTTCGCTCCTTCCCATCCACAGAGGGTTTATCACAGGAGTCGTTCAGGTTATTCAGTCAAATTTCCGGTCGTAAACATTCTTTCAAACGCTGACGCCCGGGTTTGAACCATGAACACCTGGTCGCCAGTACAACGCCGAAGCCATTACACCAGCGCGGCTCCCTCACAGCTTCTATATTAGTCATAACTGCCTTAGGAATCATAAAAACAACGAATTACCCTCTCAGGCATAAACAGAAACCAGCTATAATATATAGTTCCTGCCCACGGCAAGATACATGAAATCAGAAGGAAGAGACTCATCAATAATAATAATAATAAATTCTTTAAGCACCAAACACGGCGCATAAGGCAGAAACCAGTGCTCTCCAGGTTGTTCGTTGTGACGCCACTCCTCTTAGCTCTTGCACATTATTTAGGCCCAACGTTCTTCCTTCTCTTATTATTGTTCTTCTGAGTGTTTCTTTTGGTCTTCCTTTTTTCCTCTTACCCTCAGGAACCCAAGTGAGCGCCTGTAGTGGTATTCTGTTGTTTTGCATTCGTAGGACATGACCGATATATGACCATCGTCTTTTCCTTATATAGTCGGAGACATATTTCTGCCTAGTCTTCTCTTATTTGTCGATTAGTCTTGAATTCTTTCCAACTGATGTTCATGAGTTTTCTAAGACATTTGTTCTCGAATGTATTCAGCTTGTTCTCCAATGATTTTGTTATTTTCCAACTCTCACAGCCGTATGTTAACACTGAGATAACATTTGAATTAAACAGACGAAGCTTGGTATGTATATTTCAATGATCGTAATTTCCAAATGTTAGATAATCTATTGAAGGCGCTAGCTGCCAAAGCAATTCTAGTATGGATTTCTCTTGTTGTGTCACCATCCTGAGTCATTTTACTGCCTAAATAATTGAAACATCAAAGGAGGAAGCTAAATTCAAACTGAGGATAAGAAAGCATCTTTGAAGTGATAATTTATAAGATAAAAATAACACGGATGACACTCAGATAATACAGCATACAAGGAAGAGATCAAGTGATAATTTTCAGTTTGAGAACCAGCCATAGCACATTCAGATAGCATCTGTTCAACAAATTCAAAATTGTCCATGCAAGAAGACAAGCAAACAATAGAGCATGTCGGCTCTATGAGACAAGCAGCCTGGCAGCATGGTCTTCATAACCCTTTTGAGGAAGAAACTGTATGGTGATGAGAGAAGCCCACAACAGGCTGCCATTTTTATGACAGAAATGTGTTTATATAACCGTAAACAACAAAAAAGAAGAATTCAGTCATGCTAAGCTAACCCATGGTACCTGATCTAAATTCAATTGTGTAATGCCACTCACCTGCAGTGACTGATTCAAGCTCAGCCATGCGTTTCTCCACCTCTACCTTTTCAGTTCTGTAACCATTTAACCTCTTATCCTGCTCCTCCAGGCTGACCTCCCTCAGCTCCTGCTGCAGTCTTTCTCGTTTTTTCGTTAGATTGTTGTTTAGAACATTCTCTAACTTGTTCTTTTCTGTTTCAAGCTGGAAGAGATGTATATTAAAAAAAAACATTTTGGAAGTGGATAGGACAAACTGTGACAAAACTGCTGGCTAACATTACAAGGAAATTCTTGCTCTAAAACACATAACGCAGAAAGATCTCAACACACAAGGAGATGAAAAATGTGTGGTAGAAATATAATAAAAAGCAGCAAGGATGTGGGGGGAAAAAAACCCTGGGAGAGCTGTCAAGGTTTTGGTATGCTTCAGAGGCAGCTGCAAGGTGAAGAAACTTCAACAGAGGTGCATGAGCATATAACCAGTTTATATTTGAATTGAATAATCAAATAATTTTAAGAACTGATAACAGATACAACTCATAGATGTCTTCAGAGACAATTATTACATGCTGCAGAATGATTCCACATGTCTTCACTACAATTTACAGAGATCCAAAGAGTTTAAAGAAATGTCCTTCTGAACATGTTTTATTGTGTGCTAATGTTGATAATGTATTTGCCTTATCAAATGTTTTTCAGCAAGTCTGTTCTATTGCCGCCTTGTGTCAAGAAGACAGCTAATATACTCTTTATTTTTCTTTACTCTCTTGTCTCTAAAAGTAATATGAGTTTTTATTGAAGCCTATTTGTAGAAATATTTTGCAAAGTGACAACTGCAACCTACATGCTAATCAAGGAAATTCCTACCTTTATTCTCTCTTGCCATGCTTGCCTATTCTCTTGTGTGAGTTTATTGATCTGATCATTGAGGAGGTCTACTTGGCGCTGATCCTCCACAGTTAGCTGTGATTGGAGTTCTGTGCCCAACTCTTCTTTCAGAGCTTCTGCCTGTCCTTTCATAGCTTGTAAACTCGACTCTAAGCTTGCAACACTTTTCCCCTTGAAGCCACATGGAAAGATAAAAATCATGTGTATATTAAAAACATCAATAATCTGAAGTATTAATAAAATGTATAGCATATGTCATGGAGAGATTAATTCGGGTGATTGTGGTGGCCACAGATTCTTGGAAATCATTAGATTCTCAAACGCACTCTTTGTTCATTGCTATGGTTGTCCTTGACATGTGCCAGCACTGAAAATAATCGTGAGTTCCACACTGCTGCAGCAGCCACATTTGCATGAATGAGGCGAACGACTCATGGCGGGATTCAGCATGAAATGCAAGCAAGCAAAAATACAGATAGGGTAATTAGAGTCACATTCTGAGTCTATAGCTAAATATTTGAATTATGTTCTATATGAATCATCATATACTTAAATCTCTTACACCATAAGGCATTAGTTAAATTATACTGAACAGATATTTGTAAAACTGCCTGTAGGCATTCAGCCTTGTACAAAGTGTACAGAGTATAGATACACAGGATGAACTGGTCTGAGAACAACAAGCTTAACCAATAGTATGTATTCTACTTTTCTCTAGTGGGCACTGGGACAAATTACCCAAAAACACTAAGATGACTTGATAAAATAGTAGAATTTTTTTTTTTAATGGCTTAACATCATTGATATCATCCAACTTTTTCAAGAACACAACCAAATCTCGTCACAATGCAAAATAGCAACAGTAATTAAGCACAATTTTAAAAATACAATAAAATTAATTTTTAAAAACTCATTTTACTCTTTACTACAGTTGACATTCAAAAATCCGGCCATCGATAATCCGGTTCCTTCAGTTTTCCGGAATGGATTTTGAAGCGCATTTTTTAATTTACCTCGTTGGCGCGCCACTGTTTTCTGGAGCCGTTTATGTTTTGATGCAGCTGTTTGGGTCTTGCTTGCACGTGTTAACAGGCATTCCTGCTCATTCCTTCTCATTTTATCATTTATTTGCTGCTGTATAGCCCCATTATGGATTCAGCAAATAAAAGAAGTGGTGTAAAACGTAAACATTTAATTTTCTTTCTTTAAAGGACTGTACAGGTAGTCATTTTCTGTTAAATATATACAGCATATATAACCCAAAAAAAATCCGGCATTTTCAACAATCCAGCACTCCTCAGGTCCGGAGGTTGCCGGATTTTTGAATGTCAACTGTATATTCAAAGCGCTAATACGCATAGTGGGAAGTTCCTAATGGTATGCACTGGTGTCACTGTGTGGCCTTTATATGATGGAGCATCCTCATCTCCTCAAAGCTTCAGCCACACAACTAAATCATCAATCTCTGGGACCTTCCTCTCATTTCACTCTCTGGTGATCTAACACGTAAATTGTTTGCTAGTAGTGCCAGTTTTCACCTGGACCAGACGTCCATACCATTTCACTAATCCATATACTCCAACTATACTTGGTCCAAAAATGTGTGTACATCTTGTACTGGTGATGACCTTTCTAAGGCACTGCATTTTCCACTTTTGTGTTTTATTTAATTTCATATCCGGCTCTCACTGCACAGTATGGATAAGAAAATTGTATTAGCAATCAAGTAATGAAAAAATGACTCACTCTTGATGGCTGTGTGGTTTGTAAGGTGGACAACTCTTCCTTTTTAATTCTCAGATCTGCTTGAACTTTTTCAAATGCATCTCTGAAAGTGAGTACAATCTATGACTACCGGCAATTAAAATTTCAGTCAGAGAGAAAAAATAAACCTTTGCTTTTCTCTCTATTAAGCACATTCTCAAAAAAAAAAAAAAAAAAAAAAAAAATTTATCAACGACAATTAATCAACTTCCAAGTGCCATTCGAATTTCTCATAATGCTCAGCAGTTGTAATGGAAGGATACAGAAAATATGCAAATATATAGCCGTAAAATGAAACGCTACACAAAAAAATATAAAGGCAGATTAAATGCAAGCATAATAGTGGAACAGTCAGTGTATCAGAAGAAAGTTTTCATCAAATGTCCTAAAAGTCAATTCACAGAAAGGCAGAGACTGAGGAAGGCAAAGAAAATGATGGACTGAGGGTGTGGCAAAAGTATCAGGAGCAGAGAAAATATCATCAACAAACCACATAAAACACACAAGAACGCCACAAGAAATTCTCGTAATGTTCAGTGGCAAGAGAGGAAGGATAACGAAAGAAGATGCATCACTCTCAAATGAAATGTTACACAAAATTATATTTAATGCAGTTTAAATGAAAGTACAATAACAACAGCGTTATCATCATGGGCAAAAAAAACAAAAAATGGAAATAGATAAATCAAATAAAAATGTAGTTTAAAGTACAAGTAACAATGACAGGAGCTAAAAGAAAGGCAGCCGCAAAGTGAAATCAAATGCACCACTAAGAAAAATGTTGTGCAGCCATGCTGCTTTTTACTTAGGTAAAGTTTTAAGCTCATTTCTCTCATTTATTTACTTGTTATCTATAATATAAGTCCGCTGGGAGGACAACATTAGACAATCTTTGAAGGACCGAGGACTAGAATGGAACCAGGCCAGGAGGAAGACAGCCGAAAGGATAGTGTAGCGCTCTCTCTTCCAAACCTCTACACCTCACGGTAGAAAGGGAACGACTAAGTAAGTAAAGTTATCTATAATATTCTAATTTCTGTTCCATGAAATTAATTCTATCAATAACTTAGATGTTTTGTAATTGTGCTTTTTCATTCTTTTAATGTATGTAACCTTTTTATGCAAATATGTCACACATTTTTAACAAAACTATTAAGTTCTTAAATTTTGATTGATCTCACATTATAAAAATGTTTCTAAACTGAAGCTGTAAATAAAACAAAAATTTTTTTTAAAGAATAAAACTGTAGAACACAACACATAAAGTGACAAAATATGTATATGTCTCACTTGTTTTTGCTATTTCTGGTTTCTAATTTTTGCATCTCTGACAGCAGATTTGTGATGTACTGCTCTACTTTTTCTAGCTCCACCCTGTGACTCTGGTACTCAATCTCCTGCTGTTGTTTGGCTAACGTCAGATCCACTTTGCTCTTTTGCAGGTCAAGCCGTGACCACCGAGTGTCATAATAGCCACCGGTAAGAGCTCCTCGACGACTTACTTGGTCACCTATACATACAACACCAGAATATAAAATGTTATTTAACTGTTCTGGCATACTTATTAAAATCTAAATGGCGTGAAGTACAAAAAGTCTATTAATATTATTACATTGCTTTTAAAATCTATATATATTATAAATTATTATATCTTCAACAATACTTTTAAACACCCGTGTGTTACCGGGGCCCGAAAGGGGAGCAAAGAATAGTAACACTGTCCCCTGCCAAGCATGTCGTAGAAAGCGACTAAGGAGGGTTGGGCATGGGGCCGGTTATCCCATCCTGTAAAAAAATTTAAACCACAAAAAACTTCAACAAATATGGACAAGTCAAATAAAGAAAATAAAACACAGCCATCCAAGACAGGGGAAGGTCCTCTCGTGGGGAGGCGTATGATGCAACACAGAGAAAGCCGAAAGGAGTCTGTGTTGCTGACTAAACTTCTTTTTTCTAGGAGAACTTCCAGATTTGGCACCTGGAATGTTCGGACATTAAACGAACAAGGGAAAGTGGCGCAAGTAGCAGCAGAAATGAGGGAATACAAAATCGAGGTTCTGGGAATGTGTGAAACAAAGTGGAAGGGGGCAGACAGGAAGAAACTCATCACAGGTGAATTGGTGCTGTCCTCAGGACATGAAGACGAAAGTTCACACCACAGTGAAGGGGTAGCTCTTATGTTATCTAAAGAAGCACAGAAAGCACTCATTGAATGGGAAGCTGCTGGACCCAGAATAATAACTGCTACTTTCAAAACAGCTAAAAAGAAAATTCATGTAAATGTCATCCAATGTTATGCACCAACTAATGACAAAGAAGAGTCTGTGAAAGAAGCATTTTATACTAAACTACAGGAAATTATGGATAAAGTAAAAAGAAGAGACATCACAATTTTGATGGGTGACATGAATGCAAAGATAGGTACAGTCAACACCGGATTTGAAGAAGTCATGGGAAAACATGGGCTAGGAGTAATGAATGAAAATGGAGAACTATTCGCAAACTTCTGTGCTTCAAATCAACTGGCTATAGGAGGAAGCATGTTTCCACATAAGAGAATACACAAGGCAACATGGATATCACCAGACCATAGAACAGAAAATCAGATTGATCATATATGCATAAACAAGAAGTTTAGATCATCATTACAGGATGTAAAGGTATATAGAGGAGCAGATGTGGCATCAGATCACCATCTTCTGATAACCAAAGTAAAAATGAAACTCAAGAGATATGCAACAATGCAAAATTATAGACAACAGTATAATGTAGGACAGCTAAGAAATCAAGAAACAAGAGACAAATTTGCGGTCACAGTATCCAACAAATTCCAAGTGCTCCAACAGCTGGAAGATGTAGAGAATACAGAAGACTATTGGCAGCAGGTCAAAACTGTATGGAAGGAGACATGTGAAGAAATACTGGGGAAAAGGGAAAGACAACAAAAAGCATGGATAACAACAGAAACCATCAATAAGATAAAAGACAGAAAAAACAAGAAAGCAGAGTTAAACACAAGCAAAACCAGAAGTTCCAAAGCCAAGGCTCAAGAAGTGTACACAGAAGCAAACAAAGAAGTAAAAAGAAGTATCAAAAGAGACAAGAGGAAGTATATTGAGGAGTTGGCAAGAGAGGCAGAAGATGCTGCAGCCAAAGGAAATATGAGAGAACTGTATAGCAGCACAAAGAAGCTAACAGGGAAATACAAGCAAACAAGTTGCCTCATAAAAGACAAGAATGGGAAACTGCTCAGCAATATACAAGAGCAAATGAAGAGGTGGACAGAATATTTTGGGGACCTTCTCAATAGACCAGCTCCACAAAACCCGCCGGACATCCAGCCAGCAGAAGAAGAGCTACAAATTAACGGTGAAAGACCAATGAAGGAAGAAATAAAGAAAGCCATAAAGCTTCTAAGAGATGGAAAAGCGTCTGGACCTGATGGCATTCCAGCAGAGGCCATCAAAGCAGATATCGACACGGCTACAGAGATGTTATATAAATTACTTGGTAAAGTCTGGGAAAAGGAAGAGATACCAGCAGAATGGAAGGAAGGATATCTGGTTAAGTTGCCTAAGAAGGGAAATTTACAAGAGTGCACAAATTATAGAGGAATAATGTTACTATCAGTGCCAGGAAAAGTATTAAACAGGATTATCCTTGAGAGATTAAAAGAGTCCATAGACAAGAAACTGAGAGATGAACAAGCAGGTTTTCGACAAAACAGATCATGTACAGACCAGATAGCCACTTTGAGAATAATAGTTGAACAAAGTCTGGAATGGAATTCACCACTATACATCGGATTTGTGGACTACGAAAAGACATTTGACAGTGTAGACAGAGAATCACTTTGGAAATTGTTGAGGCATTATGGAGTTCCCCTGAAGATCATTAATTTAATAAAGAAAACATATGAAGACATGACATGCAGAGTTCTTCACGAAGGACAGCTTACAGAACCGTTTGGGATAAGAACAGGAGTGCGACAGGGATGCCTCTTGTCTCCATTTCTTTTCTTGCTGGCAATAGATTGGGTTATGAGATCATCGGTAACACACAACAGAAATGGAATCCAGTGGACTCTGACTAAGCAGTTGGATGATCTGGATTTTGCTGATGACTTGGCTCTTCTGTCCCATAGCCGTAATCAGATGCAGGACAAATTGAAAACACTCGATGAGAGGTCACAGCAATTGGGTCTGAAAATACACAGGGAAAAAGACAAAAATAATGCGAATAAATGCAGGTAATGATAACAGGGTTGAACTTGAAGAAACACCAATACAAGATGTAGAATCATACACATATCTTGGCAGTAATATAGACAAAGTTGGAGGGACAGACAGCGATATCAAAATAAGAATACAAAAGGCAAGAGGAGCTTTCATTGCATTGGGAAATATATGGAGATCAAGAGAAATAGGATCCAACACGAAAATAAGAATTTTCAACTCAAATGTGAAGTCAGTCCTATTGTATGGCTCAGAGACATGGAGAACAACAAAGACAACAACCAAAAAGCTACAGACTTTCATAAATGGGTGCTTGCGTAGAATAGAGGGATTAAAATGGTATGACAAGGTTACCAACGTGGAACTGATGACAAGAACTAGACAAGTGCCAGTGGAACAAGAAATGAGAAGAAGACGATGGCGATGGATAGGACACACACTGAGGAAACCTGTTGATAGCATTACAAGGCAGTCCTTGTTCTGGAACCCCCAGGGCAAGAGAGGCAGAGGAAGACCAAGAAGTACATGGAGAAGAGAGTTGGAAACAGAGGTGAAAATGATGAGGAGAACATGGAAAGAACTTGAGATGATGGCACGTGACAGGAGGACTTGGCATGTGTTTGTTGAAGGCCTATGCTCCTTTGGAAGTGGAGGGTTATGAATGAATGAATACTTTTAAAACTGCTAACATCTGAACAGTACCTACTTTATATTCAGAATTCTACGGATATAAATAACATAAATTATTCACAGCTTCTCATTAGCATAATTCTATACCATTACTCGAGATGTTGTCACGCGCTGGCCTTCAAAGCATGTATACACTACTTAGACATTTCAGACAATGCTGGCAATGGAAGATGGTCGCATCCCAAAAGATATCTTCTATGGACAACTGGCAAAAGGGCAGTAGGGCATCTGCAGCTGAGGTTGAAAGATGTGTGCAAGAGAGACATGAGGGCACTGGACATAAATCCAGCAACCTGGGAGGATGAAGCTGCTCATCTCACCAAGTGCCGATGTTCTCAACAGCGCCACTTCAGACTGGGTGAAAAATGTTCTCATGGCAAGCAGTAGGGAGGAGAAAATGTCAAATGAAACACCAGGAAAAAAAGCAGTTGAGGGCTGTCACCTCAGGGGCGCATTCCCATAGTCAGTTATGACTGAAAGGGCTATTATTAATATAGCATTACTAAAATGTTATCCCACAAAAATAAAATTTTCCCCGAATGCTAGAAAGTTTCTCATCCACACCCCATGAATGTACAAATGTAGCATAACCAACCTTCTAAAGTAATACAGTCAAGGTTCTGGGTACGAGCAAACTGTGTGGCTACTTCCATGCTTCTGGCAATCAGTGTTTTACCAAATACATGTTTGATGGCAGGTTCAAACCTTTGGTCAAATGTGAGTTTCTTGATCATAGCCACTGCCTCCTATAATAACACCACAATGAATAATGCACATATATTAAATGAATCAGCAAAACGTTCTATGTACACACTTGTAAAGTACATTTAATACATGCATCACAAGTGCAAGCATGTTTTATGTAACCAATGCAGAACAGATCATGTACAAGATGTCTGCACAGAAATGAAACAATTCTGAAGGCTCATAAAATGCAACATGTGTACTATAAAAACAGAATACTGTCACTGAATGTCTGTGATAAAGAACAATCACAAACATCCCACTGAATAACGTAATGTACCAAGATTTTACTTTCCCATAGATCATCAGGACTCTGTGTATTCCTGGGGGGTCTCTGATTAGAAAAAGAAAGAACAAGCCTACTTTTCTCACAGGTATGTCATATAAAGGAACTAATATGAGGTTACGCATGGGCCTGACAAATTCATCATGTCAAACAGATTGCTACAGAAACCACTGCTGCAAGAGTACATGAATGCTTGGTGCAGGCTTTTGGCAAGGGGACCAGCTGCAGGGGTGGCTCCATAAGGAGCAAAAAGAAAGATGATGATAATACATCATCAGGCAGGTCTCTGAGGAGATAAAGAAAGAATACAGGACTACTGTTCCTCCTGCAGGCGTGATGCAGGAGGCAACTAATATGTGGTTGTGTATGGGGCTGACAACCTCTTCACGTAACACAAACTAATAGAGAAACCACTGCTATAAGAGAACATGAATGCTTGGTGCAGGCTTTTGGCAAGGGGACCAGCTACAGGGGTGGCTCCATGCTCTATAGGGGGCGAAATGAGAAATGAAGATTGTTATTCAGAATCTACGTCATTGGGCAAACCCATAGGTGCTCAGTCTCACGCAGCAAATGTCGAAGGGTATGAATGCTAATTGTTCCTGTTGCGCACTGGTTGTATAAACGGCGGATGCGTCCTCTCATACGTCCATCCCTGCTGGTCTTACGTTTGATGCCGAATTCCAGCAATCTTAGCCTTGATGATTCATCGATTGCAGTGTCATTTTCTAATAGACGAACATAAATCGCCCTCAGTATTTCTTCCTTATCCATGGCCAATGCACCTTTTATGGGTGCTCTTGAAGCTAGTCTGTCAGCTTTTTCATTGCCACGTATGACCAGGCCAGTAGATCCATATCAGTTCTTGAAGATTCGATGCTTCTATGGAGGTTTTCCATTCATGTCGAAGCCAACCATTTTGGACTTCTCAAAGCATGGATTGTGAGTCTGATACAATAACTGCCTTTGTTAATAAAGTCTCAGACAGCCATCTTAAGGCAGCAGTAACTGCCTCTACCTCCATTCTCATGCTGGAGGTTGTTATCATGTAAGCCCCGCTATGTTCAGCGACGGTTCTGCCCTTTACTCTAGCAGAGAAGCCCCACCCTGATTTATTACCACAGATTACAGACCCATCAGTGTACACAATGGCACCATCATCCCCAGCATTATCATTTATAAGCTGATCAACTTCCAGCTCTGCTCTCCCATTGGCCCAAGTTCTGCATTCTCTACCAAGGCTGAGGATGACTTGCTGGTAGTTCATCCAGGTCTCATCTGACTTACTCCTCTTCTCCCTTGAATATACTTTCAACTGGGGTCACCTGTCTAATAGTCTCCTCCGCCTGCGCCATCCAAGACATCCCCCTCTTTATTCTCGTTCCTTTGATGTCAGCTATGTTCCCATGCAGGGGATGCCTTTTGTCTGTGGTTACATGCATATACGTTTTTACCTGGGCCATCTTATATCTGGATTTAATTGACAGCAATCCAAGCATGTGCCACATCATCACAATAGGGGTAACGTGTGCAGCCCAAGACTATACGCATCCCTTCGTTTTGAATGCGTTCCAGTCGTTCACACTGTGATATTGACAGCGTGAGTATTCCCAGGCCATACTCGATTACAGACAAAACCAGCTGATGATACAAGAGAAACAATAGTCTCTGCTCCAGGCCATTGTTTTTAGGGCTGCCAGACCTCTCTTGCACTTCTGTATGATGTGATCATCATGGTGCTTATATGATAGCCCACGACCGAATGTTACTCCAAGGTATTTCAACAAGAAATGAAGATGATATACATCATGTAATTCACAGAATGCTACGACCTGCATGAAATCCTTCCTCTGACATTCTTCAACAGAATATTATAAGTCTTCAAATTAACAAATTTATGGGATTGATTTTACTTCTAACAACTTCTGATGGTCATTTTTTGTTTGTAACCGTTGATCCTTAGCCACAGACATTCAAAGCAGTCAGTGGCCATCACATCTGGTGGCATCTTGTAGGGCAGCAACAAACTGCTTCCACTTTGCTCGGTTGTCGGCAATCCTTCATGCAGTGCCCCAGCTCTGGTTCATTCTTTGCATCTCAGCCTCCATAGTTCTCAGTCAAGTTGATTTTGGGTCTGTCTCTCTTTCGCTTCGTTCAGGGGTCCATAGCATAGCTGTTCTTGTGATGGCATCAGGGTCTCTTCTGAGAACTGGAAGTGATTTAAACCAAATTCTTGAAATCTGAAATGCATGCATAGCACCTGTTTTTCAAATTCCTGGCAGTGTCTACCTGAATAATAATGAATCGCACAGTGCATAGAGAGGTCAGACCAAGTTACAGATATTTTATTTACCTGTGTGTCTGGAAAATAAGTGTCTCTGTTATCTAGACGATTTAGTGGCATGAATGTAACCTCCCCTGGTAAATGCATTCTGTTCATTTCCTTCAGCAGTATTGTGCCAGTGCGGTCAGTGTCTACAATGTGGTGAAAGAGCCTGGTGTGCGAAGAGAGTAAATTGTCAAAAGTTATACAGGATATGAATTCATTTATATTTCATATAGTTGAAATAAACACTCTTCACTAAAATCATCATCATCCTCCTCCTTCAGCTCCCCAAAGAGAATAGGCCTTCAACAAACTAAAGCCAAGTCTTCCTGTCCTGTGTCATCTGCTCAAGGTCTTTTCATGTCTTCCCCATTCCTTTTTTAGTTTTATTCCAGTTCTCTTCTCCGTGTGCCCTTCAATCTTCCTCTACCTCTCTTACCCTGTGGATTCGAGAACAAGGAATGCCATGTAATACTATCAATAAGTTTATCTAACCTCACGTCTTCTGAATGGCGGGCATTGTCACGCCTTAAAAACCGTGATGATATTGTTATCAAGCCGGCAGACAGGTAGTGCTGTGGTTGTTTGGCGTAAGGACTTATACATTCATGAAGGAGTTACACAGCTAGGTAACACCACCTTTTACTCACCTTGTTCTGGTGACGCTACAGTCCGTAATAATCTTACTGTTTATGAGACTATCCGTGGCCTGGTCCATGATGATCTTCTTCCTTCTGGTGCTTTATCTCTCCATATTTTTGATAGTAGTCTTGGTAAGCCTTCCTTTTACATGCTTCCGAAGGTGCATAAAATCGCTAACCCTGGTGGGCCTATTGTTTCAGCCTGTTCTTGTCCCACTGAACGCATTTCTGAATTCCTTGATAGTATTTTCCAGCCTTTAGTCGCCAATCTGCCTTCTTATTTGAAAGACACTACTCATGCTATCACTACTTTTGATTCGATCAGATTCACGCCTGATCGTACTTACCTTCTTTTCCTCCTAGATGTTTGTTCCCTTTATACTTCTATTCCACATGCCGATGGTCTCAAGGCACTACAATTTTTTCTCGATCAGCATACTGATCTTACTATAAGTACAGGTCCGCTTCTTCGCCTTGCTGAGTTGGTTCTTTTTCTCAACTCTTTTGAGTTTAATGGCCAATTCTTCAATCAAATCAGTGGCGTCGCTATGGGTACTAAGATGGGCCCTAGTTACGCTTGCCTGTTTATGGGCCACTTTGAATATTTGGTCTTTCAAAATTATGATGGGCCAATACCCGAGTTTTACCGCCGCTACATTGATGATGGTATTGGCATTACTGACATGTCTGAGGTAGACCTCCGTTGATTTATTGACTATGTTGGTAATTTCAATCCTGCCATCAAATTCACTTCTGAAATCTCTATGACCTCAGTGAACTTCCTTGACATCACTGTGACTATTAGCCCTACTTGTCTTAAAACGTCTGTCTATTATAAGGCTACTGACGCTCATGGTTTCCTTCTTTATACTTCATCGCATCCTCTTAGTTGTAAAAATTCCATTCCCTTTTCTCAACTTCTTCGCTTGCGTCGGTTATGTCACGATGACGATGATTTTCATGAGCGAGCTCAAGAGATGCTTGAGTTCTTTCGTCGACGTCTTTATCCAGAACATGTTTTATCTGATGCCCTTAATCGTATCACACGCGTCACTCGTCAGACGGCACTCACTACTAAACCTTCTGTCCAATCTGACAGACTCAAACTGGTTCTAACTTTCCATCCTCACTGTCTGGCGGTAAAGAGAATTCTGTTTCGACATCTGTCTATTCTCAACTCTGATCCTGATACCAAAGAGTTGTTTCGTGATACACCTTTGGTAGCTTATCGTAGGGATAAGAATTTTAGGGATATTCTTGTACACAGTCGCTTGCGACATTCTAGCCTATCTTACTTTGGTACTAAACCGTGCCAACGCCGGATATGCAAGACCTGTCTGTTTGTACTCCAAACTCAGACAGTCACTTTTCCGAAAGGAAAATTTATCATTAGAGAGTCTTTTACGTGCGAATCCAGAAACCTGATTTATGCTATCATCTGCAAGAGGTGTGGCATGACCTATATTGGTGAAACTAGTAGGCGTTTGGCAGACATCTATCATGACAAACATTTACTGGTGGCCCTTCATTTCAATAGGCCTGACCATTCAGGTAATTCCGATATACATGTCACTGCCCTCCGTTCATGTGCCGGTAATGACAAGACTCGCTTTTCGTTGGAGAATCGCCTTATTTTTAAAATGGGCATTTTAGCTCCCGATGGTTTGAATATACAACATCATTTTGCATAAATTCTGGTAGCTTTTCTCTTTTTCATTCTTTATTCGTTGTCTTTTAGATCTATCTTTTTATGTTTTTGTTTTAGTTCGTTTCGTATCTTTTTATATCTCTTGTTTTGTCGCTATCGTACGTCACTTCCTTGTGATTTCTGTGACAAGAAACTACCGCTTTCTTCCGCAGATTCTTTGGATCGAGCTAAGCTAACTTTTACTAGTTCCACAGTTTTGTTTATTCTTCTTTTTTTCGTTTCGTTGATTATTTACTTTCTTGTTTCAGTATTTCTTTTAGATTTTACGGTTTTCTTGTATTATTATTGTTCTTTTTTTCTCTCATCACTTTTTCCATCTGCTTGTATTGCCCATTTGTTGTATATTTCTCATCATCGTATAGTTTTGTAGTACCTATATGTAATTTTTGTCTTTGTCACCTGTTTGTGGCTGACGAAGGGTAAAACCCGAAACGTCCCTTGTTTCTTGTGAACTGTAATTTGTAAAACTGATTAAATACTGTTATTTATTTAAATACTTATATCAATAAGTTTCCTCAGTCAGTATCCTATCCATTGCCAGCATCTTCTTTTAATTTCTTGTTCATCTGGCAATTGTCTGGTTCGTGTCATCAGTTCCACACTAGTGATCGTGTCATACCATTTCAATATATTCTACGCATGCACCCCTTTATGGAAGTCATGAATCTCCTCACCAGAGGACCTTCTTTCTTGGATGGCTGAATTGAATTAATTTCTTTAGTTAACTGATGTTATTAGATGAAGTTTTTTTGGTTTAAAATTCCTACAGCTTGGGGCATGTCCAACTCCGCTTAGGCGCTTTTTACAAAATGCATAGTAAGTTACAGTCTTCACTAAAATGCCAAGATAATAGCAAGATGTACTGCACACAAATATGTAAAGATATACAGGATGTCCCAAATGTCTTGGTGCAGTTTTGGGATTTAATATCAGAAGTACAAATGCTACAAACTTACAACAAAAAATCGTTTGAAAGGTTAATTATTTCAATTTCTGTTACACTCATTTAGTTCTGTGAATTTTGAATAATATATTAAACATTTTTTTGTTTCAGTCCCTCTGATTGAAGATTGTGAATGGTGAAGAAAGAATCAACTGTAATTTCTACTTAGCTGAACAAGTCCACAACAGCAGTGAAAAGAAAATTTGCTTCCCATTATAAGACCGAGACTCCACACAGAACTTTAATTAACATCTGAATGACAAAATTCAAGGACACTGGCTTTTCATTCAAAATTCAAGGAATTATTAAAAATTCACAAAACTAAATAAGTGTCAATAAAATGTAAATAATCAACCTTTCAAACAATGTTTTTTGTAAGTTTGTTAGCATTTCTACTTCTGAAGTTATTAAAGTTTAAAACTGCACAAAGACTTTTGGAACACCTTTATAAACAACTATGCTTTTGTTTAATTTATCTAACCGACCACTTGTCTAACTTTCATGTCTTGTTCCCTGATAAAGATCTTATGGTTGTTACATTAGCAGTTTAATCTCTGTGATCTAGAATCTCCAACTCCCTTCTCCGTGTGTTTTTTTAAGGCCGGTCTCTATTTCTTTTACCCTGGGAATTTCAGAACATGGACTGCCTTGTAATGTTAACAAATGGTTTCCTCAATGCATGTCATATCCAAAGACAGTGCCTTTTCCTCACCCTGTTCTACTGGCATTTGTCTGGCTCTTTCCACTGGTTCCCCAATGGTGATCTTGTCATGTCATTTTAAATCTGTCCATTCTGTGCAAGCCCCCAGTTTTGAAAGTCTCTAACTTCTTGGTTGTAACTTTTGTTGTTCTGTATGTTTTAGAGCCAGGACTGTTTTGACATTTGAGTTGAGGATTCTTATACCTTCAACCCCAATGTCAAGTCAAGTTAATTCAGCTGTGAACTGAATGAAGTACTTACCGTGAGCCAGCAGTAACTTCAACACTGGTATAGTAAACTTTTTCACATTCAAAAGCTTCAATAAGGAGACCATAATATCCATTAATGACTTCTGGGTATTTGTTCTGTTCACGAAAGGACTGTAGCACTTTCTGTATGCTGTCTATGCCATTTAACATGCCCTAGAATTAAATACAGAAATAAAATATTCTTACCACCTGCTCTTGTTAAGGTAGACATGAAAGACTAATCTAGGAATTGTTAGGGAGGCAGAAGATAAAACAATGCATACATTCATTAGGGCAGGACATTTTTGCAAGTATAAATTGTTCCTATTCTAATCATCACGTTGCCCTAAAGGAGATAACAATTATATCTCTAACTTCTTCTTTTCTGGCAATGCTTTGGTCCCATCTACCTTAATATGATGCATTATTATACTTTTCTCTGTCCGCTTCATTCTGTTGTTAAAACATGACTCTCCATCCTTCTTGTGACTAAACAGATCTTATCACCCATTATCTTGTCAAAATATATTTTTCTTTTACCCCTTTATGTGGCCATATAATCTCCTTTATTTTTCTAAGTCTTCTCCACTAACTTTATGTTCCAAAAATGTCTGTGTCCAGTTCATGCCATCTTTAAATTTCACCTCCCATTATTATTTTTAAAAACCCCTATAATCTTCAATCTTAGAAGATATCCTGTATTTTTAAACCCACTGTTTCTTTTGATAGCACATTTCCAGATCCAATCCTTTATCAGATTTTCTCTGTTCTCTTTTAAGATTCAGAGTTTTCTTTGGTAGATAAAAATGAAACATTACCCTACCTTCCCTGTGAGAGACCGCAGACCTTGCATTCTTTTATTAAGTTCCTCGGTTGTTGTGGTCAGTTGTTGCTGCAGTGTGTTTTCTTGACGCCACAATGTACTGTTAAAAACAGCATATAAATAACAATATCTATAAAAGAATTATCATACTCCTTCAAGTTAATTCTGACTCAATATGATATATTAAAATGCTAAATAAGTCACAATATGTTATAAAAAGCAAAATTAAAAACTTCCACAACATATCACTGAGTTGACAGGCCCAAGCCTAAGATCCTTCTAAAATAGAAACATCAGTACTGACTGCAAGTCTTACAAAACAGAAATCATTGTTAAATTCTTTGAAGATCGGCTACCACAGCATGTATGGGAGGATAAGAGCCAGGGATCCAGACCTCCAGGACGACCCAGAGTCAGCTGGGAGGACAGAATTAGACAATCTTTGAAGGACCGAGGACTAGGATAGAACCAGGCCAGGAGGAAGACAGCCGATAGGATAGTATGGCGCTCTCTCTTCCAAACCTCTACACCTCACGGTAGAAGAATGACTAAGTAAGTAAGTTAAATTCTTTACAAGTTTTTACAGTTCTTTCTTTGTACAGACCTCTGTAACATAAACCTCTTAAAATATGAACAGTTTACATAATGCTAACTAAAAACGTTCACCACCACAAACCACAAATGAAATAAAAAGTAACTTGTTAATACTGGATCACTGATTTTCAAGGGTAACAACTTACTTACTTTCTTAGTCATTCCCTTTCTACCGTGAGGTGTAGAGGTTTGGAAGAGAGAGCGCCAGACTATCCTATCGGCTGTCTTCCTCCTGGCCTGGTTCCATTCTAGTCCTCGGTCCTTCAAAGATTGTCTGTGGCCTAATGGATATGAACGCTGTTTCATAATCCAGATATACCAGGTTCGAAACCTGCTGCGGGCGGTTTGGTAGCAGATCGCTTTGTGTGGATTTTTAACAATGGTATAAGCGCCGTACCGTTCAGAAAGCAATGGCAAACTACTGAATGAAAAGATTGCCTAGAAAAATCACAAACAGCCAATAAAAGCTGGGGTTGATTGCCACGTCCTGTAAAGGATAAGCAACTAACTTATGACCATCCCTCTCTTCTCCAGCTTTTCCTTCCAGACTTGCAGGTTGGATTGGAGATGTGCCTCTGATTTAGCAATCAGGGCAACATCATCAGCAAATGCCAGCTCTGAAATACATACCTGTCTCATCTTCCAGTACCCCACTGAATACTTTCTTGTTCTCTCCTTACATGACTTGATAACATCGTCCATGAGGAGTATGAAAAGATAAGGTGACAGGATATCACCCTGTCTTACACCAGTGGTGGTCCTGAACTCTTCTGACTTATGGTTTGCTGTCCTCACATAATTTCTGCAAGACTTGTAGAAGCTCTGTATAGCATGAATCAGAGGTGCTGGAATGTTCTTCCTTGCCAAACAGTCCCAAAGTTTGCTCCAGGGGGACCCTGTCAAATGCCTTTTCCAGATCTATGAAACAAAGATGGATCTCACTCTTATACTCAAAGGCCTTTTCACTCAGCTGTCTGAGTGTGAAGATTAGGTCTTGAGTACTTCGGTTTACTCGGAATCCGCACTGGATCTCATCCAATTGAGGCTCAGCTAGGCGTCGGAGTCTCTGCTCTAGGATTCTAGAGTAGATTTTACCAGGGACACTGAGAAGGGATATGCCTCTGTGGTTTCCACATTGTCGATTGTCACCTTTTTTGAAAATTGGTGTTATGATGGCAATCTCCCAATCCTTTGGTATGGTCTTGTTGCACCACGCTGCCTGTAGGACCCTTAAGAGTAATAGGTCACCTGATGCTTCCATGTACTTAACCATTTCTGGTGTTATACCATCATGCCCTGCTGCTTTGCCTATCTTGATTTTCTCCAGTGCTGCCTTCAGTTCTCCCATCTTTATGTCATCTTCATCACCATTGGTTTCCTCTTCTGTGCTAGTGGTTATCATTTCTGATGCTTGACCTTGCTCACCATCAAGGAGTTCTGAGAAATATTCTTTCCATTACTTCCTTTGGGGCAGTACGAAATTTGCCTTGCTTGTCCTTTAAAAATTTGAGTGGGCATTGTTTTTCCTTCCTCATGTTCTTTAGGGTCTTATAGAACAATTTCTGGTTTTCTTGCGCATCTTTTTCTAGCTTTTCTCCAAATTCTTCCCAGGACTTCTGTTTTGCTGCTAGCACCTTGTTTTTTGCTTCTGTTCTAAGTATCACATATTCTCTATATTTCTCTATTTGTCCTGCTGTGTTTTTGGGAGCCGCGGTAGCACAGTGGTTAGTGCACTGGCTTCCTAGCGCAGTGGTCTATGGTTCGATCCCCAGATGAGGCGGGAATTTTTTAGGCCACAAACGGCTCCTGGGTCTGGGTACTCAACTCTGGGAAGGTTTCTCACCCCTCGTGTGCCGACGGTCAAGATAATATGGGCCTAACACCATATTCCCAATATGCCTCAATGGGCGTGTAACGGGTTCCTTTACCTTTACCTTTACCTGCTGTGTTTTTAGCCCAAGTCGGACTTTTGACACCACAAGGTGTCCTCTTCTCTTGCAGTCACTTCACCACAAGCTTCTGCAGCAGCTGTCTTTATGATGTCCTTGAATTTAAGCCAGAGGGTTTCCAAGTCATCAGGTTGTTCTTCTGTGTTTCTCACCGCTGTAGCAATAAGCCCCTGATATCTGGTCTTAATTTCTGGCTCTCTCAGCTTGTAGGTCTTAATGCTCATTTCTCCCGTTTGTTTACTTGGTTTCTTGCGTGATGTTGGGCAGTTCCTAGGCTGAGCAACTCTTTCAGTTGTTCTTTTGATTGTAAGCAGGTAGTGATCACTTCCAATCTCTGGACCCCTCCAGACTCTAGCATCCCAGACATATTTGAATGAGCTCCTCCTAACAATGGCATAGTCGATCACTGACTTCTCATTCTTTGTTGGTTCACATCTAGTGTATGCATGTATGCGCATATGGGGGAACTTTGTGTTTGTATGGTCAGATTCTGCTCACTGCAGAATCTAAGGAGTCACTTTCCATTTTCATTGAGAGTATCTTCTCCATATCTTCCAATAAGTCCACCCCATCTAGCACGGTCATTTCCAACTCTGGCATTGAAATCTCCGAGCATGGTAACTTCATCTAGGCAGTCATCCACTGTCCTTTGAAGCAGCTCAAAGAATTCCTCCTTGACCTCTGCTCTTTCATCCTCATTTGGCCCATACACTATGACCAGGCTGACTATGGTTTCTCCTTCTTTTAGTTTTACAACCATAATGCGCTCAGAGACAAAGTTCCATCCCTTGATGCTATCTTTCTGGTTTTTGGCCACAATGCAACCCATGCCCCCTTTAGCTCTTTCAGATGTGGGTACACCACTGTAGAGCAGCGTGTTGCCATCGAGATCCATGACTCCTTGTCCCTTTTTCTTTGTTTCCGTTATAGCCAGGATTTCTAATTTTGCTTTCCTCATCTCTTCCACCAGCTCCTCTTCTTTCCCATTTATACTTCTTGTGTTCCATGTTCCATAAGTCGTAGTCCGTTCCAGTTCGTCGCCTTTAGAATCAGTCCGGCTGCCCTCCTCCTTTTTCAGCCGGGCTTGGGACCGGCCTAGGCGGAGTTCAAGGGTAACAAACAAGACAATTACCAGCAAGGACATAAAAAAAAAAACCAGGTTAAAAAATAGCAAATTAATTAGCTGTTAAAACAAAGAAAGAACAACTTTAGATATCTTTTCAAGCAGTTTTATAAACTGCACAGCAGTAAGAAAACGATTTATCATTTAAAATGTAATCTTAATATCTAAACAAACTAAAGAGAAAGAACTAACTGAATAGTCTTGAATCAAACGATCTGGAAATCTACAGAAAATGTTTAAAAAAGTACTAACAAAAATTTTATTAAAAACAATTTACTATCACTACTAGTTGGTGACTTCACAGTTCATATTCATATTCACTTACTTTCTTAAGTTTTGTTGGACATCTTTGTCAGCCTTCATTTCTGCAAACTTACGGTTGTTGTCTTCAATGACTGCTTTTCTATTCTCAAGATCTTTGTCAGTATCCTGAATGAACAACATCATGCAAATGGATAACTCTATGAACACTGCATAGTTATATACAATAATTCCACAGAATAGAAAATAGTTACTATACCATTCTGAAGAAAATATAAATATGACAGACCACACCTTGCCAATCAAAAAGGCAGTGATAAATACCTATTTTTTTTTTTTTTTACATATGACTGCTTTATTTTCAAGATATCTCCCCCCCCCCCCCCCCCCCCCCCCCCCCAATTTATTTTGGGGTTTACAAAATCTTACTCACAACTATCTCTTTCTGTAGATTTGTAGATTGCCCTTGACCTTGCTGTTGTGCATCCTGCAGCCTTTTTATCTGTGGAAGAAAGTTATAAAGTTTTAAAAATTTATTCCCATGAATTCCTACATCTGCCAGATGTGAACATCAACATTTATAACTGGTTCAAAGTAATCCAGGAAGCAAACATCTTACAGATATTTAGCTGTCAAGTTATTTCCCTAAATCAAATGTTTCCTGGAGCAAGGCTGTTGTGTTCCACAATGCAGTAGAGGGAATATAATTTATGGACATTTTTTTCAGAACCAGTGGTCCTAATGATGTCATAATGGGCAGTGAGATTGGATGACTAGCCTTTTAGGATAAGGGTGAAAAAATAGGAGGTCCAGTGTGCAAGTTGCGCATGTTCAAAATCCCACGGCAGTTGGAAATCGTAAAGAGTAGGCCATAAGGCCGCTGCCCTGGCAAAATTTAAAAATTAGAAACCTATCCACCAATATATTTATAGAATGTGTGATTCCTATATACATACATTGGGATTCTCGCTGGTGCTAGAGTTTGTGCATTGTGCTTAGTTCCTCCTTGTGTGATCTAAGAGAGGAGATCGGAGCACTGATAGAGTAGTCGTGTGCAATGAAGATCTTAAAAAAAAAAAAAAAAACCTATCTTTATATGACTACCAGCTATGCACAATGCTACAATATACACGTGGAAGTGAACCTCTGTCTGTGAGGCTAATTACATCCTCATTGACTCTTGAAATCATCCAGACACTTCCAGGGATTACCCCTGTGGTGAAATTTGTTGAGAACCAAGCATTGCACACTGGGCTTGGAGAGGTCACTTGAGCCCCAGATGTGAGTCTTTGGCTTTGACCTGGTTGACTGCATGCAGGAAGATCTCAATATGGACCCAGTGATAGGCAGGGGGATCTGAGAAGTGGTTCTGTGTAGGATGTGACAATTCCTTGGGAGAGCGCAGTATTTTAGCTCTGCATAGTTGGAGAGCCCCCCTGGATGGTGGGGAATGCACAGTATGCCATGCGCTTTTTACTCCTAGCTTGGGACCAGATGTGATGATCTTTTAAATGCAAGTCAAGCTGGAGAAACTGGAGCTCATGACTTCAACTCAACACATTTCAGAATGGCAGAAAAGCCACAGGAAAGCCTAGATCTACAGTGTAGATAATGCCAAGGAGTCTTCGGCTTGGTACTGGCTGCAAAGGGAATGAAAAGCTCAGCAGCCCTAGTTGAACAACACCAACATATCTGTTGAACACCTGCCGTTCTTTATATGAAATAAGATACATTGTCCAATGAAAATAAAACTTAAGATGTTAATTGGTAAGTATAACTGACATGCTATATGATATTTCAAAATGTGTATGCAACATTTGTCAGCACATCATAGCGAAGTACTTTATAAATTACTTTTACTATAATGCTGTGACAGAGTTGCTTAAACTGGTTGTTTTCATGACTGGCAATTACAAAAAAATAGCCCTGCAAGTTAATTTATTTTCCCCATTAAAGCATTTGCTCTTTTTCTCTTCCTAAATTTTCTTGTACGGTGTGTTAACGCAGGCAGCAATGACGGACAATATAGTCCAAATGTTCATTAAGAGCACATTTCATTAATATTTTCATGTCGCCATCTGGGTAATTTCATTATTAGCAACAGCCTAAGATAACGATGATACTTATTTCATTACTTAGCAGAGAATATTTGTAGGCATTTTTTTTTCTTAGCCTTTATACAGTGAATTTCACTAGTCTAGTGTATGAAAAGTCATCAGGAAAAGGACTTTTCAAAACAATTTAACACTTGCATCCCTTCAACTGGACACCTTTATTAAGAAGGGCAAATGACAGTTAAGAGCATTATCTCAGTAAAGGCGGAAAATATTTGTGGAGGTGTGTCTGTTTTCTCTTATGTGTTTAGTATGTGCCAGCAAGTGACAGCTGCTTCTTCTTCTTTGTCATTCGCTCTCAAATAACCATATCTATTTCTCTTATAAAGTAGGCAGTCCATCTCAAGCTTCTCTTGTCACCATACAGTTTCTCCCTCAACTGGATTTGTTGAGGACTGACACCAGTATGTTTAAATTCTATATACTTCTGATTACCAAGATGTTGCATGCGTATTCTGATACTAGAAGTCAAAGTCCTCCGGGTTCATTTCATTCATTTTTCTGGGATTTCGTTATGCACTACGCTCGTATCGATATTGTCAATTGTAACCCGTGTAATATGTTGATACTTGAACATGCTTCATATTAAAGATATGAATATTGACTGACCTGATTATTCTCTTGCATTATTAATATTAGCAGTGTAAGGCAGCGTGTTTATGCATTAAATGTCACTGGCCATTATTGTTGAATAAAACAGTATATAACTGAACTCAGAATACGTCATTGAATAAGACCAGGATTCAACGACTCAAACATTTAATTAATATTCTCTTTCCATGAGAAGTCACAACTACGTAACGACATAGTTCACAATCACAGTTAATGTACGTGTCGCAAGAGTTCATATTATTCTTCACTAAAATCACATGTTCAATAATATACAGTTCTGCTTAGCGGTCAGTTCCTTTTTCCAGCCAACATCCTTTGGCATGGTTCATATGCTAACTAGACTTACTCCTGCTGCTAGTTTTATAATATCCTTTTACACTAGACTTACTCCTGCTGCTAGTCGTATAATATTACTTTGTACTAGACTTACTCCTGCTGCTAGCTATATAATATTCCTTTATACTAGACTTACTCCTGCCGCTAGTTTCTAATGTTCATTTGGCATACAACGCCAGGCTAATCAGCCATATATATTCAAACTGCGTAAAGAACGACACGACTTACGTTTGCTCCACGAATACACTGCTAAATTGGCTTACCCGCCACACATATAAATTCAGTGGCTATGCCACACTTTCCAAAGTGGTTATACCACACATACCATAGTGGCTAGGCCACACACCTTGAACACTGCCGTTAGGGTCGAAGCCCACAAGTCGAATGACGTTTCCAAGTCATACGCGTCATGCATAGAGATATGCAGACCATGTCGTTAATATATACATATTCATTTGGGGTGTTCCATGGTGCAATCATCTGAGCCGGATCCAAACCCAAATGCGTGCAAACATGTAACAATCCTCAACAGGATTGGAGAAGGCCATGCTGCTACACATAAGGAAGGGAAAGGATAGTGTGATTCGCTTGCATAGCTAGGCGGGGTTGTCGCACGGAAGCCCCAGGGTTCGAATCCTGGGTGAGCCACTCATGTCTTTTGTTTTTCTGTTGTCTAGTGTTCTACTTCTTTATTTCCTACGAGTGCCTGATAACATACTTTTATGTTTGTCCCATGCTGCTACCCTGCTCCTTTCATGGAGCCGACAGTTTTGGAGACATGTTCTACTGTCTGTCGTCACCACATGGACAAAAAGCTGTCTGTTTGATTTTCAGTTTATTGAACAGATGGTATCCCAGTCTGCAATGGCTGGTTCTCAGTTTGAAAATTATCACTTGATCTCTTCTTGGTAATGTTTAGTATGATTCTGCACTACTAGACACTGGATGTCCCTTCTGCCATTTTTCTCTATAGCTATTTCTGATTACACAGCCCTACAAAAAAAAAAAATTTTTTTGGTGCCAAACATTTTACTCTTGATTGTACATAAATGAGGCCTGCTCAATCCAAATATCACATTTACTTGTCTGTAGCAGCTCTAGTTTTTGAGATACAGACATTTTTGTATTTCATTAATACAGGGTGACCCAAAAAAAAATGGGCCTGCGCGCGCACTTATTGTGCCCGCGCGGGCCCGTTTTTTTGGGGTCACCCTGTATTATTACAATATTTTCTATATAAGGCTATGTAAAAAAACTATTGCTGTCTAGTCCTTTACAAAAGAAAACTGCTTGTTTACTCTCAGTTTCAGTTTTCCAAGAATCTTCCCAGAATTGCCTTTTTTAGATTTTAAGCCACTGCATGCATGTTAGTATGCTACTTATTTTATTACACTTCTAACAGAGAATGGCATCATCTTCAAGAAGAGCATGTTTTCTTTCACCGCATTTATTTTGTTATATTTGTGGAGAGTACACTTTCAAAGAAGAACATAAGAAGCATATTACTGTTTTTGTGAAAAAGGCATACTTTGCTTACTTTAAAGTAAAACTAGGTGACCAGGACAAGTCTTGGGCTCCTCATATTGTTTGCAAAACATGTGTTGAACACCTGCGACAATGGACTTGTGGGAAAAGAAAATGTTTAAAATTTGGAATTCCAATGGTTTGGAGAGAGCCCAAGAACCAATATGATGACTGTTATTTCTGTGTTGTGAATATTAAGGGAATTAATGGAAAAAAATCACAAAAAGTGGAAATATCCAGATTTAGATTCTGCTAGGCAACCTGTTCGACACAGAGATGACATACCAATTCCAACTTTCAGTCAGATTTCAGATTCCCTGCTAGAAGATGAGACAGCAGTGGCATGTGGAACGACAAGTGACAGTGATAGTGATTTCGAAGATGATTTTTCAGATGCTCAACGCTTCGACCAGCTTGAACTAAATGATCTAATCCGAGATCTATATCTCTCCAAGGAATCTTCAGAACTTTTGGCTTCAAGATTGAAAGAAAAAAAATTACTGACTGCTGAAACAAAGGTTACATTTTATCGCAGCAGAGAGCAAGGTTTTATTCCATTCTTTTGTAAAGAAAACAACCTTGTGTTTTGTACTAATGTAGGAGGTCTTGTTAACAAAATGGGTGTAAGTTATACACCAGATGAGTGGCGACTTTTCATTGACAGCTCTAAAAGAAGTTTGAAGGGTGTTCTCTTAAACAATGGTAACAAATATGGCTCAATTCCAATTGCTCATTCTACTACAATGAAGGAGGAGTATGCTACAATAAGCACAGTTCTGGAAAAAAATGAAGTATTTAGAACATAACTGGATGGTTTGTGTAGATCTTAAAATGATGAACTTCTTGCTTGGCCAGCAAATGGGATTCACCAAATATCCATGCTTTATATGTTTGTGGGATAGCAGGGCAAAAGATATGCACTGGACAAAGAAACAGTGGCCGTTGAGGGATGAATTTAAAGTTGGAGAAAAAAATATTGTCAATAAGCCTCTCATTGATCGAAAAAGAGTTCTACTGCCACCATTACATATAAAGCTTGGCTTGATGAAGCAATTTTTAAGGCACTGAACAAAGATGGTACCTGTTTTAATTACTTATGCAGAAAGTTTCTAGAATTGAGCATAGACAAACTTAAAGCTGGAATTTTTGATGGACCTCAAATTAGAAAGTTAATAAACGATCCAAATTTTATTGATTCCATGAACAAAACAGAGTCCACAGCCTGGTCATCATTTGTTTTAGTTGTGCAAAACTTTCTGGGTAACTTTAAAGCAGACAATTATTCTGAATTAGTTGGAAACATGCTGTCGAGTTTTTGTGAACTTGGATGCAACATGAGCATAAAATTGCACTAACTCCATAACCATTTATTACCGAAGAATCTTGGCGACTTTAGTGAGGAGCAAGGTGAAAGATTTCACCAAGATATAAAAACAATGGAAGAGAGATACCAGGGACTTTGGGATGCCCACATGATGGCAGATTACTGTTGGACCCTTAAGCGTGACTGTCCGGGCATATCACATTCCAGGAAGTCCTCGAAAAGATCCTTTTTGCGTGTTGACTAAACAAGTGCTAGTGATAAAGTTTTATTACATTTTTGGTAATATATGCACAGTAATTACATATAATATGAATGCAGACTAAAGTCAAAATGCCACTGATAGCACCTAACTCTAGGATTGTACATAACAATTGCCCTACTAATATGGTCATTCTTAGTTATCTCAAAAACTAGAGCTGATAGAAAAAATCTGATTACATTTTTGGAATCAGCAACCCAAAATTACCCAAGAACAGCTATAAAATTTAAGGCACCAAAATGTGTGTATACCAGTGTTATTGCTTTTATCTCTTCATATGTGGCCCTGTCTTCTGTTTGGGGTTTCCTTCCACGTTGGCATGTTTATCTGCTTTCTCATTTCCATATATCCTGCAGTGGGCAGGGATCCACCGTACTTTTACTTTTTTGAATTCATAGCTGGTTTTCATTTTTACTTCTGCCATGATGTCTAATTTCTTGTTTTTAACTGTTCCCAAGGGCTATGATGAGGAGCACTATCTGTGAGGAGCACTATCTTGTCTCTAGCAGAATCTGTATTTTCCATGATGGTTATTGCAGCTATTTTTAGTGCTTCTGCCTCCACTTTAAATTAGTTTGAGATCTTTTCAGTAGCCATTGAAGATATGTCACAGCAAAAAGCCAATATCTTTCAGTCCACTAGCAGCATGAATGAAAAACAAATTTCACAAACAATTTGCCATTAATGTCTCTTCAGCTATGTAATTACAGGTTACGGGAAGACAAACAATAATTTAGAAAATTATTTCATTACTTGCCAACAAATATTCTGAGATGTTTCAGGGTTTATGCTCCAAAAGGTGGTAGATAGTAATGAATGAATGATGTGCATGCTATTTTAGGTAATAATATTAAAGCCTGATGCTTTGCAATGCCTAGTGCTTCATCTAAATTTGAAACGCATTTATAGAATGTCTGATGCTGAGATGTGCAGAATACAGATTCCAGTCCCACGAAATCTGATGTACCGATAAACACCTAGATAGTGATGAGGATTATTTATTTTTAAATTGCTCAGGACTAATATTTACCTGTTCCTCCTTGTCCCGTATTGCTTTATTAAGAGATTTGAGCTCCTTCTTTATCCAGCTATCCCTGTCTTCACGGGAATGAAAATGACTTCCTCTGCCTTGCTTGGCATAGAGTTCTTTTCTTTTCTGATCAGCCTCAGCAAGTCTGAAAGAAAATAATCCTATTACTGCTACACAAGGTCAACTTAACAGATGGTATGACCAATTTTGTTAGTGGCTGAGCTTTGTGGATCCATTAAGTACTAAATATCAGGCCTTCCCATGATGCTCAACAGCAACAGTAGTTGTCCTGTGCCGTTCCCAAAGGTCTCTCAGGAGACAAAGAAAGAATAGGATTACTGCTTCCTCAAGCATGTTCAAAGAGGTGACTAATGAGGATGTGCATGGAGCCGGCAACCTCATCATGTAAAACAAACGGCTACAGAAACCACCGCTGCAAAAAATGTATTAAATACTTGTATGCAGGCTTCCTCTATGCTCTATAGGGATGGAAAAGGGCAATTAATAGATTAAACAGAAAAGTGGGATCGAAGATGCAGCAAAAGTGATGAATGCAGTCAGGTCAGCGAACCAGAGCTGATCAAGACCCTACTCCACCTCCAAGTGGTGGTCCTGGAAACAGGCTGCATCAATGCAGTCTGCCTGAGAGAGTAGGGATCGAAGAGGGAAGGCAAACCCGGTCCCAAAAAATGCCGTGCTGAAGTCGGATGTGTCGGCCGAAAGGCGCAAATATTGCAGCTTCGCTGTAAACGGACAGTACGCAACCAACGTCCTTTTCAGGTCGAACGAGGAAGAAGAAAAAGAAAAGTGGTTAAGAAACATTAGAAAAACTGAGTTTTTGTGTGTGTGAATCCATCAAATACTAAAAGCCAGGCCTTCCTATGACGCTCAACAGTAAACAGTAAAGGTAATCCCATAGCAGATACTGACACAGGGGAGTGAAGGGTTAGAGACTTCACCACACTAGGTCCAGCTTCTTTCATGAGGTAGGGCGAATCAGTTCCCTTGCTCAATGCCTTTGCTTTCCTGAACTCAAGAGTTAGAGGCGGGTATCCATTTACAGCTGGGTATACTGGGGCATTGCACTACCATGTTTCGATCGTGGAATTGGACGCCCCCACTCAACAGCATAAGTAGCTAAGAAATTTATTTTTTAAATGGCTGAACTTTTGTGACTCCATCAAGTACTAAATACACTGGACAACAGCCAAAATGTATCCGAGACAAAAGTAGCTACTTTTAACTAATTTGGATACGCTGATCACGAATTTGAACTTAAAAATCGTGAATTAGCTCTAGTTTTAAAGATCGGGGGGGAAGGGGGGGCCAGTTGGCTGGTGGCTTCACCTTCCCAACGCGAATGACCGTCCTTCTCTTTTCTATAGCCCTGGCGCGTGATTCCTCATGAGACGGATAGCCTTGAGCGCCATTTGGAGGACACAATCTGTAGCAGTCATTGCAACTACATTTCCTCCTTGTCATCATTTGTGTTGTGGATTCTGCGAGTGCAGACGTGTCGTTCAAGATGCATTGTGAATGTGTGAACAGTGTGGATTATTTTTCTATATTTGCGGACAGATAACTTTGCTGTCAAAAGGCGACCCATTACACAGATGATAAAGAAAGCTTACAGCCTTTATTTTGGTTGTGAGATCGGTGACCAGGACCGGTATTGGGCCCCACACATATGCTTTCAATCCTGTGCAACGAATCTGCACTGCTGGTTGAACCGAAAAGGATGATCAATGCATTTTGCAGTTCCAATGGTGTGGAGAGAACTGACAAACCATCTTAATGATTGTTACTTTTGCATAACTCCTCCAATTGGACATGGTATTTCTAAGAAGAAAAAGCGGCCTGTGGCCTATCCAAATATTCCCTCTGCTATGCAGCCAGTGCCTCACGGGGAAGGACTTCCTGTTCCGGACGCACCAGAATCTTATACTCTGGATGATGAAGAAGATAATAAGGCCAGTGGACATCCGTCACCTGTGAAAGCATCTACATCAAGAGATCCTGATTTTGTGCCTATTGAAGAGTCTGCACAGCTACATAAAATTACCCAGAGTGAATTGAATGATCTAGTAAGAGATCTGGAATTGCCAAAACATAAAGCAGAGCTGTTGGGGTCCAGATTGCAGCAATGGAATCTTCTAGAAGAGAATGTGCATGTGTCTGTGTTTCATGCTCGGTAAAAAGATCTGATTCCATATTTCAAAATGACAGATAACCTCATTGCTTGTGTTGATATAGTGGGTCTGATGGCAGCACTACACATCAACTACAAAGACGACGATTGGAGGCCGTTCACTGATTCGTCCAAGTTGAGCTTAAAAGCTGTGCTGCTGCATAAATGGTAACGTTTTACCATCTGTTCCACACGGGTATGCAGTCCACATGAAAGAAACGTACAACGACATGAAACAACTGTTACACACCATCAACTATGACAAGTATAAGTGGCAGATTTGTGGTGACCTGAAGGTCATTGCCATCTTGATGGGGCTACAGCAGGGTTACACAAAGTTTTGCTGTTTCCTCTGTCTGTGAGATAGCCGTGCCAGGACTTCCCACTACAAGAAAAAGGATTGGCCCCAACGACAATCACTTGAACTGGGGAAAAAGAATGTACTTAACGAACCACTTGTAGAATCCCGCAAGATCTTGCTACCTGATGATATCCTCACAGGTGATGAAAAGTTAGCTTGGAATGCTTTCCAGCAAGTGGCCACAAACTTTCTAGGAAACAATAAGGCTGACAATTACCAGGAGCTTGTAGAAACCCTCTTGCAGCACCACGAGAGACTAGGGTGCAACATGTCTTTGAAATTACACTTTTTACACTCTCATCTGGATTTCTTCCCTGCTAACTGTGGTGCTGTCAGTGACGAGCCCGGGGAACGATTTATAGGACATTACTACCCTCGAAAAAAGGTACCAAGGGAAATGGAATGCAGCAATGCTAGCAGACTATTGTTGGACCCTTGTGAGAGATGCTCCAGAAACTCATTACAAGCGACAGGCAAAAAGGCATCGCTGTGAATCATTTCCGCTACGAGCATTATTATCATATGGTATGAATATGCAAATGTGTAAAACTTGTTTTATAGATATTTAAAAAAACTAAAGCTAATCTGGTGTTTAAACGGCCATTTTCATATTCAGCAGCCCAAACAACATAAAGATAACTTGGTTTAATCTCAGATACACACAAAAAGTCAAAATTTGTTGTCCAGTGATATCAGGCTACCCCATGATACTCTATAGCAATAGTCACTCATTTATTGCCCTTCCGCTCCCCAAGGAGAATAGGCCTTCAAAAACTTATACCAGGTCCTCCTGTCTCGTGCCATCAGCTCAAGGTCTTTCCATGTCTCCCTCATCTTTTTCATTTCAACCTCCAGTTCTCTTCTCCATGTGTTTTTTTGGTCTACCTCCACCTCTCATGCCCTGGGGATTCCAGAATGACTGCTTAGTAAGGCTACCAATAGGTTTCCTCAATGTGTGGCCTATCCATCACCAGTGTCTTCTTCTCATCTCTTGTTCCACTGGCACTTGTCCGGCTGAGCTCTTGGGAATCCTTTAAATACTAAATCAGGCCTTCCCAAGATACTCAACAGCAACAGTAGTTAGGGGAAAAATAGATTTTTTCTTGGCTGCATGCGATGCGGTAAAATTGGCTTGTTTAAAGGCACACAATAAAAATTACCAAAAGTTTTAGGTATTACAGTAATTTCACGACAGACCTAATCATGGATTTACCTTGCTGAACACATTTCCTCATTGTCTAGCTTGTTCTGATGCTCCAGACATATAGATTCATACTGAGCTTGTGTCTTTATGATCTTCTCATTCAGTTTGGCCAACTCAGCTTCAGTCTTTGCCTATAAAATAAAATGATTTGACATTAGTATGATAGAGACAAATTACAGAGTACAACCTTACTGTGAATAAACTACATATCATGAAGCTATGAACAAATATTTTAAGAATAAATTAAATATCATACTATGAATACACAAAATAAATAAATATTACACCCATAAAGGTACAGGTATACCTCGGAGATATTGCGGGTTTGGTTCCAGACCACAGCATTAAAGCGAATATCGCAATAAAGCGGGTCATATCCATTTTTTTGGCTTCCCAGTGCAAATAAAAGCCTAAAACCATGTTTACACTATGTCTATTAAGTGCGCAATAATAGCGCTAGCTCTAAAAAATAAATGTACTGTAAAATTAAAAATTCTTTATTGCTAAAAAAAAAAAATGCTAATCTTCATCATCTAAGCCAAAATCTATAGGAAGAAGAAGGCACGTTCTAATAAATAAACATAAATAATTTTAGAAAAAAAAAGCGCAATATATGCAATGCGCAATAAAGCGAAGTGCAATAAAGCGAGGTATACCTGTATATTTCAGGCACTCGTGAGAGATAAAGAAGTAGAATACTAGACAACTGAAAAACAACCGGACCTAGGCTTACCGGAGAATCAAACCTAGGACCTTCTGAACGGCACCACCACCTAGCTACGGAAGCGAATCACACTATCCTCCCTGCCAACTAGGCATCCCAAAAATAGGCAGGGGTCATTAGCATGATCCGCAACACATAACATCGGATATGTACCTAGGGCGATCCAGCCTAATTAATGACGCAATCACTTCTGGTGTCCCTCTATTATACAGTATAGGTCAGATTACACAAGACAAAGACCTTAATACAGTATCTAGTAAATGATAGAAGAATCAGAACACACAGAATGTTATAAAGATAATATCTTCCTCTGTGAATTAAATAAGAATATGAGGGTGGCTGCAATAAACTTATATAAATGATGAACAAATGGGATGAACAGACAGGTTATTGGAAAATCTTACTAACACACAGCTAAAAAATGCAGCCAACACAAAAAACAGTGCAGAAAGAAAGAGTAACAACAGTGACAATTTTATTTAAAATCACTGTGACAGTTTTTGAGAAATGAAAACTTATTATACATGCACACTGTATGCACAGATAAGTGGAGAAAATTGTTACAAATAAAATTTATTATATGCGCACATTGTATGCGGTGATACATGGGGAAATTTATGGCAAATGAGAAATTTATTACATATGAACAATTTATTACATGCAGCAATGGTTGAATGAGAGGATGCATCCGGTGCGTATGCAACCAATGCGCAACAGGAACATTAGCATTCATACCCTTTGACATTTGCTGAGGGAGACTGAGCACCTATGCGTTTGCCCGGAGTGCAGTGACGTCGATTCTGATCAACAATAACACACAGTAAGCAATGACATACACGGAAAATGATGGCTGGTGAAAAATTTATTACACGCATACAGTATATGCAACGACAAGATGGCAAAGGAAGTACTGACAGAAAGAGAAGGAAGAAGCTGGATAACATAACAAAGGGCAGGAGAATACAATGATAGAGGTGGCTGAATATACAGATATTGGTAGATATGGAAGGACCTAACTGACCGAGCTTGAAAGCATGACGCAACACCATAATAATAATAACACACTCAAATCTCTCTCAACAACGACAAAATGACACATTTAATAGACATAAATACCTTTATGTTCTGGCTACCCCGTTGGTCCTCGACAATATCTCTGATGCTGAGCTCAAGTTTAGAATTTTTCTTTGTCAAGTCCTGGTACTCAGATGACAAGCTGTCCTTCTCTTCCAGGGCAACCTGCATCCTGGCCTTTAACTCCTTGAGATCTTTATTAATTGTCTGATAATAAATTGGGTAAAATTACAATATCAGAACACTGCACATCAATTTAAGCTTGGCAAAGCAAAGAAAATGAAGTTTTTTTTAATTCATAAAAGTGTCAATGATGGCAGGGGGCTGAGGTCAGGAACCAGGAAGTCTTGGGTTTGATTCTACAAGGTTGTTTTTTTTCCAAACGCTCTGTATGCATGCACGTGAGCATATTTTTAAAAATAATTTTTGAAGCGATTTGACACACACAAATAAAGATATCTGGGCTCTTACTATTATGCTGAAAAGTCTGAAAGCAAGTCAAACATTTCATCAGCCCCATTTTTTTGTCTTCCTTGAGGTTGGCTACTGCAAATTTATACTTATTCTTCTCTTTTGAACTTGGCTATAACATCCACGTTCTTTGGTCATGTTATGAGAAGAAAACTGGACTATATCGGACAACCAGAAAAACTGAAGGAAAAAGAGATAACAGGATGACACAGAGAAAAGATACCAGACAATCTGACATCATGGCATAAAAAGAAGACAACAACAAAAATTGATCAACAGTACTAGAAACAGGAAGTTGTAGAGAGACATGATCGCCTATGCCACCAGACATGGTACTTGAAGAAGAAAAAAAACTTCCATTTACTTATAGAGTGTTCACATTCATAGTGTCATTTGTTGATGAAACTTCTTTCATAAAATTTTTTTTATCTAACGCTTGTTTGCGTCACCTCATTAAAAAAAGCTGGACTTAGTTAAGTCTCTAACACTTTACTATGACAATATCCACTAAAGGACTACCTTTAACCACTCACAAAAAATAATTTTTGCAAATCTTAGTTGCCACATGTTCTTGTGTTCACACCTGAAGGTTTTTAATCGTTGTTTATATATTTACTAGTAAACAGACGACGTCAGGTAATCTGATCCATACAGTGGACAAAATACAACATCTAATATGTCTGGTTACCATTAAGCAGAGGGGTATCTACTATGAAGCTTGAATTTCAAGGTTCCCCATGTCCAGTTTTTTTCTATAATACATTTCTTTCCTATTCCCCCAACACTTTTTTTAATAAAAGGGGCCCCTCCAAGAGTTCAAGCTTCAGGGTGCCCAAAACGTAGATCCATCACTGCCACTAAATCAGGGTATTCTAGTACTTGTTATGTTATGAGTCATCCCCATATACAACACTGAAAGACAATTATGTTTACATGCATGAGATTCTTACCTTAACCTTTTCACTGGCTGTAGATAATTCATCTCTCAAAGCTGTGGAGTTAGCACCACTATTGTCCCTTTTAGACTGGAGCTGTGACAGGTAAGGATAACAAACAAAAATGTGTTATTTCAGTCAGGAAAAACAAAAATGACTATAATATTTGCCGGGTTTTTTTTCACCTATTAAAATATAGGGATAACAGCAGTTGTATCTGCACATTCTATTCCACTTACAGCGTATACAATTTAATATTATGTATTACTGATCGCAAAACTAGAAATGGTTAATAGTCTTCTCAACTACCCAATACTATCAGAGCCAAACATGGATAATTAGCAGGCCCAACTCTGATAAAAGATTCAGCTTCCTGAGAAATGAGCTTGCATCATCTAGCTTCTCTGTAAAATCTCATAAAAGACTTCAGTTTTGTTATCTTACAAAAAGTCTGCCAAAATAAGTGATATGATGAAGCTGTCAAAATAAACAAGAGAAGCTGAGAATACAACAGCTTGACCATCAGTTTAAAATACAAACATACCCTCTATACCTGGTCCAATGGCTGCTGGAGTTGTTAAAACATGCAACTAACTGTCCTAGCAATTATCTAGGCCTCAAGACTAGCTCAAGAATGACATAAATTTTCCATGAAGATTAATGGTAACAATGTTTCTTCTTCTTCAGATGTCAACTTTAATATGTTCAAAAAAAGCAGTGATCAGCCTGAGGTTGCTGGTATCTCTGTAGAGTTTTTCCAGGAATGGTACTGGTGATGGCCACATGCTCTTTCTCTATTCCTCATATGTTGGGCACCTTTGAAGTAAATTTTCAGCAGTCATTTTATCCGTGCCATAGTTACACTCATCAGTAGTTCCTATCTTTAGCTTGATGAATAGATGATATCAATCTGTTGTGGCCTGTGAGACGTCTGAAGATTACCACTTGTTCACTTTTGCTGAGCTGGTAATATATATCATTTTTTGGGTGTCCTGGATGCTCTGTTTCCCATTTGCTCCTGTGTCTATTCTTGATAAAACTCTTGGCCTCTTAAAAATAAGTAACGACGTTTGAGAAAAGAAGGACAAAAATAACACTTACTTCATCCAACTTTTTACGAGTGTCTTTCAATTCATGATCATGGATTGTGTATTCTAGAGACCTAGATGGGAAATTGAACACATTTAATATAGCTAGGAAATTAAGGTGTGTATAAAGAAGATACTAGTACATTCTTGTAATTGCATCACCATGAATCAATATATATAAAATCCCAGCTTTATCTGTCACTAACGCTAAGGGATGCAACTTTGGGTGAAAGTTAGACATTAATTGTATTGTTTCCTTTATATGTACTCTCCCGAAAATAGTAACACTCGACAAAGAAAAGTGCACAAATGAAGACGGTGTGCACAAAAATATTTATAGAATTGTGTGATCCCGTATACTTACTTACTTAGTCGTTCCCCTTCTATCGGGAGGTTGTGATCCCGTATTCACGCATTGGGATCCTCGCTGCTGCTACGTAGTTCGTGTACTGTGGTGATACACAGTGGTTTTTTTTAATACTTTTGAATAAGTAAAATTGCTGTTAGGTTTTGGTGCTTTTGAATTTAATTCCTGTCTTACACCAGGCTTTTACACTAGTTTTAACATAATTTGCTATAAAGTTGTTACTCCCTTCATCGCCGTCTTCATTTTCCTGTGCACTTCTTGCAGAGTATGGAGCCACCACTGCAGCTGGCCCCCATGCAGGAAGCCTGCACCAAGCAGTCACAAGCTCTTGCAGCAGTGGTTTCTGTACCAATTTGTTTTACATGATGAGGTTGACAGCCTCATGAATAACATCACAGTAGTCGCCTTGTATGACTTTCCTGATGGTGCAGTAGTCCTATTCTTTCTTTGCGTCATCAGAGACCCCTCCGGACCTACACTCAGCTATTAAACCTTTGCTGTAATGTTATTAAAGCTCTGTAACCTTGCTAGTGTAAGTGCTATCAGAATCAAACAGCAGAAATAATGTCACAGCACTTTTCATAGACAGGATAAACCTGGTTTTTATTTGTAAGATATGTTAAAGATTCTACATCTTATCACCAAGTAAAAAGTCAATACTGGTCATTTTATACTCGTTCACTACTATCTGATTTGGCTACGGGCTGATCACCCGTTTGCCAGTCACTTCGATTACGGAAACAACAGCAAATGGGTTGATTTGCCGTTGCCCTAAAGACGCCACTAGGCGTGATGGGAAACAATGGCAAAGAAAACCTATCTGCTGTTGCCCTAAGACGCCACTAGGCGTAATGGCCACTGACTGCTTTGACGGTCGGTGGCTAAGGACGGAAGAAGAAGAAGACTACTATCTGATGTCAAGTGTATAGTATCCTCCTATCAAGTATACAATTACTATCCTCTCATGTTGACAATTATTCCTCATTTGTCAATTTAACAATGATTCATTAACTTCTAATTTAGTACAGATTAAGTACCTTCTCATTTTGTCCCACTTTTGATATTCTTTCAGCTCCTCTTTCTCTCCTTCTAAGGTGCTAAGTCTTTCTTCTATATACCTTAGGAGGTCATTAATCTTTTCTCGCTTGCCCTCTAAGGATTAAAAAAACACAAAAGGTTAATAAAGGATGATTATTCATGCTCGTTTTCTTTCACACTGAAGAACTATGAGCGGTACAAACATACACTGAAACTCACAAGTACAAACATACACTGAAACTCACAAGTACAAACATACACTGAAACTCACAAGTACAAACATACACTGAAACTCACAAGAAGTAACATTAAATACTTTCATTATAAGCACAAATAATAAATGGAATACCTAATATTAGCCGTGTTCAAAAGGTAGGGAGCTTTAATGGTGACCTTCTTTGGCACTAGTAACTAAGGAGGTAACTAAGGTGAGGTACACAGCAATATCACCATGGAAATAAACTGCTAAAGAAACCAACAATGCAAGAGTATATGAAGTGTTATGGGGCAGGCTTCTGGAATGGGGGGACCAACAGTAGTAGTACCAATACTGCAGCATCAAGTCTTTCAACTGCCAAATATCAAGTCTTTCAACTGCCAAATATCAAGTCTTTCAACTGCCAAATATCAAGTCTTTCAACTACCAAATATCAAGTCCCACTACTGACATTTCGACGAAGTATGACATATATCCGTCACTGCTAAATGCTCGAACTGCAGATATTAAGTAATTCATTATCATCATATGCTCTTTGTGTGGGTATGACATACAGATTCCAATCACTGATTTTACTCGCATAAATCTCCTGGGCATGATGAGCCGTAGTGCAGTGTATATTTATAGGCAGAGCTCTTGTGAAGAATGCAGTGATTGGAAGTCACAGAAGTCAAAATAAAGAAGTGTATAAGAATGATTACCTCCAGTTCAAAGCAAAAATATGGTTGTGAAACAGTTAACTTTTATGATAGTTTGACTATTTTCTACATTAAAATCAGACCGAAAGGTCTATTATATTTGGGCGTGTGCCCTAATATAACCGACTAGGCACCTCGCCAAAATTTTACTTAGAGAGTAGAACTATTTTCTACCTTAGTGTGGATGTGTTTGTTCATCACTGGGATGGCAAGAGTGACAGCGAGTCAGAAACAGATAAAATCTGAAAGTACAGACAAAGATGAAATACAACCCATGAGTGTGGTACAAGCATTCATTCCAAGTGGAATTCATGCCGTGGCACAGACACATTTATAATCTTTATGGCTTTTGGGATGTCCAGTGTACTTTAAAATTTATTTTTTTTAAACCAGTTTCTTTCCGGCTTGTGTTGTAAATATAAATATTTAACAAATCTGTGATGTATAAAATTTTATTTTAAAAAAATAAATAAATAAAACACAAGGGAGATAACATCTCTTTTTAAAGAAAAAAAAAAACCAAGGTAGGATTTCACCAACGAGAAAACAGTCACCAGTCTACGCGGTAAATAATAATCTTACCTGTTTCAGTTAAAATGGCATTACTCTCTTCTTTGCGCTCGTCATAAACTTTTGTTCCTGCTACTTCCCTTAAGAGTTTCAGACGCTGAGAATCTGGAGCTGTGGCCATTTGATTGATCTGAAAATATTGCGTTCAAGCCATGTACTGTCACTTTAGATTTGGGTGAAAGTCATTAGGCTACTAAGGCAAAGTAAAGTATCCATTAACTGATTCATCCACATTAGCCACACTTGTTAACAAATTCTGTCTGTATCACATTTCAAAGTGTGTACAAAAATGAGGCTTACGTAATAACCAGGAGCAATAATGTTAAAGCACAGATTGCAAATGTGTGAATATTCATTTACTCATCATTCAATACCCTTTGGCTCCCCGAGGAGTACAAACTTTCAACAAATTCAAGCCCTCCTGTCCCGTGTCGTAAACTCAAGGTCCTTCAATGTCATCTTTATCTCTTTCATGTCTGTCCCAAGTTCCTTTCACGTGTTTTTCGGTCTACCTGTTACATGGGGATTCCAGAACATGGCGTGCCTTGTAATGTTGAATTTGGTAGGCATATACTGATTTTACCAAAAATTTAAGATATTCTCACATATTTCTTAACTTCCCGAATTACTATTGCTGTAAGTGTCGTAAGGAGAGTTATTTTCTGGAGAAGTTGGATGAATCTGATGAATGGCCATTTTATTTATATCAATTATTCACAAATGCATTTGTCATTCATAATATATGTGTTAAAAAGCATGGTGTACTAATCACATACCAATCATCTTCAAATATTCTTTTAGAAAATGCCAGAACAGCCATATTTACAGTCAGATAAAAAATCACGACTTAAAAAGTTGTATTTCCAAAAACAT
Source organism: Oreohelix idahoensis (assembly GCA_024509875.1). NCBI lineage: Eukaryota > Metazoa > Mollusca > Gastropoda > Stylommatophora > Oreohelicidae > Oreohelix > Oreohelix idahoensis. Next base: position 78,051 of record JAMPIV010003228.1, on the reverse strand, counting down.
TTGTACAATTATATACTGACAACTGTTTCCACTAAAGTATGGATTTAATGTCAAATACTGAATTATCGAGATCCATTACTGCTTGATTAAATATTTATTTGCACACATTTTAATAGCTAAATATTATCTTCAAAGTTCTGTGTGTCTTGTTATATAGAAGAAATACTGGAGCATATAAAACTAATATAATAAGAAAAACCAATGTTATTTTTAATGTATCTTGCTCATTATAGTATGAAGGTTTTAAGACAGCTTGGTGTTATCTAAATGACAAGGAAATAGAAAAGAAAAAACTGTAAATGTAGTCAACAATATTAGAACTTACTTTTCCTTGCTTGACAATGTAGTACGGATTACTTCGGGAGAAGCCAGCACTTTCCAGCAGATTCATAACATCAGATTTTCTAGTAATAATCAGATTACACATAGATTTACAATTCGATATTTAAAAAAATTCCAAATGAAAAATAGATATCCACATCTTATTAAATAATAAATGAAGAAATTTTTAAAAAAAATGTATTTTTGAAACCATGAGTGATGACACGGATATAACTGTCTTCAGAATTTAAAAAAATATTTTACCGTATATACTCAAGTATATATCGATCTGACTATAAGTCGACCCTTAGATTTTAGGACTTAAAATACATCCAAAATGAATGACCCGATTATAAGTTGAAGTTAAAAAAAAAGTGTGAATGAGTGAAAAGCTAGAAGATAATTACAATGGTGCACAAAAACATTGATGTTAAATTATAATGATAAAAAAGACACCAATGAAGTACAAGTACTTTAAATATGCAATGTTGCTGTTCATAAGTGTTTAAAGCTAAAGTGTAAATACTAATAAATATCAGTAATGACTAATAAAAATACTATACTGATAATTTATTCAAATCCCAACAATTCTTCATCATTAGACTCTTTAATCATTTGCAATGACACTGTTCATAAGTTTTTAAATCTAAAGTGTAAATACTGATAAATTCTCTAATGGCTACTAAAGTTCTATACCGATAATTTATTCGAATCCAAAAAATTATTCATCATGTCTCTCCAAAATGTTGCCTCAAATTCTTCTTGTGCAATAGCTTCATCAGTGTAGTCATCAGAATTATCGCTCTCACATTCCGTGTCCACACGTTTCCTTTAAATTTCCCTCATACAGTCACCTTCTGATCCATCTACTGCATTGGAAATGATTTTTCTATCATTTCGGCAGGTATAGAGTCCCGTGCCTCTTGAACCCAACCGGTCACAATCGTAATGACGGGCTTCATCAAGTTACCCCCTTTTGTAAGAATAGCAGAACCAGAACTCATCCATTCCATCCACAGTTTGCGAAGTCTGCCATTACAAGGTTTAATTAAGCAAACATCTAAAGGCTGGAGAACTGATGTTAAGCCACCAGGTATTATAGCCAAATCTGTTTTTAATTCACACGTCTTATGTTTGACAGAATCCGCCAGATGTGCGCAAAACATGTCCCAAACAAGCATAGCTCGCTTGGACAAAAATGCACCTGGTTGTGTATTCCGCACAGTTTCCAACCATAATTTTACTATATCCTCATCCATCCACCCTTTGGAATGGGCATGAACAATGATGCCAGATGGAAATTTAGCTCCCTTGGGCAGGGTCTTCCATTTAAATATAACTACTGGTTTTAATTTTGTTCCATCCGCCATGCAAGATGACTGTAAACATGTTTTTTTTTCACGGCCTGTTGTTTTTTTTAACCAAGTTTTGCTACCACGTGGATCCACTGTTCTATTGCCTAGCAAATCAAAAGTAACTGGTGCTTCGTCCATATTTCTAATCTGTCCCAGATCATACCAATGCTTTCTCTGTTAAATGATGAATTTATGAAAAGGTAAAATTTCTTACTCCAAAGCTGCTGGTAATTTTTGTGTGTTGGCGAAGAGACAGTGAAAACCAGTTGCGGCTGAGTTAAAAGCCATTCATTTAGTTCTTCCTCGAGAACCTGAAATGACGAAGTGTTCCCTTTCTTTGCTTGTTTTTGTTTTCGGCATTTCATGCAAGAACCTGTTCACTCTCGAACAAGTTTATCGTCAATTCTAACTTCTCGCATTGCATCGGAATTGCCATGACCTTCTGCAAATTGTATCAATTTCCACTTAAAGGTAGCCTTATAAGAAGGGTTTTTTTTTTTCACTCGCTGTAACTGCACTTTCGGAGTGAATGTGTTTACACAAATTATTTCTGTTCATGCCGGTGTACACATGACAGGAATTATGGAAAGCACAGACATTTTTTATTAATATGGTTTGTATCTGTGTCGAGTGTTTGTTTTTATTTTAATAATTAGCACAATAGCAGCCTCATAATTATTTTTTATAATTGATTCGGTTAAAATGAAGCACAGTGGGTAGTCTTCTTTGGTGCCATCCCAGTAAGTCTCCAGTGTGATTAGTGTTAGGTTTTCAAATTCTTAAATCTAACCCTTACCCCTTTTTACTGAGTCTCTGAACTGTCCTTCATTTCAACAATTGATGCAAACATTTGTAATGTATTACTCAAGATATTTGTTAAAAACACTTAATGGAGCAGTAAGTTTATATCTGAAGGATACAACTATGCAGCGGAAAAGGCTTGGGAGGGGGTGGTGTAGGAATGATTTGGGTCTAGTTGAAAATGTGACCTGCCATATAATAGTGTAATAATGAACAATGCAACATTCCTGCATGCTCCACCTGCAGGATCTTTACATAATTTAATATAATATATCAAAAAGCTAACTTGCAACGCACAATTAAATGTGCAGCATTATGTCTTACATTTAAATTTTACAAACTAAAATGTAGTTCACTTTAGCTGACCCTGAGGTCAGCAGATGTAAATCTAACTACAAGTGATAGACAAAACAAATACATCATGGGGTTTTGTAGAATCACATCACGCGCTTTCAATGGGTACCTTTGAGCTGTCGAGCTGTTGAAGCCTTATACAGTATTTCTCACATTTTTAGAGAGCACCCTAAAATAACTATAAAAAAAAAACAAAGACAAATTAATGTAACTTTGAGTTGTTTTATTACATTTATAAGAGAAGGAATGTAATTGTAACTATAAACAGTGGACATCTGTTCATGAGAACACTCGCAATAGTACACTTAGGTTGCTTAACTGGGACGTGAGAAAAGACAAGATAAGTGCTGAAATCAGCATTTGCTCTATTGTCAGGATTACGAGATCATGAACTCATGACTCTTTTCCATAGAACAGCAGAGGAAACTGGTGTCAGGTGCAAAATAGTAGGCAAATAAATATCTACGTTCATAATGATAAAAGAACAATAGGTCAGAGATAGAGCTTGTTATAGGTCCGTGCGCTGGATTAGCCAGTACAAGGACAAATGATAAAGTAGGAAAAATTTATAGATTTTTATAGAAAGTATTTTTGTGTGGAGAATATCTGCAACAATAAATATTAAAGAGAGCATTTATAGATAATCTCAGCTAGTGTTAGAATAACTTGTTTTTATAAGTACATATAACTGGAGAGTGTTTCGTCAAGCTTTATAATTTTTGGAACGGCTCTGAAAGACTCTATATACTCTGGGTTTGTATTAGTAGGACGGATTATTTGTTGAGTAGTAGAGTTAGGGGGTGGCTCTGAATATTCCGAATAACTCTGAGGATTGCAGAGAAGTAGGAAAGTGAAGTAGTAGTTCTCAAATTTTTGAATAAAGATCTTAATACTCAAAGGTGAATAGTGATTCCCAAGCGGCTTTTAAGTCAATATAATGATATTATTATTCTGCGTGTTGACACTATAGAATATGTAATGAATATTTATAACTTCATGCCGTTAGTGGAGCAGTTGTAGTGAAGCAATAAACAGAAACATATAATATGCGATCCTATGGACTAACAGGTAATAGATAAATAAACAGTGGTGAATTTATTCCGGGCACTTAGTTTTTTTGTTACTACTTGTGTGCAAACATCATGAGAACCATTGACTTGATACTTAATTATAGTTACAGTAAAACATAATAAGAAATGTTATTGAATATTAAAGAAGATAATATTGTTACTCTATATGAGGTTTTGAGAATCAGCATGACGTGGGAGTTGATATAGTTTTTTTTTTTTTAATGTAATGAAGAGAACAATGGTTCTCAAGTGTTTGTCCTGATGGGGACCATAGTACTTTAATTGAGAAGAATGAGAACAGAGGAACTCAAATTGTTAAATACTGATAAGATTAATAGTTCTCAATGTTAGTATTAGAAAGAAAATATAGATGAAACGACTTTAGTGTACAGTGCATGCTTTGATATTCTTATATATAACATATTATCCTAAATAATAATATTCTTAGTAGTTGTCGTCAATGAATTACTTAACTGTTGTTTAGAGATTTTGTTAGTTATCGTTGGAGATTACGCCAGTGAAATAGTTAATTATTGTGGTGACTTTGTTAAGTGTCGTTACTGACTTGGTGTGTGCAACTGAAAGATGAACTGTGTCAACAAACTAAGGTGAGAGATATCATCATCATGTAGCATGTCCTTTGCAGAATGTCGCTCTCATCACAGCCCGCCTGAAAGATTCTCGATCTCTAGCCAGCCCTCCTGCCTCCTCCAATGTCATGGTGAGAGATAATAATAATAGCCCCTTCAGTCATAACTGACTATGGGAATGCGCCCCTGAGGTGACAGCCCTCAGCTGCTTATTTTCCTGGTGCTCCTTTCGACGTTTTCTCCCCTCCTCTGCTTGTTGTGTGAGCCTCTCTTCGCCCAATCTGAGGTGGCGCCGTAAATAGCATCGCCACTTAGTGCGATCGGCAGTTTCATCCTCCCATGTTGCTGGATCCATGTCCAGTGCCCTCATATCTCTCTTGCACACATCTTTGAACCTCAGCTGTGGTCGCCCAACTGTTCTCTTGCCATCTGCTAATTGTCCGTAGAAGATATCTTTTGGGATGCGACCATCTTCCATGCGGCGAACATGGCCAAGCCAGCGAAGTCTGCGCTGTCTATGCAGTGTATACATACTTTGAAGGCCAGCATGTGACAACACCTCGACATTTGTCACTTTATCTTTCCAAGAAATGCCGAGGATGCGGCGTAGACACCGTAAATGGAAGGTATTGAGCCTTCTTTCTTGCTTAGCATAGGTCGTCCAGGTTTCGCTGCCATATAGGAGTGTGCTGGTGACGCAGGCACTATATACCGCAGCTTTGGTCTTCATTGTGAGTTTGGAGTTTCCCCAAACATGTGATGTGAGGCGGGCAAAGGTAGCTGCAGCTTTGCCAATGCGGCTGTCGATTTCTGTATCCAGTGAGAGTTTGTCATTGATGGTAGACCCTAGGTATGTGAAGTGGTGCACCACTGCCAATTCATAGTTATCGATAGTGATAACTGGTGCAGCACCCGCATCCTGACTCAGCACATTCGTTTTCTTTAGACTTATTGTGAGGTCAAAGTCCTTGCATGCTTTAGTGAAGCGATTCATCAAGTTCTGAAGCTCCTGTTGGCTTTGAGTGACGACTGCAGCATCATCAGCGAACAACAAGTCTCTTATAGTGACCCTTCTGATTTTGTTTTTGCCTTCAGCCTTGAAAGATTAAACAGACGGCCATCTGACCTAGTGTGAAGGCATATTCCTTCAGTTGCATCTCTGAATGCATGTTTCAAGAGTAAGGCAAAGAAGATCATGAAGAGGGTCGGAGCCAGAACACAGCCTTGTTTAACGCCACTTCGTATGTCAAAGGGCTGTGACGTGCTTCCAGCATATTGGACTGTTCCCTTCATGTCGTCATGGAATGACTTTATCATTTCCAGCATTTTAGAAGGGCAGCCTATTTTCAGGAGGATTTTGAAGAGTCCATCCCTACTAACCAGGTCAAATGTTTTTGTGAGGTCTATAAAGGCGATATATAAAGGCCTTTTCTGCTCTCTTGATTTTTTCCTGAAGCTGGCGGACAGAGAAGATCATGTCTGTTGTTGATCTACCAGCTCGGAATCCACACTGTGACTCTGGATATATGCGCTCAGCTAACTTGTGTAGTCGCATTAAGACGACTTTGGCAAAAACCTTACCAACAATACTAAGAAGAGAGATGCCTCTGTAGTTATTGCAATCACTTCTGTCTCCTTTATTTTTGTACAGTGTTACAATCTTGGCATCTCGCATGTCTTGAGAAATAGTTGTCTCTTCCCAGCACTGGCACAGCATCCTATGCAGGGGATGTAATAGCGTGCTCTTACAGCATTTGATTAAATCAGGAGGAATCCCATCACTGCCTGGTGCTTTGCCAGAGGCCAAGCTATCAATGGCCTTGCTGAGTTCCTCTAATGTTGGTTCGGCATCCAGCTCCTCCATAGTTGGCAGACATTTGACAGCATCAAGGGCTGCAGGCGTAACGGTATTTTCTCTAGCATAAAGCTCAGAGTAGTGCTCAACCCACCTCTCCATCTGCTTACCCTTATCGGTTAGCTTCTCTCCACTGATGGTTTTTAGCGGTGCCGTCTTACTTTTTTGGGGGCCAAGTGCTTTCTTTATACCGTCATACATTTGTTTAATGTGAGAGATAACATTACATTATTACGCAACATCACATGCCAAGAAACAACAACACATAGCCCCATTCTCATCCAGAAGAACCTACCTGGGTTGAACAAGGTTGCACACAACTCTATAGATTGGTGGAAATCAACATCTAGGTCATATAGCCTTTCAGATCACTGAAAACTTACATGAAAATGCAGGCCTAACCTGCACCTCGTCACTTAATGACTATTTAGTGCAACCAGACTTAAACGTTGAATAGATCTGAAATTTACACAACCGACACTTAAACACGTTAACACATACAAACAGCATGTGTGCTGATACAGAAACACGGATAAAACATCACTGACCAATTTCGTAAATCTTTCTTCTTTTTTTTTTTTTTGATCCGACTAATGGTGCGACATTTAAGGCCCAAAAGGGGAAAAAAATGTCTCGACTTATATACTCGAGTATATACAGTACATACCATATAAAAACGAGTAGGAATTGAACTTACGTAACCATTTTCTTGTCTAAAAAGTACTGGTCTTTTTTGGAGCCAATTACTCTTCTCAGTACTACCTCCTCTTTCTCAATCTGGGGATAAGAGTTTACACAATGCATAACCAGGTCTGAGAATAAATCCTCACCTCTCTCTCTCTCATTCTACCTGTTACTGGTCAATTCTCTATGGAGCTCAGGCCTTCTTAGTTCATGCCAAGCCTTCCTGTGACCACTTATGCCATGTACAAATTTGAGTTCATGCTTTTCTACCTGTCCTCATGAATACACTTGGTTCTACTGATCAAAAGTTTATCTCTTTATTTGCTATAAACCTAAGTTCTAATTAAATAATATTTGACAACTTTTTGTGGTGCAATTCAGTTAGCGGAAAATTACAAACATAATTTCATCCGCTGTGGCCTTAGCTTAAAATTCTTTACGAAATGCATGACAACAGTTTACTTCTGCTTCATCAAGCATGCTGTTGACATAAAATCACAAGTTCTTATTTTACTGTGAACTTTTTCAGACGTCAACATAATATTTTTGAAGAAGGCAATGACAACTCTCCAGATGGCCCTTTTAGTACTGGTATGGTGTCAACCATGTGTGCTGTCTTTGTTCCTCATGCTGGCCACTCCTTCAGCAGACACTGAGCAGTCATTTTGTCAGTCCCAGATATGCTACTAACAGTTTCTATCTTTAGCTACATTGACTTTTTGACTCCAGACCAACGCTCTGAGCGTTGCAAAATTCAACGCGCCGTGCCAGCGCAACGCTCAGAGCGTTGTTTTTAGTTTATCATGAATAAACCCCAAAAATCATCCGTTTAATGCAGTTAATTTTTTAAAACTCATAGAATGACTTCCGCTACTATTTAAACAACTAATTTGACTGTAGTTAAGCAGCACATGTGCATGTTTTTATGTTATTATCACAATTTGTGTGACGATTCACGTGTTTAGGTTGTTATTGCTAGAGAAATATGTCACGCTTTATATTTACATTTTCTAAGTCTCCTAACAGCTGTACATTGGCTTCGTTGATTTTGAAAGGGCTTTTGACGGCATACATAGGGACAGTTTGTGGAGAATACTGAGGGCTTATGGAATTCCGGGCTGCATGGTGTCAGTCATAAAGGGCCTCTATGCCGGCTTTGCAAGTGGTGTTGGGCAGGGCAGCCTGGCCTTTGGGGTGAGGGCGGGAGTACGGCGGGGATGCCCCTTGTCAACCACTCTATTTTTGACAGTCGTGGACTGGGTGGTGTGCCGGACGGCGGTCCGGGAGGAGTAGGATGGACTGCGTTTTCTACACTGGAGGATCTGGGGTGTGCAGATGGCGTTGCACTGCTGGCACATTCGCGTCTGCGCATCCGGTAAGAAACGGATAGACTTGGTAGGTTTAGCCAGCGGGTGGGCTTGAACATCAATTTAGGGAGGTCAGAGGTCATGGCGCTCAATGTGAGCAACCCTGAGCCCATTTCAGTAAGGAATCAGCAACTGGTACAGACACCTTCACATACCTAGGATGCATAGTAACACCAGATGGTGGGGCAGGCAAAGACATCAACATCAGAATGAATAAGGCAAGAACAGCCTTTTTTAGCCTAAACAACATCTGGAAGTCCTCTCAATACAGCACAAGCACAAAATTAAGATTATATCAGAGCTGTGTGCTTTCTGTGCTTCTCTATGGTGCAGAATGCTGGAGAGTTACAGAGAAGGAAATGTCGAAATTGTCCTCTTTCCACACAACATGCCTAAGAAAAATTCACCGAATCGTTTGGCCGAATACCATCACCAACCAAGATCTGCTTACTCGGAGCAAGCAAGAGGTCATGCACACCATCATAGCTGGCAGACGCTGGAGCTGGGTTGGCCATGTCCTCAGAAGAGACCCTGATGCCATCACAAAAACAGCTATGTTTTGGACCCCTGAAGGAAAACGAAAGAGAAGCCGACCAAAAATAACCTGGCGGAGGACTGTGGAGGCTGAGATGCAAAGAATGAACCAGAGCTGGGGCACTGTACGAAGGATGGCTGCCGACCGAGCAAAGTGGAATCAATTTGTTGTTGCCCTACAAGACGCCACTAGGCGTGATGGCCACTGACTGCTTTGACGGTCGGCGGCTAAGGATCAAAGAAAGAAGAAGAAAAAAAGATGGTGAACGACAGTTCACACAAAAACACACAGATGATATTGTAGTTAGTTAAATAGAAGAATGAACCTGTGTGAAGCGAATTGAGGATGTGATATGATATGTGTTACCAAAATGATGAGTAAGCTACTCAGTCCATGTGTCTCTAAATGCTTCTCTGGGTCAGATGATTCACATGTATGCATAGAATGTCCAAGATAGTTATAAGTTATGTTAAGTGGGTTATCTCTAAGATGAGGACGTTCTGATGAAAACTTTTGTGGTACTGAGAACGTTGACGAGATACAGTCCTTCAATGTTTGACAATATCACTGTACTGTTGATAAACAGTTGATAGTTGTCATATGAAAAATGTCTGTTGTCTAATCTCCGAAGGGTACTGGCCAGACTGGAGATCGTCACGAAATGATCTTGGTATGTAGACTCATCAACTTGAGTATGCAGCTTGATTTTCAAGATATACTCTGAGTAAGCTGCAAATGATATCTGTATATCCGGCTCAACTTGTGACTATGGAGTCTGCTTCATAAAATGCGCTTAAGACAGCATTGCACTTGGTATAAATATGAGAATCAACTTTTGAGCACTTTAGCTTGACTCAGGTGGTAAGCTATCGAGGGAGCTGAACTTGATATAACAGGTGAATAAAAATGCTGCCACCGCCATCCTAATCGTGGGTGAGAAATATTCATTTTTAACTGAGGAATGAAGGATGTCCTATATGGCAAATTCTGCTATCCAGATGTACACTCTGCTAGCTTCTTTCTGGTTAGGCGTCAAACATGTAGCGTGTAGACTCAGACTTCTGATGGACTCTTTTCCTTTTCACAAATTCCTTTAAGAACACTATAAATTCCAGATATATGAATTTCAATATCCACACAGGAATGAACATGTCTAATAAGGCAAGGCTTTTGGGATTTTTCTCTACACCACTCTGTTGCAAACTTCGCACTGATCTCCAGGGAACAGTATGCTACATTATATCTCTGGTTTAGCCAAGGTGTCAGAAATCATCCAAGTCCTCCCCTCAACCAATTATCAGGCCTCCATAGTGTGACCGGTTGCACGATACCTCTTTCGTGCTCTGTCAGCGACCTCTCCCTGGCTAAAAGGGGGTGGGGTTTTCACCACCAACTTTCCTTCGCGTTGTCAGTCAGTTTTTGCAAGACTACTCTGTGTTTGCTGATTGGCTGGCTAGAAAAACTGACCTGTCTTCTCCTGTAGCAAAACTTGCTGTCCACTGTCACTTTGCATGTCAATTTCTGTTTTATTATCTTGCTGTCAAATGTGGTTTTGCATGCGTTCTGTCGTGCAACTTATCCTTTCTTCCCTCGATTCATTCTTAAACCTCTCAGTCATATCTCGTCAGGTAATCAGGGTGCTGCTTTGCGAGTCCTTTGTCGCCTGAGTCTATGACCGTGGGTCATTGTTCCCCAATGTGGTATGACACGGATTTGTTTGAACAGTGGACTCGCCACAAAAAGGCTAATCACCACTGTCCAGCTGACGTCTCCTAGAGTAATAAATATATCCATGTGGCCCGTCTGGTGATATCTGCCTAGGGATTTATGAATCAAAAGAAATCGTTGTATAGACAGGTGCGTTTCCCAAGATTTCTCACAAGGCAATGTGGACTTCAAAAGATAATGCAAGGTGGAGGACTAAATCAAAAGAGAATAAAGTTACACTTTAGATACAAGTCACGAGTAATAAAGATTACAGTTTAAAGTCCAGTCGTGATTAAAGATTACTTGTACAATGATGAAAGAGCAGATGTGGTTGAAAATGCAATGAAGGAAGATGATGGAAAAGATAGCGATAATACTTGGCTATCGTTTGTCACAAGAACCTACTAATGTAGTTTTGTACATGCAATGTTCGTAAGCATAATTTTCTCAGCGATAATTCTCTCCATACAATTCAGCATGTGCACATATAGACACACTAATTATTTAAAATATGCTTCTGCAGACATGGCCAAACCATTCATCACATCCACACACTCAAATTCCATCATCTCTGTCATATATATCCTCTCACACAAACACATTGTTTCACATATAATTTCTAACATGCGCACAAATTCACAATCATTCTCACACACATAACTGCTCACTTACATGCACATACATTAATTCTCATACATAAAATTACACTCATTCTTTCACACAGAATTTATCATGCACATGTACAAATTAATTCTCTCAGCACTATTCACATGCACAAACACACATATACGAGGGGCGTTCAGAAAGTAATGCACCACATCGTTTTTCTCAGGAGCTGTTTATTCAAAAAGCATGAAATTTATATACAATATACATGGATATGTCATGTAAACATCGGTATTATTCAACATAATCCCCATCAACTTGTACGGCTTTATGCCAGCGCGAAACAAGTGCAGTATTCCTAGCCCGTACCAGATTCTGTCTTGATCATGTAGCCATTTCTTCGCTGCATGAATCACTCCTTCATCATCTTCAAACCTTGTCCCACGGAGTGCATCTTTAAGTGGACCAAATAGATGAAAATCAGAGGGTGCCAAATCGGGACTATAGGGTGGATGGGGTAGTACAGTCCAACCCAATTTGGTGATTGCTTCCCGTGTTGCCAGACTTGTGTGAGGGCGCGCATTGTCGTGAAGGAGAAGCAGGTCTGCTGGATTCTTGTGCGGCCGAACTCTGCGAAAACGTTGATTTAGTTTTTTCAATGTCTTAATATAAGCTTGCGAATTGATTGTCTCTCCTCTTGGCATAACGTCCATAAGAATCACACCTTCAATGTCCCAAAAGACAGTGATCATGACCTTTCCAGCTGAAGGAATTGTCTTGAATTTCTTTCTTCTTGGTGATTGCGGATGATGCCACTCCATTGACTGTCTTTTTGTCTCAGGTTCAAAATGATGTGCCCAGGTTTCGTCGCCTGTAACGATCTTAGCCAAAAAGTTCTCTCCATCAGCATTGAAACGCTCCAACAATTCAGAAGAAATTGCTTTCTTTTGCAATCGGTGGTCATTTGTGAGACTTTGAGGAACCCATCTTGCGCAAACCTTAGAAAATCCGAGAGTTTTTATAACTGCATTTGCACTACCAATGCTGACTGACAGCTGTAAGGCCAATTGTTGAGTAGTGATTCGCCTATCAGTAAGAATAATGCCCTCAGCGCATTTCAACATTTCTGCGTTGGTGGCTGTGGCAGGACGTCCACAGCGCGGCCGATCAAGCAGCTCCGTATCTCCACTTCCTGATTCTTTGATTCTCTGAACCCATCGACTGACTGTACCCCTGTCGACTGCAAAACTTCCATACACATCACATAGACGCTTGTGAATATTCACAAAAGTTTCCTTCTCTGCAACGTGAAATTCTATCAGAATTCGCTGTTTATAACGCAAGTTGCTAACACGCTCCATTTCAACGGTTTGGGGCAGCCGTATTATTTGGCCGGTTGCGGTGCAATTTAGTGCACACAATTGGCACATGCCATATTTGAAGTGTGCAAAATTTCATGCTTCTATCTTCATTATTAGCTGAGAAAAACGATGTGGTGCATTACTTTCTGAACGCCCCTCGTACTAATTCTCTCAGACCCTCTCACATGCAAATAAGCATACTAATTCTCTCTCATACACTTTTCACGTACAATCTCTCACATACACACATCACACAAAATCTCTCATGCACAATTACTCCCACCGATGCATATACTTGCATACTTTCACACACTGATGAAAAGAAAGATGTAATAAGTTGAAAAACCTTACTGGAACTCTGTTGTCAGAATTGTCAAAGATAATTTCCACAAATGCGCTAATAACTCTTGGTCCTGTGCCTTCATGAAGAAGCGCCTGCCGTTGCTCTGGTCGCATATGACTAAATTCATCAGAAAGAACAAACTGGATGGCTAAAGGAAAAAAAAAGATGAAAGAAAAGGGTGTAAGAAATAAGCTCGTCCTAGAAATTAAAGGAACACTCTGCTGCTAAACAGGTTTATATGATATCGAAACATGTCTAAAAACCCAGATCACGTTAGCTGTTTTAAAGTTATTATTTTTCATAAATATTCAGAAGTAAACCTCCCCAAAAAAAGAAAATATTAAATAAAAACACAATACAATAAGGTTATTTATTTTTAATTCCATCCTACAACAAAACAACAATAAATTGTATTTAGAGGTACATGATTTCTGTTACTCACCATAAAAGAAATTACTTTTGCCTGATCCATTTCTTCCAACTGTAGAATGGGGGAAAATATTGTTAAATTAAATGTTCTTGCAGAGGAAATAACAAAGAAATTTTAATAACTGTTCTTTAATATTTTTTATTATGTGTAAGAAGAGCTTAAACAATTCCTAATATAAAGACACAGCTGTAAACATTAGTAACAATAATACAAAATTTAAAACAAATTTTATTCAGAAAATGTGTATGGGGTAATCAGCATTTTTTCCCTCAGCCCAACTGACGTCATATGATATCCACTCACAAAAATCTCGGGCTTAACAAGAACAGAAAGGTTTTGTACTACTAAAGATATAGCACTGTTTAGTCATCAGATTTCAGTATTTATAGAGGCTTCTAGAACAGATAGCAGATAAAATAGATGCTAAGATCTATGAGATAAGAGACACACAGACACTAGTACTGTTTAAATGTTTACGAGATTTGGTAACAACTGGAAACCAGCAGAAGAATTAGAAGCTACAATTTTTTTTAAAACTTGTACTGAACTCTGAAAATGAACAAAATGTATAGCAGAGCTTGCGAATGCAAAAGTGACACTGACTCAACTTCATTTTGAAGGTTTCATCACTACATGGATCAAAACAAAGATGTATGGATTATTTCAGAAACAGTGTCCCATATCAGAGAATTTATTGCTTCTTGGGATTGTCTTGGTGTTGAAGCAATAAATAATTTGTGTCATCTCTCGGTTAAAATAGGTCTCCAAATAAATGCCTCTAAAACTAAAGCTATGAACTTTTCTAACGAGACCTTTGATATCATCTTGAACGGGGAAAAAACTACAGAAAGTTGAAAGTTTCAATTATTTAGGCAGTAAAATGACTCAGGATGGTGACACAACAAGAGAAATCCATACTAGAATTGCTTTGGCAGCTAGCGCCTTCAACAGATTATCTAACATTTGGAAATTACGATCATTGAATATACATACCAAGCTTCGTCTGTTTAATTCAAATGTTATCTCAGTGTTAACATACGGCTGTGAGAGTTGGAAAATAACAAAATCATTGGAGAACAAGCTGAATACATTCGAGAACAAATGTCTTAGAAAACTCATGAACATCAGTTGGAAAGAATTCAAGACTAATCGACAAATAAGAGAAGACTCTAGGCAGAAATATGTCTCCGACTATATAAGGAAAAGACGATGGTCATATATCGGTCATGTCCTACGAATGCAAAACAACAGAATACCACTACAGGCGCTCACTTGGGTTCCTGAGGGTAAGAGGAAAAAAGGAAGACCAAAAGAAACACTCAGAAGAACAATAATAAGAGAAGGAAGAACGTTGGGCCTAAATACTGTGCAAGAGCTAAGAGGAGTGGCGTCACAACGAACAACCTGGAGAGCACTGGTTTCTGCCTTATGCGCCGTGTTTGGTGCTTAAAGAATTTATTATTATTATTTTATTTATATCAGAGAATTCTCACACAGCTAATATAGGATAAAACTCTGTACAAACTTGATCAGAACTCACAGTTTTAGAATGGGCCGACATGGAAAGAAAGGAGAATTTATATATTCAACAATTTTCAAGACTGAAAGATGATGGATGGGACCAGAAACATAATTTCACAATTGAAATTTATAATGGAAACTTATTTGTTACAAATTATTCATCTGTAAAGGTACAAATTCCTCATGATAAAGTATCAACATTCAAGTTGATCTGCCTGATGATGATCTCACACACTTCTTGGACGGGAAGAGAGATGCAATCAAGTTTCCACCTGCCAGTGCAAAAGGGCTTTAGGAACAGCTGGACGAAGCCTTGGCAAAAGAGTTGGATAACAACCTGAAGCAGATAACTTTGGAGAAGAAGCTGGAAATCTTCGGCGACATAATATATCTGCACTGTCGCAAAGTGTTAGGAGTGAGGGAGGCAAGGGAAAGTAACCCACCACAAAAAAGTAGAAGACAAATTAAAATAGGAGAAATCAGGAAACAGAAGAAGCATGCCCGAAAACTTTTCAAGAACGCAGTTGCCACAGAGAAGGAAGGGTTACGACAGGTGTGGGAGCACCTGAAAGGCCAACATAATGCCCTTTGTAGAGCAGAAAGGTTGTGCAGGAAGAGAAGGAAGACTCGAAGGGATAGGGAAAGATTCTTCAGGGAGCCCTTCAAGTTTGCCAAAGAACTGTTTGAGCAGCCACGGTCGGGTACGCTAAACATCAAGAAAGAAGACCTGGAAGAACACCTTAGAATGACATATTCAGATGGTCGCAGAGATGAGCCGCTCAGCAGCATGGCAGGCCTTAAATGGCCAAGTAAGCCAGGAGCTGAATTTAACACCAAGCCCCCAACAGTGCAAGAGGTAGAAAGCATTGTCCAGAAAGCTCTGTGCAAGTCAGCTCCAGGTCCTAATGGTGTTCCATATGTGGTGTATAAGAGATGCCCTGAAGTGCTCAAACGACTGCTCCGTTTACTGAAGAACGCGTGGAAAACCCAGCTTGTAAGCAAGGAATGGAGAAAGGCGAACGGAGTCTACATCCCGAAGGAGCAAAATTCCACAGACATCAGTCAGTTCAGGCCAATCTCACTACTCAATGTGGAAGGGAAGATATTCTTCTCAGTGATGGCGAAAAGACTCACTACATACCTCCTGGCAAATGGGTACATTGACACTACCATTCAGAAAGGAGGTATCCCAGGTACACCAGGATGTCTAGAGCATGCCACAATGATCTGGGAAGCAATCCAAAGGCAAAGTCTGACAGAACAAACCTCCATGTAATTTGGTTGGATCTAGCGAATGCTTATGGATCCGTTCCACACCAGATGTTGTGGCAGGCCCTATAAATGTATCATGTTCCACAAGAGATTGCAGCAATGCTGAAGCTGTATTTCGCAGGGTTTGCTGTCAGATTTTCAACCAGAGAGTACACAACGAAGTGGATTGGCCATGAAGTTGGAATTGCGATGGGGTGTACCATCTCTCCGATACTATTCGTGATGGCTATGTAGGTAATCCTCAATGCGGCTGAAGGAATGGCTATAGGTCCAAAGCTCGGTGGAATGTGTCACATGCCACCGCTCAAAGCATTCATGGATGACACAACAATTCTGACATCAGATGAACATCAGGCCCGGAGGATGTTAGAACGCCTGGATGAACTAGTCAGCTGGTGCAGAATGAGCTTCAAACTCAAGAAGTCGAGAAGCCTATCAGTCAGGAAAGGGAAGATAGCAGAGGACATATTCATGGTTTCCAACCAAAGAATCCCTACTGTCATTGAGGAACCTGTTAAAAGTCTTGGCAGGGTGTACGATGCCTCATTAACCTTTTGAACCCGAGGTCCCGAAATTTCGGTCCGTGCGTAAAAAATCCTCTCCCCGAGAGACCGTAATCTCGGTCTGACACACCTAGCTTAGCAAAATGGGGTGGGAATGGAAATGTGTAAAAAATAATGATGTCAGGAAGTACACATATCTCGTGGAATGTTAGACCAAGATGGCGGCGCCCACGACGTGATAATATTTTGCAATTTTTTAACTGTTTTTACAATGAAAAGGCGTGTTGAAAATCCAGGAAATAGCCATTCTAAAAGGCTAACAACGGAACAAGCTGTTGAACTTGTGCTCAATGATTCGGAGGATGATGAATTAGATTTAGATGGTGATTATTGTGAAAGTGACATCGAAAATGAATCGAGTGACGGAACTTGTGAATCAGATTATGATCAAACTAGTTCTAACCCTGTTCCTGGCCCCTCGGGGGATCGGGCTATGGTGCAGGGGCGTGGAAAGGGGCGTATCCCACACAATGTATCAAGTAAATTTGATACAGGTTGGTCTACCGCAAATATATTTAGACCTATGTTTACCGTAGACACAACATTTGTGGAACAGATAGTCCCTAAGAATATTCCAAATTCCATTTCTCCTGAGAGTAAAGCCATTGAATTTTTGGAACTTTTCCTCGACAGTAATTTCTGGCACAATTTGTGTGAGCAGACAACAGACGTGCTGAGCAAGTAAAAAGCAAAAAGCCAACCAGCTACTATGCTAAAAATTATAAAGATGTAACAGTGCCAGAGGTAAAAGCATTCTTTGGACTGCGTCTTGAAATGGAGCACAGTGTGAATAAACCACGTTACGAAGATTACTGGTCCAGCTCGTCTTCGAACTTCATTTCGCAAACTCCTGGATTTCGCACTGTAATGGAACGCGATCGCTTTCTTGCTATATGGACATTTCTTCATCTTGTAGATGAAGAGGACCCTGCTCTGGATAAAGCAGATAAACTGTACAAAGTAAGGCCCATGCTGAATTTGTTGCTTCCAAGATTTCGATATTATTATTCACCCTCACAACACTTGAGTTTAGACGAGGGCATGATCCCCACTAAAAGCAGACTTGCCTTCAAACAATACATAAAATCAAAGCCCGTAAAGTGGGGAATAAAGGCTTACATGGCATGTGAAGTGAGCTCGGGCTATATTCTAAATTTGGAAATTTACACTGGAAAAACAGAGGATGTTATTCCAGAACTCGGTGTTGTTGGTAGTGTCGTCATCAGGATTTTGACTTCAGGTGATTTGGCAAACAAAAACCATATTCTTGTCATGGACAGATTTTATAACAGTGTAACTCTCTTTGACAAGTTATACAGTGATTATGGAACACTTGCAGTAGGGACAGCAATGACAAATAGGAAATATTATCCAAAAGAACTGTCAGGAAAGAAGAAAATGTGCAGGGGGCAATCAGAATTTGTCTGTTTCAATAACATTGTTTGCCTTGTATGGATGGACCAAAGACCCATCAATTTTATATCTAATTATCATAACCCAACAGAAATGGGAACTGTTAGAAGGAGAAACAAGGATGGAACAACTGTGGATGTTCAAACTCCACAACTTTGTATTGACTACAATACTTTCATGGGTGGCTGCGATGTCAACGACCAAGTTTGTCGTCTCAATAAAACGCGCCGGCATTATCGCTGGCCTCGACGGCTCATAGTGAAATTTTTCATGTGGGCATGCAATAATGCCTATATACTAATGAATAAATACAATCCCCACAATGTAACTGGAAGACGCTACAGAACATTTGGTATGTTCATGAATGAAATCTGTTTATCACTCATTGGCGATTACATAACAGCGGCAATGAAGCTTCACAACCGTGTTGATGCACATCAGAGGCTGCAAAATGTGGGCTTGCATCATCCTCAAGTGTCTCCACAAGCTACTGGCAATAACATTTGTGTTGTGTGTGCATACAAATTCAACAAACATGTTAGTGACTTCCCAGACATGGCCTACAAAGACAGACCATTCAAAAAAGTGAAGACTAAATTCTGGTGTAAATATTGTGAAAGCTATCTATGCCTAAAGGAAGGGTCTACATGCTGGGAGGACTGGCACACTAAGCAAGAATATTGGAGATGATCAGGTTAGTCAATTTAAGATACAATAGTTAAAACTGACTATATTGTTGGGTCACAGTAACTAGTTTTGCTTATGTGTCTGTTTTGTGCATTTTTTTGCTCAGGAGCCCAGGGGAATGGGATTTTACAGGCTGGGTGGCCAGGGTTCAAAGGGTTAAAAGACTCGAAGGCAGTGCAACAGACAATAGAGATGGCAGACAGAGGGCTACAGATCATAGACCAAAGCAGACTCCTGGGAAAGTTCAAACTATGGTGCCTCCAGTTCATGTTGATACTGAAGTTGCTGTGGCCACTGCTTATATAAGAAATAAGCACAAGTACAGTGGAAGCTATAGAGCAGAAGGTCAACAAGTTCATGAGAAAGTGGCTAGAGGTACCACCAGGTCTGTCAGATGTAGCACTGTACTGCAAAAAGTCAAAACTTCTGCTTCCTTTCAAGTCAGATGTTGAAGAGTACAAAGTTGGAAAGGCTAAGCTTGCAATGATGCTACGCAAGTCAGCTGATGACGTGGTTAAGTCCATTCAGCCCACACTGAAAACGGGAAGGAAGTGGAGAGTGGAAGAAGCTGTTGATGCTGCCCAAGAGTCACTCAAACTGAGGGAGGTAATCGGATACACACAAACGAATAGACGGGGATTTGGTCATGGAGACATCCGCTGGTGGTCCAAGGCATCAAGCAGGGAGCGCAGAGACATGGTAGTTCAGGAGATACGAGGAGCTGAGAATGATAAGAGGGTGCAAAAAGCAGTGCAACAGGTCCAACAAGGCCAATGGACTACATGGGAAGGAGCCCTGCAGAGGTCCTTGACATGGAATGATGATAAAGCTTGTTTCTTGCACCAGATTGACATGGACTGTTTTTTTGTGATATTGCTCGTCCAGTCACAATGTTCTGTAAATGGGTCAGGTTACCGACTGTTGGGGCCCTGACAAGGTGTACTGTTAAGTGCGTATATTCTGATGTAGTGAGTGAGTGTGAACATCAATAATGACAAACGCGAATGGATGACAGTTCGGCAGGTGCACAGGACACTCACTCCAATCACAGGTGGAAGTCAAGGATGGCTGGACTACTGTGGTCGTTTCATACTGTTTAATAGGACGTACACACTTAGACAATACGAGCATCGTTACAGGAACACAGGTCGACATAAATAGCATATTGTTGATCAATGGTCTACCATCTTAAGTTAGCATTCATGTTGAATAACATCATAATGGAACATCTGTAGACAAGCATTTAGATTTCCACTGTTTATCAATATAATCATCAGGCCTTACTGACCGAGCGTGTCAGTTAATAAATACTGTTCAAGCCTGACTCCTAGACAGAACCTCTTTTCTAGCGAAGATTCCTTTAGGTAAAGTTCAGCAAATCTATCTGAAGATAATGTTAACCCACCAGTATTGGGTTTTCTTTATAACTGTGATCTCTTAATCATCACCTGATAATAAGGGGCATCCCTGTTCTCTGATTGATGATCGACAAAAAGTTAGAATCCAAAATGGCTTCTGGTTCCCTTTTGAGCATCGCTCACTATACGGATGTATAGCAAATCTTCAATAGAAGCTTTGTTCATAAACACAAATGTTTCTACTGGTATCAGCATATTCTGTCCTCATAATTGCTGCATATAAACATATTCGGTGCTGCTAGATAACATGTCGTCCCGACATGCAGACATAGGTAAATTCATATAGACATCTGCCCATTTGAGCCTAGGAATGAAAGAGTTCAGTGAACAGTTCTTTTACCTTGGCATAGGAAATACACTAGCACACACAAACGCTCTTCTGGCGTTACTGAATCAACACTGGGGAACTCATGGACTTAACAATCCTAGAAGAAACTATCTTCGTTCCCATAATAAATCATAGAGATCACAGACTTTGGACAGGTCTAAAACCATGACATCCCGCCAGGCTCCTTCATCACCGAAGCACTGCCTAACGTCTCTTCATGCGCCGAAAGTCCCTGACCCCAAAGTACAGTACAAGGAAAATAGTCCGACATAGACATACAAAGATAACACGATATAAGACCGAATCGTCTCAAACAGACAAGGAGTAACCATAGATTCGGATCATAAACATCCCTGCATAAACCTAAACAAGAATAATCTGTTTCTGGTTATACCAGACACAAAATATGACATAAGTCTAGATTCATACGCCAAGTTCGATATTCAGGAAAGATACAAGAACAGATAACTCATAGAATGAATACACATAGACTAATCTGAGTTCTGTCCCTTAGATTAAGAATCGTGAATTCAAAGATAAATATATTTTTATCAGACAAATAAATACATTTTACATTTGTATGCGTACCAACAGTAATCTGTGCGTCACACAAAAGAATATGAGCGCAACAGACTACCACACCCCCCGGGAAAAAAAAATGAAAATCATTTTTTTTTTTTTCATCTGAGAGCAACATACAATAGTCTCACAACGCACAAATACTGCGCAGATGAGAAATATCTGGAATTTATAAAGCCAAATTAAGGCACAGTCGAAATATAGATCGACTGGTGAGAATATATCTCAACATCTCAGAGAAAGTATTTCTCTAAGTGTAAATATTTCCAGGGAGGTGTCACCAACGCATACTACTATACTTGCAATGACACAATGCATATAACAATTTCATATTTAAGCACTCTAAGTACATGATTGACAAAAAAGAAAAATCATCAACGAGTATCGGTGAATATATATATCAATGAACGTAGTGATAGTAGTGGTACAATCACTATATTACAAATTACAATGTGTATTTATCTTGATATAGAAAAGAAAAACTGTTGTAGAGTTGGATGTGTTAAGAAGTCCAAGACCCAACAGTTAGGTGGAATCATGTGGGCATCTAGACAAAATGTCTGCCATCACATTATCTGATCCACGGATAGCTCGTACTGAGAAATGAAAAGGTTGAAGAGCAATTGCATATCGAGTAGACCTCGAGCTCTTCAAATTTTTACTCTGTATAGCCGTAAGAGCTTTCTGATCGGTTTCTACTATGAAATGTGCGCCTAGAAGGAATCTTTGTAGTTTGAGAATTGACCAAACCATAGCCAATAGTTCACGGTCTAAAACCGAATAATTCCTTTCTGCAGCATTAAGTTTTCTGGAGATATACATTACAGGATGCAGAGTTCCAGAGTACTCTTGCATTAGTGCCGCTCCAATCCCAGTGGATGAAGCGTCACTACGAAGAACAAATGTCTTATATGTAGTAGGTAACACTAAAATAGGTGGTGTTGAAAACAAATTTTTAATCTTATCTAAAGATGATTGGCATTCCTGTGACCAGTGGACAATATTAGGCGACCCTTTCTTCAGTAGTGTAGAAAGAGGTGCCATGATAGAGGATAGATTCGAAATGAATCTTCCATAAAATTGAATAAGACCTAAGAGACTTCGCACTTGCTTTTTAGTCTTAGGAATAGAGATGTTAAGTATCTTAGTGATGTTATGGTCCTCTGTCTTTAGGAAACCATGACCAACACGATGGCCTAGGAAAGAAATTTCACTAACAGTTCTTTTACCTTGGCATAGGAAATACACTAGCAAACACAAACGCTCTCCTGGCGTTACTGAATCAACACTGGGGAACTCATGGACTTAACAATCCTAGAAGAAACTATCTTCGTTCCCATAATAAATGATAGAGATCACAGACTTTGGACAGGTCTAAAACCATGACATCCCGCCAGGCTCCTTCATCACCGAAGCACTGCCTAACGTCTCTTCATGCGCCGAAAGTCCCTGACCCCAAAGTACAGTACAAGGAAAATAGTCTGACATAGACATACAAAGATAACACGATATAAGACCGAATCGTCTCAAACAGACAAGGAGTAACCATAGATTCGGATCATAAACATCCCTGCATAAACCTAAACAAGAATAATCTGTTTCTGGCTATACCAGACACAAAATATGACATAAGTCTAGATTCATACGCCAAGTTCGATATTCAGGAAAGATACAAGAACAGATAACTCATAGAATGAATACACATCGATTAATCTGAGTTCTGTCCCTTAGATTAAGAATCGTGAATTCAAAGATAAATATATTTTTATCAGACAAATAAATACATTTTACATTTGTATGCGTACCAACAGTAATCTGTGCGTCACACAAAATAATATGAGCGAAACAAATGATATATGGCATATGGCACCTCTTAGGCTCAGCTTCGTTGTTAGATCAATGTATGACCTGCTACCGTCGGCCACCAACCTTGTGAAATGGGGAAAGTCAGATGATGAGCAGTGCCCCCTGTGCCAGGGGAGGCAGACACTCGAACACGTGCTCTCAGCGTGTAAGGTGGCATTAGGGCAAGGGCGATACACTTGGCGCCATAACAAAGTGCTAAATGAGCTTGCTGCGACAATAGATCTGGCAAGGATGAAGGCGAATAGCAAACCCAGTCCGAGCACCGCAAATACATACTTTCTGAGGGCAGGAAAGTCAGCACACCTCAAGCCGAGTAAACCTGGTAGCAGTTTACCATCTCTTCTTGACTGTGCAAACGACTGGGAGATGGTGGTAGACCTACCTGGATGAGGGGCATATCCAGAGAGTATCAGAAAATCGTGGAGACGGCCGGATATAGTGCTTCATTCTTCAGCAACGCTTCGGGTCATACTGATTGAACTGACCGTGCCATTTGAATCCATATTAGACGAGCAACATTCATTCAAAGCGGCCAAGTATAGTGATCTGGCCGCGGATCTGAGACACGATGGGTTCACTGCAAGGGGCATGGCTGTTGAAGTGGGCGCAAGAGGGCTTGTGGCTGCATCAGTGTATGATCTATTGAAACTGTTGGGGCTGAAGGGACAGTCGAGAACAAGGGCACTGAAGAGGCTTAGTGAAACTGCCGAAAAGGCATCAGGCTGGCTGTGGAACAACCGCAATGGGCAATGGAAATCGTGACAATAAACGCTGCGGTACAGAAAACACCAGGAATTTTTCTAAGTCCACAATACGCTGAGTTTTTAGGCGTACTAGTGAAAGGGCTGTGGCTGAGAGGCGACAGGCGATGTATACTATAAGGGGTGTCAGGAAGAATTTCAGTGGCGAGCGCGCAGTGTCAAATCTCGTCGGCTTTGCGCAGGTGACTCAGTGTGTGTCCGTAGTTGTGATGTGCTATGGAGCGAACGGAATAATTTGTCTTCTCTTTGTTACTTTCACAATTGCCTCCACGGCTGGCGGAGCTGTGGATTAAAGTTGCTACCAAAGTGAAATGGGTTCATTTTCGATACAAGACAACAGGAGGCTGAGACGCTTGGGAGTCATGACCCAAGTGGGCCCGCCCCCCTTAGAGTGTAAAGGAGTATGCAGGGCCGAAACGCTTGCCGGACGGGGGGACTACTTCTGATGATCAGATTGCTTCCTGTTGTATCGCTCTGTAAAGAGTTTCCTATCATCATATGAGAGAAATGTTGGAACTAGGCTGATAACCATATACAATATGTTCATGTATACAACAATGGGTATATTAATACTGTCATATTTTCAGTACTTTGTGTGCGGGGGGTTTGGGATGTCAGGTATTGGTAGTACCTCTGGTGAAGAAGCTGTCATGCCCTTTTCAGGGCAGCTCAGCCACCTTTGGTCCAAACCTGGCATCCAGCTCTCACCTGTGGCTCCTCGTAGCTGTCAGCATGCGACAGCGGCCATCCCCCGGGAAACGGCTTTGACAGGCCGGCTAAACTAGGTGAGGGTAGCCGACTGGTTATAAACCTTCGGTGAGTTAGGGTCTGCCTACCCATGCATGTGAAGACTGAATTCGATAGACTGCGTGGAAAAAAACCACCTGTTGGTTCAACGGGCATGACGGCGATTACCAGCAACACGCTGTGAAGCGTAAGGAGCACGGCGAGGCACGTAGAAAGCCCTGGTCATCCACAGCACCTGACTTCATCTCCAGTCGTCTTGACTTGTCTTGCCACTGGATTTCAGATGGACCCAGGCGAGAAAGTGAGGTCGACGAATTGCGCAACTCTTCCTCACTTTAAACCAAGTCACTGCGCAAGTCACTCTTTCATCCACTCATCCATCCACTCACAACAAGTCCTGTGGCGATGGGCGAGCGGCGAAGCGGCAGGCGTGGGTACGCTGGCAGTCGTAGTCGCAGACCTACACACAGGTGGCTCAGGCCATATGGTCATCTTCCACTGATCGGAGCAGCAGTGGGATTCGGCAGCCCCCTGAGTGACTGAGCAGCCCTCTTTAGGAAAGCACTGCTCACCTCCATAGCATGAGGAAGGGGCTAGAAAAGGTGCCCTAAACATTGCCTGCTCCACCATTACCTAACCAGCTTACCGAGGTTGGTGTGTACCCTACTTCGGCGGGCGACACATAAGAAAAAGAAAGGACATATCTTTTCCCCTCATTCTAGGCACATGGAATGTGCGCACTCTCCTTGAATAAGACTTTAACACAAACAGACCTGAGAGGCGAACTGCCCTGATTGGGAGAGAATTGGCCAGATACAACATAGTGAAACTCGACTTGCAGGCGAGGGCCAACTTTGTGAAAAGGGTGCAGGTTATACATTCTATTGGAGCGGAAGAGGAATTGAAGAAAGACGAGAAGCAGGGGTTGGATTTGCAATCAAAACAGCAATTGTCAGCAAGTTAGCGAGGCCCGCAAAGGGAATAAATGACCGACTCATGACGGTCAAGATCCCCCTGCTTTATGGAAGGAAACATGCTACCATCATTAGCACCAACTATGACAAACCATGATGACGTCATGGATAAGTTTTACGAAGAACTTACATGCAGTCATTGCATCAGTTCCTAAAGCAGATAAGCTCATCATTCTTGGTGACTTTAATGCAAGAGTAGGCTCAGATAACATCTCCTGGAATGGCACTATCGGAAAGTACGGCATGGGTCGCTGTAACAACAATGGACTTCTTCTCCTCCAGACTTGCGCAGAACATGACCTTGTCACCAATACCATTTTTCGACTTCCTACCCGCAACAGGACCTCCTGGATGCACCCTCGCTCAAAGCATTGGCACCTAATTGACTATGTAATTGTTAGGAAGAAGGACAGGCAAGATGTCTGGGTGACCAAGTCCATGTGTGGTGCCGAATGCTGGACTGATCATCACCTCATTGTGTCTAAACTTAAAATTCGTATCCAACCAGCCAGGCGCCCTCAGGGGAAGAAAACTCAAACAAAAAGGCTGGATGTCACTGATAAGGGTGGATTTAGGCTAAATGATAATGGTGCGCCACAATGCCAGGTACGTTAGCTCCGTATAAGATTGACGACCACTTGCCACCCCTATCGACACCTGGTATTAAAGTGCAAGATGTAGGTGTCTTCTCTGATTTTAGGATGTTGCTGTGTATGTGGTAGTAGAACAGTTCACAGAGTATAACACAGGCAACATGATGTGTAGAGTCATAGAAATGGTAACTTCGTTGTATAATTTTTTCCATTTATTGCACGCCACAAAACAGTCAGGATATTTATATCATCAACATAGTTCAACGAGTTCAGCATTCAAAATCATAGAGTTCTAGTTCGTGAAGCTGTATAAATAATATATATATAAATTCTGCAACAGTGTCAGCTGCAGATCATCACTGTTCAAAGACAATAATAAATATTCCCTTTCTGATGCTAGCAGATCAGATGTATACAATCAGTCCGTTTACTGTCTGCACGTGAATAGCATACATGGATTACAGGTCAGCTCGACCTTTATAACCTTCCTAAGTCTAACCATCTGACTTGGACGTGATCTCTGATATAACGAATCCTGGAACACAGACAATAGTCTTGTTGGTCTAAAGCGACCCATATATATATAACTAGTTCAGGTATAAAGATACCGGTGACTTAATCCTAGTCAAAGTACCTCTCCATTTTGAATCACACAGGCGAGCAAAAAAGGCGACAAAATGACGAACCTCTAGATGATAGCATAAAGTTCGATACAAGAGGAATTACCTTATTTCGGAAAATCAACCATGAACATATGCCTCCAGGCAGGCTTGCATAATACTAGGAAATAGTCTAGTTAGCTAACTAACTCACAAAGACAATGTATTTCCCTCAGAAAATCACAAGACGCAGGTCGCGTCTGCTCGCGACTTAGACCATTTCTAAACTCCCCGAGCTGGCCGGAACAACAAACGAAAACCAAGTCGAGACATGCGCAGAACGACAATCTCTGAGTCGCCGTTCACAATAAGACGATTCTAAGAACATTCGAGATAAAAGTCTTACACAGTCGCGCCTTTTATGGTCATGAAAAGAAGCGTTAAGAAAGGTTTCAGGCATCTACAACAGTTGACTGATACTACCAAATAAGGAGATATGGTCACGCTTCGTTCAAGAAATTATAGACCGAACGTGTCTCTATACAAGAGAAGGTAAACTCCTAAAAAATAGCAGTATCAATATTTCGGGTTCTGTCCCTTTGACCGTAAATATATATAATACACACTTCAGTCAAAAAATGATCATACATACATACGAAAAATGATCATACAAACGAAAAATAATAATGATCCGTGCGTAACATTACCGCACCCTCCCGGGAAAAAAAAAAATGAAACATTTTTTTTTTTTTAAATCCTGGAGCCGGAAAAAAATCTAGGCTCCTAACGCACGTATGATGCGCGGATATATACCTAACAAATTAGCTCAACGCATGGAGCGACACTGAGATCATATCTCAGCTCCTTAGAGAAAAAATTTATCTAAGTATACGCTTATATATTCCAGGAAGGTGCCACCAACACACGCCACAATGATGGCAACATCATAATGAAAATCAAATTATTCTCATACCAATATATGAAATTAAATATATTATTATGATATCATATAATGTGTTGTGCAAACAGCGGTGTAACATATTAATATACCGCACTATTTTATTACATTATATAAAGCAACAGTAATTAATAAGTAATACATGTGTTGATCTTCGTTGACATAAAACATTCAATAGAAGAAGATGTGGACATCATCCGCTCCCAATCTAGGACAGGACTTGATATACTCAAAGTTCCACAATGGACATAAACTCGCAGACTTCAATGATGTGCTGCGAAAATATCAATAACACAAATCTTAAAGACAACTGGTAAATCTCCCAATACAATTATGCAAATATATTGTTTAAATGTGGCCGAGTGATCTTTTGGCCCGTATATCACTAACTAAGCCTTCTTAGATAATTACATGGTACAATGTTATAAATTCCCCTCAAAAAAGTGAGAAAAAAAAATCTACTAACATGTCATTACAACATTGGACTGTATATCAGGAAATATATATATATGACAGAAGAATCATGTGGAATCGTGTGGGCATCTGGACAGAATGTCTGCCATCACATTATCCGAACCACGGATAGCTCGAACCGAGAAATGAAATGGTTGAAGAGCTATGGCATAACGAGTGGACCTCGAGCTCTTCAAGTTTTTGCTCTGAATAGCAGTAAGCGCTTTCTGGTCGGTTTCCACAATGAAATGTGCGCCTAGAAGAAATCTTTGTAACTTCAGAATAGACCACACCATAGCCAATAACTCACGGTCTAAAACCGAGTAATTCTTTTCTGCAGCATTTAATTTCCTAGAGATATACATCACCGGATGCAGAGTATCAGAATACTCCTGCATTAGTGCTGCCCCAATCCCAGTTGACGAGGCGTCACTTCGAAGAACAAAAGTCTTCTCAATAGTAGGTAACCTAAGAATAGGTGGAGATGAAAATAGGGCTTTAACCTGGTCCAATGAGGATTGACATTCTTTAGACCAGCGGATCAGATTAGGCGACCCTTTCTTCAATAAAGTAGAAAGCGGTGCCATAATGGAGGACAGATTCTGAATGAATCGTCCGTAGAATTGGATCAAACCTAATAGACTCCTTACTTGTTTCTTCGTCTTAGGGACCGAAATGTTAAGTATTTTTGAAACATTGTGGTCCTCTGTCTTTAAAAGACCATGACCAACACGATGACCTAGGAAAGAAATCTCACTAAATCCTATAAAGGCTTTAGAGGGTTTTGCAGTCAAGTTATACTCGCGAAGAGTGGACAGTAATTCGTATAAACCTAAATAGTGATCTTCCCAGGAATCACTGAATAGACAGATATCATCTAGGTATGCTATGACATCTGTACGATATGCGAGAATTCGCCGCATCATGCGTACGAATGTAGCAGGGGCGTTCATAAGACCAAAAGGCATGAAATTCCATTGGAATAAACCCCTAGGTGTAGAAAAAGCTGTAAAAGGTTTGGCACGTTCGGTTAGAGGAACTTGCCAATAACCTTTAGACAAATCTAGTTTGGTAAAGAATCTAGAATTAGAAAGTTTATTGAGTAGTTCTTCTAATGAAGGCATAGGTTCAGCGTCGAACTTCGTAACTTGGTTCAATTTGCGATAATCTACGCAAATGCGAATGTTATTATCCTTCTTTCGAACAATAACCATAGACGAAGAGTATGCTGAAGTGGATGGTTCAATGATTTCCAAACGTATCATTTCATCCAATTCTTTTTCTACTTGAGACTGGAAATGGATAGGTATTGGATAAGGTCTGTAAGAACATCCTGAAATGTTTGCAACATCGAAGAAACTTGTCGATGTTCCTCAGCGGAAAGATTTGGAGAAACGGTCACGTTTTTCCAAGATTCCGTAGAATAAAGTGGGACCATAGAAAGAGGAAGATTGACATCAGAAAAAGTAGTTTCCTCATCCTGTATAACTGACAGAGATGAGTACTGACCATGAGGTACTTGAGAATTGTCCGTTGCCTGGAAAATAGGCTGCAAATAGTCTGGTCTTTCATGAAATTCCGTGAGCATATTTATGTGGAAAGTTTTATGCTTTCCATCAATATCGACAACATAGTCGACATCAGAAATTTTGGAGACTATTGCATATGGACCTTTCCATGCAATTAGAAGTCTGTTCTCCCTTGAAGGAAGTAGAACGAGAGCTTTGTCACCTGGACAAAGTTGTCGTAGACATCTATTCTTATTTGCAAACTGCCTTGCCTTTTCTTTAGCAAATTCGGAAGACGAAGTTGCTAGTTTGCATGCCTCGATGATCTTTTGCCTAAGAGCAATGACGTACTCATAAGAAGATTGAGTTTCATCGCTAATATTATCGGCAGTGATTAGATCGTGAAGTAAAGACATAGGGCCGCACGGTTGCGCGCCAAAGACAAGTTCAAAAGGGGAAAACCCCGTATGTTCATTGGGGACCTCTCTATATGCAAAGAGAGCCGCGGGTAAGACCCTGTCCCAATCCTGAGGATGATCCTCAGTTATTTTACCAAGTAAAGTTTTCAGAGTCTTATTTAAACGTTCGACTAACCCATTAGACATTGGGTGATAGATACTGCTGAGAGACCTTTTAATGTGTAGCATAGACATTACCTGTGACATAGTGTCTGATATAAGTTGAGTGCCATGGTCTGACAATATTTCTCCGGGAAAACCCAAGCGAGAAAATATCAGCCAAAGAGCGTCTGCGATGTCAGCAGTTGAGATGCTCTTGAGAGGTATTGCCTCTGGCCAACGTGTGCACATATCGACACATGTAAGGATAAATTGATGTCCTCTAGCCGACTTAATTCTAAAAGGACCGATAATATCTATTGCCATTTTTTGAAAAGGGCGAATAGGAATGTCAGCAGCCTGGATAGGCGCAGCATGTCGTGGTCCTTTAGATTTGACCTCCTGACATACTTTGCAAGAGCGACAGTACATTCGTATGTCCTTGCTCACAAATGGCCAAAAGAAAGCCGCAAGAACTCTCGACTTTGTATGGGAAAAACCCATATGTCCAGCACATTGCGAGTCATGAGCATGTTGCAATATTTGCAATCTCATGCTCTTAGGCACAAGAATTTGTGAATGAGTGGACGTAGTCGAGTCTTGTACCATACGTACAAGTACGCCGTTCTTCATAGAAATCCAAGATTTTCTATTAGTATTTTGATTAGGATCACCTTTTTTTGCTAGAATGAAGAATTTTTGTAAAGAAGGATCTTCTTCTTGCAATTTGATAAATGAGTCACGTGTAATAGTCAAGTGACTATCTTGGTCATTTACTTCATCATTATTAGTTAATGAAGTTTGAGGTGGATCCAGAGCATGTGCTCTTGTGACCACCGCATTGGTAGCTTCAATGTTTTGCTCTTCCCAAACAGCAATCTGCTGTGGGGTACATTCCCTAACTCCGTGAATACGACCAATAATAAGGTCCGCAATAGGGTTTGGAAGTAGAAACGCGTGGACCTCTCCCGTGAAGAAAGGAGTAGCAATGTGTATTATAGCAGTAGGATACTTTTCCAACGTGCCACCAAATGTGACACATTTGATGACCTTTCCTGTAGCACAGGATGGATCTACAAGAGATTGCCTAACCCCGACAGTAGTACATCCAGAGTCAAACAACACTGAGACTGGATTACTATTTACAAGCCCCTTATGTAATATAAGAGAACCTCTCCCATCATGAGCAACATTAGCAGGAAGAGCGGGCAAAGGATGACCACAGCTTAAAGTACTAACGGTCTTTGGGTCAAATAAAGTACTACATTGGATACATTTATTTGCTCTACCAAAATGAAAAGATGAGCATCCGATAGCATTATGGTCTTTATTATCATTAACCTGTTTATCTACTCCCTGAGATTCTTGTTGAACAGAGTTTGTCTGTTGATATTTTTTTCTCTTGTGTTGCGATCTACCGCGACCATTATTGCCTCTGCAATTATCATTAAAGTCCCTACTGTAATTTTTATCCTGGTTTGAGTTCCAGTTTCCATAACTGTCATTACTATCTCTATACTGTTGAGAACCTCTATTATCCTGGTATTGAGGTCTCTGAGAAAAATATTTTCCTCTATACCGATTACCTTTGTGAAAATTTCTAAAGTTAACCGGAGTAGAATAACGTGTAGTATTAGGATGTCTCCAGTTCTGGGAAGAAGAATCACCCTGGAATTGATTACTATGATTCTGGGCATAATTACGGTTACTCTTTTTATTGAAATTTTGCTGGCTACCCTGAAATTTACGCATAAAATTTGGGCCATAAGGTGCTGCCGAAGCAACTGGCAGACCTTCTTTTACTTTAGAGTTGCTAATGGTTATGTGAGGATGCGCAGTAACATACTGGCT
Organism: Oreohelix idahoensis; assembly: GCA_024509875.1. Lineage (NCBI taxonomy): Eukaryota > Metazoa > Mollusca > Gastropoda > Stylommatophora > Oreohelicidae > Oreohelix > Oreohelix idahoensis. Next base: position 46,024 of record JAMPIV010003228.1, on the reverse strand, counting down.
ACAGTATTCTTCCATTTCTTTTATGTTTTTAGGCTTACGCTCATGAAGAAAAGAAAGAAAAGCTTCATTAACAGAAGACATAACCTTGTCTCTAAGTAGTAAGTCCATAAGAGCTTCAAATGTACTCTCTGTTTTAGACAACTCAACCCATCGTAAAAAAGTAAGACGGATGCCTGAGATGAATTCAGAGAATTCAACTCCAGTTTCTGGTAACATGTTTTTAAATTTAAGACGATATCCGTCCTCGTTAAGTTGGTACTTCTTTAACAATGCCGCCCTGACAACCTCATAGTTGTTTTTGTCAGGCACATCTACCATACCCAATAAAGTCAAAGCATCACCTCTAAGTATCTTGGACAGATGATAAACATATAATGTTTTATCTATATTATGCACCTTACATGCACTTTCAAATCTATCTAGATAAAATGTTATATCATCAATTGAAGCATTGAATGCTGGTAAATTAAGCTTGAAATCAACAGCATTAGACTTATTAGCAGATGATACCTTATTAGCATCATTAGCATTACTAGATAACTTCAACTTTTCTAACTCCAAAGCTAAGAGTTTTTCTTCATGCTCCATTTTTGCTTTTCTCTCATCAGCTTCTCTTTGTAACCTTCTTTCTTCAGCCTCAGCCTGTAACTTTCTTTCTTCAGCCTCAGCCTGTTTTTCTAATCTTTTATTTTCAGCCTCTATTTCAAGTCTCTTAATTTCAGCTTCTTTTTCAAGTCTCTTATTTTCAGCTTCTTTTTCAAGTCTCTTATTTTCAGCTTCTTTTTCAAGTCTCTTATTTTCAGCTTCTTTTTCAAGTCTCTTATTTTCAGCTTCTTTTTCAAGTCTCTTATTTTCAACCTCAGCCTGAAGTCTCTTCTCCTGTGATTCTGCTTCTCTTTTTTGTTTTTCCATTTCCATTTGTAATCTCTTTTCATCTACCTGCATCTGCAGTTTTAAATTTTCAGCATCTATTCTCTTTTGTTCAGTTAGTTCTTTCATTTTCTTTTCCTCCGACTTCAATGCCTTGGCATATTGAACAGTCGCAAATTCTTCTAATTTATCACCTGTCTTCCCAAGGGCTTTACCCTGCTCAATAAAGTACTCAAATGTAGACATGATGTCTAAAATGTGAGTACAGAACCTGAAATAATTAATTATCTTATTTCAATCTTAATAGCAACAAGACTTAATAAAGTGCTTGTGTAATCAATATGTTTACTCCAATCTCTGTGGGCAACAAGACTTGACACCAACTTGTATTATCAAATGTATAATAATATCACAAGTCACCTCTTAATTATCAGTGCACTACACAAATCAGTGCATAACCAATAAGTTATTTATCATAACTGCACTACAATAGTGCATAAGCAAAAAACCACCAGTTAGTTATGATAAGTGCACTATAGATCAATAGTGCATGAGCATATATGTAACAATAGTGAAAGCTAACTATGCAAGAACTATGCAAACAATAACAAGACAATGTAAACAATAACAAAGGTCACCAACAATGTAAACAAAAACAAAGATCAAAGTGAAATGTAAACAACAACAAAGATCAAAGTCAATGTAAACAACAACAAAGATCAGAGTCAATGTAAACAATAACAAAGATCAAACAATATGAAAACATTCGCATAAGTCAAATAAATAAACAGCGAAACTAAAAAGAAATGTGATGACAAAATGCGAAGATATGACAAACAAATGACGCTACAGTGTATACACAAAAATATACTTAAAGAACTGAATAATAGATGGGGAGACCTACAAATACAAACAATCGAAATCGAAACTAAAAAACACAAAGAAAGAGAGAAAAGAAAAAGAAAAAAAAATATACAAGAAACAAAAATAAAGCACAACTCGTCACAACTAAACAGATATAGCAACGATTGTCGCTAGCAAATTTCACAGTAGGAAATTCGCACAGTCCCTAACGAAAACGGTAACAGTAGAACCTCTGTGACGTGGTATCTTCTACTGAAAGACACCGCCCAACCGAGAAAACCCGCTGAATATAAACATATAAATATACAAATACAAATAACATATAACATATAAACATGTAAATAGTGCGAAAATGTGATAGACAGAAGGCTCAGTTAGAACATAAGGGCACAGTTCACAAACAAAACAGGCCACTTAACTTCTATATGTCCCAAACGTCAGCACGGTGCAGAACAGGATGTCGTCAGCATTCTGAGGATAAAGATCCAACGTTGATTAACATCTGCTCCCATAGACAGCCATGACGAGGGAAATGAGCTTCTGACAGGAAACAGCTTCTGAACTTGACCTTCTGAATCTGCAACAGTACCTCTCAGACCGGAACAGTTGTTACGGCACTTGTCCTTCTTCTTAACAGATCAGGAAATCCATTCGCTCGGTACTTGTCCTTCTAGTTGTAGACAAACTTCAATACCGCCGAGCAGCGCCGGGTAGTTTCAAAATATCAACAACTGTCAGTAATGCCGGGTACTTTCAAAATCTTTCATCAAAAGTAGCTTTTCTTGAAGGAAGTGAGTTGAACTGTAATTTTGAAAGCTTGATGATGATGTCTGGGTTTGTTGACCCCCTTGATAGCTGGTATCAGAGTAAACCAACCTATGGCCACCAAAAATGATAAGGGTGGATTTAGGCTAAATGATAATGGTGCGCCACAATGCCAGGTACGTTAGCTCCGTATAAGATTGACGACCACTTGCCACCCCTATCGACACCTGGTATTAAAGTGCAAGATGTAGGTGTCTTCTCTGATTTTAGGATGTTGCTGTGTATGTGGTAGTAGAACAGTTCACAGAGTATAACACAGGCAACATGATGTGTAGAGTCATAGAAATGGTAACTTCGTTGTATAATTTTTTCCATTTATTGCACGCCACAAAACAGTCAGGATATTTATATCATCAACATAGTTCAACGAGTTCAGCATTCAAAATCATAGAGTTCTAGTTCGTGAAGCTGTATAAATAATATATATATAAATTCTGCAACAGTGTCAGCTGCAGATCATCACTGTTCATAGACAATAATAAATATTCCCTTTCTGATGCTAGCAGATCAGATGTATACAATCAGTCCGTTTACTGTCTGCACGTGAATAGCATACATGGATTACAGGTCAGCTCGACCTTTATAACCTTCCTAAGTCTAACCATCTGACTTGGACGTGATCTCTGATATAACGAATCCTGGAACACAGACAATAGTCTTGTTGGTCTAAAGCGACCCATATATATATAACTAGTTCAGGTATAAAGATACCGGTGACTTAATCCTAGTCAAAGTACCTCTCCATTTTGAATCACACAGGCGAGCAAAAAGGCGACAAAATGACAAACCTCTAGATGATAGCATAAAGTTCGATACAAGAGGAATTACCTTATTTCGGAAAATCAACCATGAACATATGCCTCCAGGCAGGCTTGCATAATACTAGGAAATAGTCTAGTTAGCTAACTAACTCACAAAGACAATGTATTTCCCTCAGAAAATCACAAGACGCAGGTCGCGTCTGCTCGCGACTTAGACCATTTCTAAACTCCCCGAGCTGGCCGGAACAACAAACGAAAACCAAGTCGAGACATGCGCAGAACGACAATCTCTGAGTCGCCGTTCACAATAAGACGATTCTAAGAACATTCGAGATAAAAGTCTTACACAGTCGCGCCTTTTATGGTCATGAAAAGAAGCGTTAAGAAAGGTTTCAGGCATCTACAACAGTTGACTGATACTACCAAATAAGGAGATATGGTCACGCTTCGTTCAAGAAATTATAGACCGAACGTGTCTCTATACAAGAGAAGGTAAACTCCTAAAAATAGCAGTATCAATATTTCGGGTTCTGTCCCTTTGACCGTAAATATATATAATACACACTTCAGTCAAAAAATGATCATACATACGAAAAATGATCATACAAACGAAAAATAATAATGATGAGCAGATCTACAAATGGAAAAATGCTACAGAGGTCCTGGGTCCTGCCATCAAGAAACAAAATGACTGGTTTGGTGAGAACTCAGATGATATAAAGAAGATGTTGGCTGAGAAACACCATCTCCAGAGCATATTTAAATGATCCAAAATCTACATCCAAGAAAGACGCTTTCAACAACATGCGTAGAATCGTCCAACATAAACTACGCCAGATGCGGGATTCATGGCTGAGTAATAAAGCAGATGAGCTCCAAGGCTTTGCTGACAGCCATGACTTGAACAATTTTTACCATGCACTCAAAGCGGTCTATGGTCCAACATCATTTCCCCTCCTTAATGCAGATGGAAAAACACTAATTACAGACAAGGAAACAAATTCTCCAACGCTGGGTCGAACATTTTAATAATATTCTGAGCCAGCCATCATCTATTAACAACGAAGCCATCATCCACCTGCCCCAAATTCCTATAAATGAAGCACTAGATGATAAACCAACTCTGGAGGAAACTCAAAAAGCAATTCGTCAACTTTCTAGTGGAAAGGGGCCCCCCCCTCCGATTCAAAATGATTGGTTTGGTGAGAACTCAGATGATATAAAGAAGATGTTGGCTGAGAAACACCATCTCCATAAAGCATATTTAAATGATCCAAAATCTACATCCAAGAAAGACGCTTTCAACAACATGCGTAGAATCGTCCAACATAAACTACGCCAGATGCGGGATTCATGGCTGAGTAATAAAGCAGATGAGCTCCAAGGCTTTGCTGACAGCCATGACTTGAAAAATTTTTACCATGCACTCAAAGCGGTCTATGGTCCAACATCATTTCCCCTCCTTAATGCAGATGGAAAAACACTAATTACAGACAAGGAAAAAATTCTCCAACGCTGGGCTGAACATTTTAATAATATCTTGAACCAGCCATCATCTATTAACGACGAAGCCATCATCCGCCTGCCCCAAATTCCTATAAATGAAGCATTAGATGATGTACCAACTCTGGAGGAAACTAAAAAAGCGATTCGTCAACTGTCTAGTGGAAAGGCCCCCGGCTCCGATTCAAAATGACTGGTTTGATGAGAACTCAGATGATATAAAGCAGATGTTGGCTGAGAAACACCATCTCCATAAAGCATATTTAAATGATCCAAAATCTACATCCAAGAAAGACGCTTTCAACAACATGCGTAGAATCGTCCAACATAAACTACGCCAGATGCGGGATTCATGGCTGAGTAATAAAGCAGATGAGCTCCAAGGCTTTGCTGACAGCCATGACTTGAAAAACTTTTACCTTGCACTCAAAGCGGTCTATGGTCCAACATCATCAGGATCATTTCCCCTCCTTAATGCAGATGGAAAAACACTAATTACAGACAAGGAAAAAAATTCTCCAACGCTGGGTCGAACATTTTAGTAATATTCTGAGCCAGCCATCATCTATTAACGATGAAGCTATCATCCGCTTGCCCCAAATTCCTATAAATGAAGCACTAGATGATATACCAACTCTGGAGGAAACTCAAAAAGCGGTACAGTTCTGATAGAGAAACTTCACATGATCTTCCAGCAAATGTACCTTCAAATCAGAGTGAAAAACAATTTAAATGGCCACATGATCTCAAAGATGCGTCAATCCAATTAAGCACATCTATAAACGGGGAAAGGTAATCGTCAACATAATTAACTGTAACAATCATCTATTATCAATCGCTGGGAAGACTATTTCGCTTTAAGAATAACTACTACTAATTGCCCTTAAAAGGTCATCTTGAACAAAAAGATCTAAACTGATAAACAATCATTGTCTACATTCCCCAAAAAATCGTTGGAACCGAGTTATGGTGTTCCTACCTTTCAACAGCTACAAGAAAAAATACCACAACCAGCATAAACAGCATCCTTTTAACTGTACAAAGCCTTCATCATACTTGACAAAATATATTACTTCAAATAACCCTTACGATCAGTAGAGAGAGTATGGAAGATTCATAACAAACCCAATTAAATTAATATTCAACCAATATTTCATTACTCTCCAAAACAGGTTAACAACTAATCCCTCCCATTAACCCTCTTGCTTCGCGAGATCAAACCCATTAATCATCCTAAAAAACTTTCTATACATCAATATTTCCCAAAAAACAATAATATATTTCCAACATTAATTCCTACTTTTCGAATACCTATTACAAATTTCAATCATTACAAAATCATTCTTATATCTTAATCCACAACTATCAAATCCTCTAAAATTAATAAAAGTATCCCCACGCTATTCAAACTTTTGTAATAGCAACTTTCCAATAATCTTATAACAACTCATCCATACCCTCTCAAATCAACCTTCCCCATAAAATACAATAATCAATTAATAACCAAACCTCAAAACACACCATTATTCAATCATTAAAATTAACCCTAAAATTAAAAATATATCTCAAAATCAAACTCATTACCATTAAAATCTACCTTTAAATATCAAATAATACCCTTTCCCACTCCTTATCTTCCAGAAAAAAATTCTAAATTCATATAAATCAAATTAAATCAAAATAATCCCATAATAACAATCTACAACATTAAACAAATCTCAAACAACCTAATAACACCCTCAAATAACCAACAAAATTTAAAATATAATTTTAACATTTAACAAAAAATTCATTCAAACTAACAAATACCATATTAAAAACACTCCAAAAAACCCCATTAAAACCCATATACTAATATACCAAAACATTTAAAAAATATAAAATAAAAAACTAAAATTAACATTTCAACCCATTAATTGTACAAACCAATCCAAAACTATAAACAAAAACATTACCATATCAACCAAATCTAAAAAACCAAAAATCATACTAAACTTATTTTCTAATTTAACCTCCAACCACTTAAACAAATAAACATCTATTATCATCCCACTAAAACATTAACAATCAAACATTTAAAATTCAAAATAATCCCCATAAAAAATTTACAAACTTAAATTCCAATAAACCCAAAAATTTTCATTCATAAAAATTTATACCCACTACCCAATTTTCAAACCCAAAATCCCCCCTATCTTAATTCAATCCACAATTATTCCTAAACTCAAATTAAACAAAACAAATACATAATTATAACTACCCTTACAATAACCTTCTAAACCATAAACCAACATACCCCTCAATTTTATATTAATTCCCAAAAATTAAAAATCTCCAACATCTTTCCTCAAAAAACCCTTCTTATTCCCCTATCATCTTCAAAATATCAAATTAAAAACCCATTCAATTCCACATCACACTAAACCACATCAAAAAACATTCAACCTATAAAATTATTCACATAACCTACCTATTAATATAACAAAACAAATACACTCACCCTTAAAACAAATTCAACTAAAACAAAACAACATTATAAAATCCAAAACACCATAAATATAAACCATTCTCAAAACAAAAACCAAAATAATCAAATAATATCCAATTTAAATTAAACATTACAAACACATTAAAAAAAACAAACCCCAATTTACAACCAAAAACCCCCCCCAATCAAAAAATAAACACCTAAATCCCTCCCAAATTTTATCATATTACTAAAACCATTAAATTTCCCCCTACCCCACATCCAAATACACCAACACAAAAACTCAAATACCATTTCCAAACATCAACTAAATCTCCCAAACAAAATCACAAAAACAAATTCAAAATTCACCCCAATTAAATCTCCCAATCAAAACAAAATTAACATCCATTAAACAAATATTTAATATTAAAAATTCACAAAACCTCCCTTAAAAAAAACAATATCTCTAAATCAATTCCCCCCCCCAACTTACCACTTCAACAACTATTCCCATTTAAAACTTACAAACAATATTCCTATCAAACAATAAATCCCAATTGCATTTTTAATATAAAAAAAATCCTATCTTAATAAAAACCTAATAATACTCAAATTCCTCTATAAAACCCTTCAATTCCCCCATAAACACAAAATAACACAAAAAATTAATCAACATATCCCAAAATTTTAAAAAAAATCTCAACCCATTTCACCATTAAACCACTACTAAAACCAAAAAAAAATTACCTAAAACAAAAAAAAACCCTTCAAAACTAAACTTACCAAATAAACCATAAATCCCCATATAAAACCAACACTAATAATAAAAAATAAACAAATCAAAAAAAAACCCATTCAAACTAATTCAAAAAACCCAACTTCATATATCCCCTAATCCAAATTTAACAATAACATAAAATTATATTCATATACTTAAACATTAAACTTCAAAAACCAAATAAAATTCATAATAAAAAAAAAATCAACCCAATAAAATTATCCAATAATAACAAATTTCCAAATAAAAACCCCAATCCCCAAAACTTCAAAAAAACAAACAAAACAAATCCAAAAATACCCAAAAACCATCCTATAATCCTTAAAACCCCTAAAATAAACCCCATTCCCCCCCTTCAATTTCATCAAAAAACCAAAATAAATACCCATCTCAAAATCAAAATTCTCCAATTCATAAACCCTAACCTTTCCATTAACTCTCTTATCCTAATATTTAAATTAAAATAAAAACCCCTTAATTCAAATAATACCAAAAATCAAAAATTACTAAAACAAAAAAACAATTTTACAAAAAATAATTAAAACTTCCCCTATAAATTGTCATTACCCCAATAATAACACAAAAACAACAAACAATCAAAACATCCCCTATATAAATCAAAAAACCCATATAAAAAAATTAAACAATCATTACCTTTTTCAACCTTCCCATATTTACCTACAATATTTTACAAATAAAACCCCCCCAAATCATTAAAACCTCACATATTAAAATTAAAACAAAATCTACCTAAAAACCCACATTCCATTCCCATCTTAAATATTTACCAAAAAACCAAAAAAAACTATTCAAAAACACCATATAATAAATTCAAAACAAAACATCACCAAAACCCCCTCACCCTAACCCACAACATTATACATCTAATTCCACCCAATACACCTACAACCCTAATCCTATCTAAATTATAAAAATCCTCCCTATCTCTACAATCACTTCCCAATTTAAAAAACATAAATCTAAAACTCATCATTTACTTATCCCAACATACCTTACAAACATAAAAATATCCTCTAAAAAAAAAAAATACATATTCACTCAAAAATAAATTCAAACCCACCCCCACAAAACCTATAACCCTACCCACATATCACCCCCCATTTACAAATCAAAAAATCACTATAACACTTTACAACAAAATTACCTAAACCCCCAACAAAACAATCCAACATTTTAATCACAATTAAACCACAAATTTAATCTCAATAATAAACACAATACCACCCAATAATCATAACACCCACCCCAAACCAAAAATTCATCAAACAAAATACAAAAACATATTACCAACCAACAATACCCAAAACCACTCCACCCCACAACCCCAAAAAATAAATTCAAAATTCCAATCAAACCTCACCAACAAAAAACTACTCTTACATAACCTTCTAAACCATCTACAAATTCCCCCACATCCACTACACCCTAAAAAAACTCTAAAACCATAATCCCCCCATCAATTACACCCAAATAAACTTCTAAACTCATACCCCCAAAACAACCCAACCCCATAAAAATCCATTAACTTTTAAACCCTCCCTTCAACAAACCACAAACATACTTCAAACCCACTAAAAAAAACCTCTTCTTTAACAAAATACCCAATCCCCATTTCATAAAACAAACATCTACACTCCCCATTAATCCCCAAAATTTTTCAAATCCAATTTTCCAACTTCCAACAAAACTTTGATACAATAAAAATCCAAAATCTTTCTTCCAAAATTTGTAATCAACCCTATACTACACTCCCATTCAATCCCACCATATTTCAAACATCATTCTTCAATTCCTCCCTCTAAATCTACAAAATTCAAAAAACCATTCCAAAATTTAAAAAATCCCAAAAAAAACAACCTTCCCACAATCTTAATCCAAATACACTACCAATTACTCTAAAATTACATAAATTCAAAAACTTTAAAAATAAATCAAAATTAACAAAATCCCCATACTAATCTCTACCACAAATTATTTACCACTTATTTTATCCATTCTTTACAAAACAATTTATTGCACAAATCATTTAACATAAATCCTTAATAATTATTAAAAAAAACACACAACCAATTCACTAAAAAAAACCTTAATACCCATTTGAAATCAAAATTTTTTAATTCAAAATTCACATCTAAACAATTAAAATCCCCACAATTCCAATATCCATCAATCCTTCATTAAAAAAAACATCCCCCAACAAAAAAATTAATTCAAAAAACCTTTTCAATCCAACATATTCCACCAAAATAATAATAAAAACCTTATCCAACTATACCAATAAAATAATAACCCCTATAAAAACCCCCAATACCCCCCCTTAAAAATCTGACACTTAAAAAAAAACTAAAATAAAATATCAAAAATAAAAAACTTATCCCCAAAAACCTAAAACACCACAAAATAAAAACAATTTAAAAAACTTACCCCCCCACCAACAAAATACCCCTTCTTTCAACACCCCCCAACAAAAACCTAAAAATCAACCCCAAAAAAAAACAAAAAAAATTCACAACAATCAACAAAAAAAACCAACCAACAATCCTCATCAAAACCACTCCACACTCCCTTTCCACCAACTACCAACCCAATAAAACATTAAAAACCCATCACATCACAAAAACTAAAAACAAAACTCCCCCCCTCCCCCCCCCAAAAAAAGACCATCAACCTCCAAAACCCTAAAATTAATCATCCAAACAAAAAACATAATCCCCCCATACACTAAACCCCCCTTCAAACCCACCAACCCCTACCAAACTTACCCAAAATATACCATTCACCCCCCAATTTCAAAAAAACCCACCCCCCCCCACCACACAACCCTACCAATAACCCACATCATCATTCACAAACCAAACAAAATCCCCAAATATCCCCCCCAACCCCTAAACCCCCCACCCCCCCACAAACCACCACCCCACAACCAAATGTTCAACCACCCACCCACACACCCCTAAACCCCTAAACCTAACCCAAAAAATCCCCCCCAAACAAAAACATCAAACCCCACCCCCCCCTAACCAAAAACCCCATCCCCAAACATTTCAACCCAAAAACCCCTTCCAAATTCAAAACTTTTACCAATAAAACCCCCAACCTCAAACCAATCCCCAAAAACCTACCCCCAACATAAACCCCACCCACCCCAACCCCCACAAAAACCCAAAAACCCCCCTTACCAAAATAAACACCCACCCCCCCCCATCCCAAAAAAATCCCAAACAACCCAAAAACACCAAAACCAAACCCACCCCCCCCAAAACTACCCCCCCCCCCCCCCCCAACAACATCCCCAACCCCCTAACCAAACCCAACCACAAAACCCCAACCACAACCACCAAAAAAAAACAACCCCACCCCAAACCCCCCAAACCCACAACAACCCCCCCCCCAAACCCCACCCCAAACACCTAAACCCCCAAAACCAAAATCCCCCCCCAAAATTTAATAAAACCCACACCCACAATACCATCACCCCCCCAAAAACCAACTACACAAAAAATCAATTAACCCAAACAAAAAACCCAAAAAACAAACCCCCCATTAAAAATCCCCAACCTCTCCCCCCAAATACCCCCACCCCCCAAAACCACCCACCCCCCCCCCTATTATAATATTCCCCCACACCAAAAAATAAACACCTATACCCCCCCAATCCACCAAACCCACCCCAATACCCCCCATTTACATCAAAAATAACACAAAAAAACCCCCCCACCCACCAATCACCATACACAAACCCCCCATATCCCCCCCCCCATAAATTCCCTACCCCACCCAACCCCATCCACCAACAAATAATTACATAATTTTAAACCCCCCACCCCATATTCCCCCCCCCCCCCACAAATTACTAAATAAACCCCCCCTACCATAACCCCATAACCCAAACACTACCCCCCATCCAAACCTCAATCACCCCAACTTTACCCCCAACCCCCACCCCCCCCCTTCCCCCCATCCCCAAACTCCACCCCCCACCACCAATCCCAATTAAACCCCCTAAACCCCAATCCCATTAACAAAAAATTACAAAACATCCAAACCAACTAACCCCCCCCCAGTATCTAAAAGCCAACCCAATCCCCAACCACCCCAATAACCCCATAAATCACCAAAAAAATATACCCCCCCCCCTTACCCCCCCCCCCCCCCCTCCCCCCCCCCACCCCACCCAACCCAACTACCCCCACCCCCCCCATCCCAATCCTATACTACCAAAAAAAACCTCCAACCACCCAACCCCACCACCCACATAATCCCAAACACCTATCCAACCTCCACCAAAAAACCACCCCCTCTATTATTTCAATAAATACCCCCAATTCCCTACACCATACCCCCCCTCCCCCCCAAACCCCCAACTAAATAAAATTAAACCCCCCCCCACCAAAAACAACACACAAACCCAACCCCCCCCCAATTCTACCAACCCCCAAAACATTCCCCAACAACCACCCCCCCACAATAAATCCCCCCACCCCACCCCCCCAACAAAACACCCCCCAACACCCCCCCAATTAACTCAAAAACCCCCCCCCCCACAACCAACCCCCCCCCCCACCCCCCCAAAACCCCCCCCATCCCCCCAACACCCCCCCAAAAAATCCAAAAAAAAACAAAAACCCTTTTAAAACCACAATCACCCACCAACTCTTACCACCCACCAATATTTAACCAAACCCCATAATAAACCACCCCCAACCCCCAAAATACCCAAACCACCCAAATAACTCCCCCAACCCACTTACAACCCCATCTCCCAACCAAAACACCCCCCCACCCCCTACCACAATCTTAAATATCCCCCCCAACACCCCCCCCCACCCCCAACCCACTCCCAACCCCAACCACCCCCCCCACCACACCCCCAACACCATCACCCAACCCCCCCCCCCCCCATTCCCCCCCCCCCACCTCACCCAACCCCCACCATCCCCCCCCAAAAAACCCCCCCCCCTATTACCTCACCCCCCCCCCACACCCCCCCCCATCCTACCCACCAACACCACCCCACCCAAACCCCATCCCCCCCCCACACAACTCCCCCCCCACAAAATCCACCTTAAACAACCCACAAACCCAACCCCCCCCCACCATACCCCCCAATCATACACCACCCAATAACAAAACACCCAACCCCAACCAACCACCCACCCTCACTACCACCCCACAACACCAACCAACCCCCCCAACACCCTAACACACCCCCCCCACCCCCCACCCCCTAATATCCTACCACAAAATCATTAGTTCACCAATCAACATACCTTTTCACTAAAATCCCCTAGTCACTCCCGCCTCACTTACCCTTTCACTCTTACCCCCCGTTTTTGTTTCTTCAAACTCCATTCTATTTTCCTACTACCTCTTCTTTTGATTGTACCCTTCACTTCTCTAAATCAAACCACTCATCTCACTTTCTCAACCCTCCTTCATCCTTCAAATTTTTTTTTTTTTTTTCAATCTTTTCTATAGGAGTGTAAACACATATTAAGAATACCCTCACCCCTCCCCACTTTTCTATCCCAACATTACCCCCCCTATTTCCCAGTGCATCCTCTTGGATGTCTGTAAATGTAACTCTGAGCTCTCATCTACAGTATAATTAGGTCATGTTGACTCTCATAGCTACCGCCACCTGTTCAGACTTTTTAACACAATGTTTGAGCGCCCGAAGAAGATAGTGTATCAGAGAGATGACTACGACAAGATCCTCAGTTAAGATAGAGCATTGCGCTGTTTGATGACTAGCTAATCACCTGTCAGTGCAGTTGAATGAGCTAGCCACAGTCGTATCGAGATGTAACGGTGCTGAGGTGTGATGCTGTACTAGTAGGCATACCTATAACTATTAGCAATCATACGCCACAATACCGCACATCGGCAGTTGATGAGCGGGAAAGTGGAGCTTACCACATAGTGGCACTTGACAGAGACAAAAATCTGATTAATGTTTTGTTAATATGTTTAGGACTAGCCTGAGACTGCCTAAGCTATGTTTAAATATAGCAGGGCAATTAAGTAATGCTCATTGGATGAACGCTGTACTGACTACTGTCCGTATATGTTTGTGCCGACGACCATACTAAGCCGATGTAAGCTTGCTATGAGTGTACCTAGCTACATCGCTAGATGTGAACGTCTAGAGTCATATAGATGGCCCAAGCTACATATGGTAATACTGTTGACTAGTATCTAAGACTCGTAGAGCTCAATAAGATGTGTGATAGTATTTCTCGGGCTGTCTACTGACGCTAGACTGTAGAGTAGATCTCGTCTAAAAGTGCATCGCGCAGACTAGCTCATGTAATACTGTAGAGCACGTTCATTGTAACTCAGGAGAACAGCGCTCAGACACAAAGCGTTGCGAGCCGCAGTTGCCATTAATGAACTGTGGAATATATCAGACATTAGAAGCTGACGACCTAGTTTCGCGCGACTATACTCTCGAGTCCTCGGATTTTTCTTCAGCGTGTTGATCATCCACTGCACGCCTTTTTCTCGCGCTCAACGTAATAAATGGTCATCGTACTTCTATCGGCTCAGCGTTAAATGAGGAGGGAAGGATGCGGATCAGCTTCTAAAATCATGCTCGTGATCGCTAATAACGAAAACAATGTGAGGCTACCTTAGTGAAATAGCTACGCCTAAAGATGCCATCGGAAAACAGTTACATAGAATATATAAGCGAGAGAATGCGTGGTTTATAATCTCGAGTTTATACTGTTCTAACCTAAGATCGATTTGTATACTACACTTCTAACTGAGATTTCTTCACCCTTGCAATGCTATCAGAGCGCCTACACTGACCCTGATCATAAACAATAACAATTAATAAAGTGATACTCTTCTATCTATACGGTTACCACCATACAACTAGATACACCACTGTCCGCTCAGAGTATCTGCTTTATAGTTAGCGTAGCCCTACTCTATTATCTATGTAATACTCATGTGTTAAAGAATCTCATTATCCCTCTCTGTTCTATAATATGTGTCTTGTTTTATGAAGCCGGAACCCCGCAGTCAGAGGAAAATCTATACTAGTCTTCTTGTCTTGCGACTAGTTATCACTCGCAGAACCTAGACTGCACCGCCGTTCATCTAACCAAACAATTGACAACCACAATATGCTATATATCTCATCTGAATATCGCCCTCCTGATATCACAGCGTATATATCTCAGCTCTCCACGCTCTCCGCCAGCTTTTTGCTAACATATGAGAATTACGCAAGTCGCTCATGTTTCTAGCGCGTGTAAAATTCACAAAAAATCCCCTCTCCGCACCGCACAATATCCTGCTGCTGATATCCTTGAATTTTAACCTCTATCACTGTAGTGGTGGATAATAAACACGCTCCTTCAACGACTATTGTTGTCTGGAGCACATCGCACTATTACGACAACTAGATCACCTATTGTCTTTCCCCCCCCCCTCCCTAAGCCTACGTCTTCCCCTCACCCCCCCCCCCCCACCTGAGTATGTGTCTGACGCCTAGTTGTTCGTGCAGAATCTCAAGTGCCGCATTGCTGACCGCGGGACTAGATCGTTAGTAGATCGAGTAATTTGAGTGCTGTTGATTATCGTTTGGTCGCATGTACTAATCCACTGATGCTTCTTGTTGTAGAGTCTCGTGCCCCCCTGCCGGAGACACGCATTGAGAAATGTCAACAACAAATCAGTATCCTTCGTCTAGTCATTATGTGTAGACTGTCTCTACAAATACGGGATGTAGTTTCTACAATTCTATCATCATTTCTCATGTTGTCTCTCCTTGACTGCAAAGGGTTGGTAAAAATATACTATTTATCAACTGTCGTTTAATTTCCATACTGGTATAATGTTTGGGTAGTGATGACAGATGGTAAATCACTACACTAGCTCTTTTTGGTTTCAAATGTTGTTATAGCCGGGAGTTGTAGTGAGGATAAGCTCTCACTGCAGATAAATGCTTTTATGGCACGCGCCTCAAATAGCCTCTGACAACCAAGCCCAGCTCCCGGCCTTCATGTGTGGCTCAATTTGAGCCCGGCGAAACTGTTTCCACTGACGGGAGAGGGGGCGAAGGCGAGTCACTGACGCCTTAAAACCAGTAGCTTCGGGCAGATAGGGCTCGTGATCCTTGGTTGGTAGCCTATCTAAGAGAAAGTAAAACTCTGAATTAAAACCACCGCTGCCTAGCGGGAATATCCATTTATGGGAAAGGCTGCGGGAGTAAACCCTGAGGAAAAATCCGGAGTCGGAGTCCCTAAGGCAGTCTAATGTTGATCCGACATTATTATGGCAACTCCTGCGACGTGGCTGGTACCAAACTGTATCGGCTACTGCCGATGCTTTGGATCTACCGGCTGCGTGGAGAGGGGAAACATGGGCAACAGCTTGATCTCCATATAACTGTGCCCAAGCTCGCGCCCTGGAGAGGACACTCCAGCTTCACCCTATAGGTGTCGGCAAAACACGGGACGTAGCAGTTACCGGTTATAAGCATTTTGCCCAATTGGCGTAGGGCATAGCGCCAGGGGCTACTTCCGACAGTGGGAGAGGTTTTAGGATCTCACTGGACAGCTACCGCCCGTTTCAAGCTGGGCAGCTCCCAGTCAATTAGGTGTTGTGCCGCCACTGTCTGCTTTCCCAATTGAGTGCATGGGGATTAGGGTCAAACCAGAACTGTGGACAGAACATTTTGCACCAAGCAATTATAAAAAAACAAGAAGTAATAGAAATAAACAACCTATCAGATTTGGATGCTGGAACGTCCGGACTATGTTGACTGAAATATCCGAAAACCTGCAGGACATAAACGATGTCAGGAAGACAGCCGTAATCAATGATGAACTGAAACGACTTCAGGTGGATATAACTGCACTTCAGGAAACACGCCTGGCAGGCTCAGGAATGGTGAGCGAGAAGGACTACACATTTTATTGGCAAGAGAAAGACCTTAATAAAACTATAGAACACGGAGTAGGTTTTGCGGTAAAATAAATCGCTAACTAAATTGGTTGAACGGGGTGAGAATGGATCAGAACGCCTGTTAACGCTCCGCCTGCAAACTAGCGCAGGTCCCATCACCCTTGTCAGTGTGTATGCTACTACTCTGTACTCTGCCCCGGAAGCTAATGACTAGTTCTACAAGAATCTAGCAGCATTCATCAAAAGCACACCTAGGCAAGAACAGCTTGTTCTCCGCGGTGACTAGAGTGGGTGCCGATAATGTTTCATGGCCTTCATGTCTGGGCAGGTTTGGTATTGGCAAGATGAATGAAAATGGACAACGGCTCTTAGAGTTGTGTGTCCATCATGACCTCTTCGTGACCAACACTTACTTTCAGACCAAACCCCAGCATAAGGTGTCATGGAGACACCCACGATCCAAGCACTGGCACCGACTGGATCTGATTCTCGTCAGAAGGCCACTTCTTAGGTCTGTATCTCCACTCGCTCGTACCATAGTGCAGACTGCGATAGAGATCACTCCTTGGTTTGCTGCAAAATCAGAGCACAATCAAGAAAACTCCATCTTGTCAGACATGAAGGGAAACCACGCATCGATACCAGCAAGATGTCAGACCCTGTCATGATCGTTCAATTTACTGCGACCTTCAAGAAAGAGCTCAGAAGGCCACAGCATGGTGATACTGTTACAGAGAACTGGGAGCACATGCGGAACACCATTCAAAGTACTGCACTTGCCACCTTTGGTAAGAAAACAGCGAAGTCAAACGACTGGTTTGATGCTTCATCAGATGTGATGACACCTGTCATTCAAGCTAAGCGCTGTGCTGCGATGGAATACAAACGTTCACCGAGTGTTAGAACCCTACAGATCTTGAAGGCTACGAGAAGCAAAGTTCAACAAACTGCTCGACGTTGTGCAAATGACTATTGGCTCCAGCTGAGTGAGAGCATCCAGACTGCAGCGCAAACAGGCAACACTAGACAAATGTATGACGGTATAAAGAAAGCCCTAGGTCCCCAAAAAAGTAAGACGGCACCGCTAAAAACCATCAGCGGAGAGAAGATAACCGATAAGGGTAAGCAGATGGAGAGGTGGGTCGAACACTACTCTGAGCTTTACGATAGAAAAAAATACCATCACACCTGCAGCCCTTGATGCTGTCAAATGTCTGCCATCTATAGAGGAGCTGGATGCTGAACCAACATTAGAAGAACACAGCAAGGCCATTGATAGCTTGGCCTCTAGCAAAGCACCAGGCAGTGATGGGATTCCTTCCATGCCAATTTAATTAAATGCTGTAATTTCACGCGATTACATCCCCTGCATAGGGTGTTGTGCCCGTGCTGGGAGGAGACAACTATTCCTCAAGACATGCGATATGTCAAGATTGTAACGCTGTATACAAATAAAGAAGACAGTAGTGATTGCAATAACTACAGAGGCATCTCTCTTCTTAGTATTGTTGGTAAGGTTTTTGCCAGAGTCATCTTAATGCGACTACAAAAGTTAGCTGAGCGCATATATCCAGAGTCACAGTGTGGATTCCGAGCTGGTAGATCAACAACAGACATGATCTTTTCTCTCCGCCAGCTTCAGGAAATATCAAGAGAGCAGAAAAGACCTTTATATATCGCCTTTATAGACCTCACAAAGGCATTTGACCTAGTTAGTAGAAATAATAATAATAATAATAATAAATTCTTTAAGCACCAAACACGGCGCATAAGGCAGAAACCAGTGCTCTCCAGGTTGTTCGTTGTGACGCCACTCCTCTTAGCTCTTGCACATTATTTAGGCCCAACGTTCTTCCTTCTCTTATTATTGTTCTTCTGAGTGTTTCTTTTGGTCTTCCTTTTTTCCTCTTACCCTCAGGAACCCAAGTGAGCGCCTGTAGTGGTATTCTGTTGTTTTGCATTCGTTAGGACATGACCGATATATGACCATCGTCTTTTCCTTATATAGTCGGAGACATATTTCTGCCTAGAGTCTTCTCTTATTTGTCGATTAGTCTTGAATTCTTTCCAACTGATGTTCATGAGTTTTCTAAGACATTTGTTCTCGAATGTATTCAGCTTGTTCTCCAATGATTTTGTTATTTTCCAACTCTCACAGCCGTATGTTAACATTGAGATAACATTTGAATTAAACAGACGAAGCTTGGTATGTATATTCAATGATCGTAATAAAATAGGTCTCCAAATAAATGCCTCTAAAACTAAAGCTATGAACTTTTCTAACGAGACCTTTGATATCATCTTGAACGGAGAAAAACTACAGAAAGTTGAAAGTTTCAATTATTTAGGCAGTAAAATGACTCAGGATGGTGACACAACAAGAGAAATCCATACTAGAATTGCTTTGGCAGCTAGCGCCTTCAATAGAGTAGAAATAGACTCTTAAAAATCCTCCTGAAAATAGGCTGCCCTGCTAAATTGCTGGAAATGATAGTCATTCCATGAGGACATTAAGGGAACAATCAAGTATGCTGGGAGCACATCACAGCTCTTTGACATACGCAGTGGCGTTAAACAAGGCTGTGTTCTGGCTCCAACCCTCTTCTGGATCTTCTTTGCCTTACTCTTGAAACATGCATTCAGAGATGCAACTGAAGGAATATGCATTCACACTAGGTCAGATGGCCATCTGTTTAATCTGGCAAGACTGAAGGGAAAAAAAATAATCAGAAGGGTCAGTATAAGAGACTTGTTATTCGCTGATGACGCTGCACTCGTCACTCAAAGCCAACAGGAGCTTAAGAGCTTGATGAATCGCTTCACTCAAGCATGCAAGGACTTTTTCCTCACAATAAGTCTAAAAGGAAACAAATGTGCTGAGTACGGATGTGGGTGCTGCACCAGTTATCACTATCGATAACTATGAATTGGCAATGGTGCACCACTTCACATACCTAGTGTTAAGGAAAGATTTGGGATGCAGATAAAATAGTGTGGCATGTTACTACACGCTA
Organism: Oreohelix idahoensis; assembly: GCA_024509875.1. Taxonomy (NCBI): domain Eukaryota; kingdom Metazoa; phylum Mollusca; class Gastropoda; order Stylommatophora; family Oreohelicidae; genus Oreohelix; species Oreohelix idahoensis. Next base: position 25,999 of record JAMPIV010003228.1, on the reverse strand, counting down.
GCACATTTCCATTTATATGTGAGGAATTGTGTTCGCCTGTAGACAAACTACGGTTTGCACGAAGCGTCCACCCGTGGTGAGCGAAGCGTTCACCCGTGTTGATTGACGGTCAACTAGTGACGTTTTCTGTCACATGTCGTGGCGTTCAGTGTGTTAATTAATTGGGCTTCCGTCTTTGTGTTTGCGTCCAAGAGAGATGTAATTTTTCGAGCTCCGGGATAATGGAGCGTGATATGAATATATCCATTGTGGCATTATTGATTTTATGAGGCCGCCACGTTATGTGTAAGATGGTTCACGAACTTATCTACAAGTTCATACCATAATTTACTACAAGTGTAACTTTGAGATATGAGGCAACTAATATTTGGTTTGCCTTGATTTCTTCTGCCGCATTACTTTGGTTTTCGTGGATTGTCCGAACCTTTAGTACAACGGCCAGGATTGAGTGGAGATGAGAGTAGTGTATCATTATTATATTATATGCCACGTAAAGATGTCTAACGTTTGAAACTTATTGACGGACGAGGGATAATCCACTACGCTTATCCATTGCTATGTACTTTTGATGTGTTGATGGATACTATTGTGAAGTGACTTTATGTATTAAATGTCAACAATGTTTTCCCGTGGACCTGTTCACCTACCGGCTTTGTTATGTGTACTGACCATAATGTCCTGAATGAACACCTGCTATCATTCGCGTATACATGCATGATCCTCTAATATATCCCACCGTAACACCATATAATTTGGTGGGCCTGTATGGTTTTGGATCGATACTATCATCAGGGCATGGTTTTCAAATTCACATAAGCAAGTATACCTTCATACTTTGAAAATCTACAGCTGCCATTTAATCTGTATATTCGATCGTCACCTCTGTTTAGCGTGGTATTGTAAACACACCACCTCATGAACTCAGTCATTGCCAGCGGGTCCAGTTGGATAACGAACTTTGCTACTGCGCATATCCAATATCGTCTGTTTAATTCAAATGTTATCTCAGTGTTAACATACGGCTGTGAGAGTTGGAAAATAACAAAATCATTGGAGAACAAGCTGAATACATTCGAGAACAAATGTCTTAGGAAACTCATGAACATCAGTTGGAAAGAATTCAAGACTAATCGACAAATAAGAGAAGACTCTAGGCAGAAATATGCCTCCAACTATATAAGGAAAAGACGATGGTCATATATCGGTCATGTCCTACGAATGCAAAACAACAGAATACCACTACAGGCGCTCACTTGGGTTCCTGAGGGTAAGAGGAAAAAAGGAAGACCAAAAGAAACACTCAGAAGAACAATAATAAGAGAAGGAAGAACGTTGGGCCTAAATAATGTGCAAGAGCTAAGAGGAGTGGCGTCACAACGAACAACCTGGAGAGCACTGGTTTCTGCCTTATGCGCCGTGTTTGGCGCTTAAAGAATTTATTATTATTATTATTATATCCAATGTTCCAGTTTCAATGTCCTATTGTTCGCTGTAACGTTCAAGAATACAATTTCAAGCCAACCAGTTTGCAAGTTTATTACGTGTTCCAGTCTACATCACAACGTTTGTAAGATTCTTTCAAGTTTCAAGTCCTGCCACGGCGATGTCAAGTTATTTTGTACCAAGTCAACACAACGTTTCAAGACTTACACAGTTCATGATGCTCATCTGACTGCGACCGTCTACTTGTTTACAATTTTTCATCTGTGCTTCACTTGTATTGAGGGACAATGTTGTTCCAGTGTTGACGCCCTTTTCCGGACTTGCATCTGGTCTGATTGCGATAAGATAAGTGCCTGTTAATACACTCTTGTATCTTTGCCGTGGTGTAAGCCTTTTTGTTACATCTGTGTTATTCGTTTTCTTGTTCTATGTCTTTGTACAAATCTGTTGTTAGCGACACATTTCATTGTAAAATGACCGCTCAGCAGATATTTCTATAGGTTTTGCTTACATTTCTCAAGCAGGGAAATTTCCGGCCTGAGTTTACTCACCGACGTATCTTTAATACTGTTGATCTGTCATACTATTTTATTATTGATTAGCAATATTAAGAATCTATTTACAATGATAATATTGCAAAGCACAAAGCTAGCGAATTGATATAGACGGATTAAGTGAGATACATTTATTACTGTCGTGAGACATTCTAAATCCACATATCTAAATTAGAAAGTAAATGTAAAGCCTAACGAATTAATTCAATGAAAGGAAAGAAGAATGGTAAAAGAACAGTGCGGTCACAATAGCGTACGCCTGTATTATAGAAAGTCATGCTAGTTAAACAAGAAATCCCCTTTTTCTACTTCGTCTGCATAAGTGTAACGCTTTCACGTTTGCTAGTAAAGCCTACTGCATCAAATACACGCGTTTCGAAAAATAAAACGGGTACTGTGTTTCTTAGAAAACCTTGAGATAGACACACTGCGTAATGACCTAGATTTAATATTCCATTAATGCCATTTATGCACTACGTAAACTAAGACAGACGGGCTTCGAAGAGAGAGAGAGAGAGATGCACGGAGGAACGCATGCAATGCTACCACGTCGCTTCGCGATTTAAAATTAATGCCACCCCACGCGAAAGGCATGCAGGCTTGCTTTTTTTCAAATAAACAGTGACAAAAAACACTACCAATACGAGGTAAGGTTTTAAAAAACATGGTTAATGCTTATTAGGAAACATGACACAATACTGTTTTACGTCTGAAATCCTGACATTAGCCTGACAGTACAGAAGACACCCCATCGTATAGAAGTGAACGGGTGATAGAAGAAAATACATATTTTGAACGCAGCCACTTAGCTCCATTAAACTTATATATTTGGGTGCCTTAGGACTTGCTGACAAAGAATATGTTAGGTGTTAAGCAAATAGTCTAATAATTAACAAATTATAGCCAAAATACTATAGTGGTGTTGTCTGACAACACAGGATCATATTTGCTCATAATGGCGTGTTTGGACACTGCTGTAGAGGAAATGAGGCCACCACGTTAAATCCGATTTGATTGGCTAGAATAATATGTAAGGCGAAACATGATTAGTCGATTGCAAATACTATTTATGGTTGTTAATGGAAACGATAGGAAGGGTACTTTTTTTTCAAAAGCTTTTGTAAACATGGTCTCATTGGCTAGACCATTTAATATAGTCAATTAGGAGCGTCGGTTCAGTGCCACTTTTTGAAATTAAAATTTGTAGAAGCAAGTGCGTTGAGAACCAGCTCATATATTTCTAATAAAAGCCTGGGACAGAGGCAGATCGGAATTGTGCCATAACTCATCGCCAGTCAACGTACTTGTTTAATATTTCCTTGAATTGTGGTAAGCTAGACATATTTGATATCTTTTTGATGAAAATTGAATGTGAATTGATAATTTATGTCTGTATGTGTGTGGTTCCGTAACAAACATGAGGCAAAGCCTAGATATTGCTCCCCCATTAACAAAACTTGTCGGAGAAGAGTATAACTGCATGGGATTGCCAAATAGTACTATGACACCTATCTTATTGAATAGAAGGAAATAATGCTGGAATTGCAGAGGCGTTGTAACCATTAGGGAGAGGAATACTGGTGTATATTGATACATGAGAAGCTAGCAGTTGGCCTACCGCGCTGAACTCGGTGTTTGTTATGTATTGTGCTTCAGTGTGGAAATAGATTATAGATTAGTTCTGAAGTAGGAGGTACAACCTTCTTGTTTCAGGGACCGTGGTACTAAAGTATTAAAGCAGCACCTGGTCTGAGTTTTGCTGAATCCAGAGGCTGGTAGCATACTCCTTGGTCAAGATATCGACCAGTGTTGTTTCTCAAGAACACGGTGAAGCAAGCGAGCAGTGGAGACTGTTTCCTGCCGCCCACACAGAAGTTAAGATTTCGTTGGCCAGAGCAGCTCAATCTTGTGTATACCCCCCTCTCAAAAATAGACTGTACATTAAATCAAGAGGGACAGTTATTTGGTTCAAATAAAAGAAACTGTGAACCTTTCCAATATTATTTCCACCAGAAACAAACACTTGAAGTCATGATGACAAACAACAACCTAGCTTGAAAAGCCAGTATTACCTCATAGTACTACATCACTACTTACACACATATTGTAATAATAATATATGTCAATACAAAGATCCTATCTATAAATTGTGTACATACAACTTGTGATTTCATTTGATTGTGATTCCTGGTTCACTTTGTAGTTGAATCAGGATATCTATTGTTGAAAGGAATTAATACATATTTTAAAAGTTAACACTTGACTTATTAAGATAGTCTTATAGAGTGTTCTATGTGTGTGAGTGTCACAGTGTTGTAAAGTATTGTGGATTAAAGTAAATTATTTATCTGTCTGTTGGTTGTTGTAAACATACACTTCATCACTATCATAACCCTAGACATTCAACGTAGTCATCACAATATTCCAGAATAAGTCTGACTGAGGTCTAAATGTGGTAGCAAAGTAAGGTCATCTGTAATACACCACCCCTATTAGATACAGATACCTTCACAGCTGATCTCAGTTAGTACATTAAGTCCCCTATAAATATTTATATCATCCCACTTTACCACAATTACATAATATATAATATTGATAGTAAGATACCGAAAAAGTAAATAATGGAGTATCAGGAATTTATTACTATGGGCCAAGAATATGGTTACAAGGCGAAGGAATTAATGGACTTTGCCAAAGCGGAATTTAATTCCAAAGAAAATCAAGAAGCCCTAGAGAATAAGAGACAAAGAGATGCGCGGTATGAGGAGCGAGAGCTCAGAAAAGCAGAGCTACTTGCAGAAGAGAACAAAAGAATTGCAGAACAACAAGAAAAAAAGCTTGCACAAGAAAAAGAATTAGAAGAGAAAAAGTTGCAACAAGCTGCTGAAGCAGCAAAACTTGCACATGAAGAAAAAATGGCGACTTTACGTATTGAAGAACAAAAAGTGCAACATCAGAGTAGACAAAATGATGACTCTGAGCATAGAGGTTCCTCTAGCAACCACGATAGCGGGTTTGTTAAATTTCGTTTGCCTGTGTTTAAGCCAGAAATAGACGACATTTCGTCCTTCTTACAACGCTATGAAAATGTTTGTGAAGAAAATAATCTTGATAGGTCTCATTGGTGTACAAGATTGATGGATTTAATGACTGGTGAATCCTTAACGGCTCTGTGCCAATTGGACGGGCCGAATAGACGCAATTATGATGCTGCTAAAATATTATTATTAAAACTTCATCAGTTAGACGCTGAAGGTTATCATATGAAGTTAAAACATATGATTCCTGAAACTGGTAAAGATTTTACACAGTTTGTAGCTGCAACTCGACTAACATTTAATAGATGGATACAACTTTCCGGCATTGAAGAGAATTATGAGGGCCTTAAGGACTTGTTATTGCAAGACAAAGTCTTGTCTTCTGTAAGCAGACCACTGCGAGAATATCTACAGGAAAGGAAGCCGTCGAGTTTGAGTTCAATGTAGGAATTATGTAGGCAATATTGTAATGCATATCCGGGAGTTTGTGTCAGTAACAACCATATTAAGGAAGCTTTACCTGTTGCCGCAGCTGAAACTTGGAACCACAACAATTATAGACAAAGATCCCACAGTTTTGATGGGAATTTCAAACCAAGTAAATTCAATAACTCACAACCATATAGAGGTAGACAACCATATAGGAACTATTCACCCCAAAACAGAGGTAATTTCCAACAAAACTCAGGAGAGAGAAGGAAGGATAATTTTGGTAACTATAATAAGAATTGGAATAACTGGGAACCCAATAACCAAAATTTCTCACATCGTAATAGGTCACAAGACTATAGAAATCAAGGAAACAACAATAGGAACCAAGGAAATAATGACAGGAGTCAAAATAACTCTTTTTACAATCAGAGACATAGATCACGCTCTAGAAAAAATGCATATTCGAACTACCATGCCAACTCAGCACATACTGCTGCTACACCTGAGAACGTGCAGGACAACAATGTTGTTAATCAAGCAGCTTCATGTTGTTCGTTTGACTTTGATACTGCTTCACAGTGTCCAGATTGCCAAACTCTATTCCAGTCTAATGTGACTTCCTTGTTAAAATGTGGTCATCCGCTCCCAGCAGTTACTGCTTCATCAGCACATGATGGCACAGGGGTACTACAGCTTCATAGAGGCTTATTGAATGGCCCTCAAGTTACAGTACTCCGTGATTCTGGTTGCACGACTGTCAGAGTGAGACAGTCATTAGTACATCCGTCTCATGCAACGGGTGACTTTGTTAAAGGTGTAACTTTTGGCGGGACAGTGGAATTTTATCCCACAGCCGTGGTGGATATTCACTCACCATTTTTTACAGGCACGGTTAAAGTGTGTTTGTTAAAAAGTCCAATAGCGGATGTCACACTTGGCCGGATACACGGCAGCAATGATTGCTCACCCGAACAAATTGATCAATGGGAACGTCAAAATTTATCAACTGCTGCTGCAGTTACTACGCGTGCCCAGGCCAAGGCACCAAAGGAAAATGATGATACCGATCCTGAAACTCAGGACAATTTTCACGTTCACTCTGATATAGACAAACAATCCTTTATCAAACTTCAAAGAGAAGACAACTCTTTGAAGAAATTCTTTAGATTAGTTAAAGATAATGATTACGTTGAAGATAGTTTGTCACCAAAACAGTGGTACACACTTAAAAATGATGTATTGGTTAGGAATTTTAAAGATTCATCTTTAATCAGACATCAGGTAATGGTTCCCCAAAAACTTCGTCTGTACATTTTACAACATGCACATGATTCTCACTGTGCTGGCCATATGGGCTATTCTAGGACGCGTTCCCGAGTTTTGTCCTCTTTCTTTTGGCCGGGAATTTCCAGAGACACCTCCATATATTGTCGCTCTTGCGTTATTTGTCAAGAGGTAAAATCAAGAGGAGCCTATCATACCGCCCCAATTCAGGCGTGTGATATACATGTACGCCCCTTTGAGAAAATGGCCGTTGATATTATCGGTCCTTTACCTGTTATGTCCGCTAGGGGACACAGGTATGTGCTCACATGTATCGACATGTGCACTCGATGGCCCGAGGCCATTCCTCTTAAGAACATCACCACTAATGACGTTGCTGATGCCCTCTTCTTGATTTTTTTCTAGACTTGGTTTTCCCCGAAAACTTCTTTCAGATCGAGGTACCCAATTTGTATCTGACACTATGACTGCTGTTATGAAACGCCTCAATATCGACAGGTCTCTCAGTAGTGTTTACCATGCGATGAGCAATGGCATGGTGGAACGTCTTAACCGGACGTTAAAGCAGTTATTAGGAAAGGTTACAGTGAAATATCCTCAAGATTGGGACAGGGTTTTACCCGCCGTACTGTTCGCATACCGTGAGGTAGCAAATGAACAGACCGGTTTCTCGCCTTTTGAGCTTGTGTTTGGAGCTCAACCTCGAGGTCCCATGTCACTTATTAAGGACCTACTCATAGACTCAGAGATGATTCAGGACATCCAGTCATCGTATGAATACGTCATTAACCTCCGGCGTAACATTATAGATGCCTACCAACTGGCTACAGCTTCTTCAGAGGCTGCTAAAGCAAGATCACGCCAGTTCCAAAATCGTAATAGACGATTACATCAACTATTACCTGGCGACGAAGCTTTTGTGCTACTCCCAAGGAAAGAAAATAGACTTTTAATTGCTTGGAATGGTCCATATAAAGTGTTGTAGCGCATTTCTGATGTTGACTACATCTTAGAGATAAAAGGGAAAAGGAAGACCTTTCACATAAACATGCTTAAGGAATTCCACACTAGACCGGAACATCTTCAAGCCATCTTTCAAGCAGTTGATGAGCACCCTAGGCCTGCTACTCACTACTCTGCGCTATCGGTAATTCAGGAGGAAGAATCCTCTTTTCCGGATATTCCCATGAACTTACCTGTCTTTCCTCTTCAATCGACTGAGACATGGAAGGATGTCGCTATTTGTCCAGCTTTGTCTTCTGAACAACATTCCCAAGTCTCTAGTCTTCTAGAATCTTTTCCAGATGTCCTCACAGACATCCCAGGTCGTACATCAGTTATTTCGGATGACATCGTCCTTACAGATGATCGACCAATTCGTCTACGCCCCTATCCTGTCCCTATTCACTACCAGCACCAGGTTGAAGAAGAATTAAAACAAATGCTTAATTTAAGAATTATAGAACCTTCCAATGCCCCTTACTCATCACCTATGGTCATCGTTCGTAAGAAAGACAAAAATATCAGATTGTGTGTAGATTACCGGAAGCTGAATAACATCACAGTCTTCGATGCTGAACCCTTACCCCTACTTGAAAATCTTTTGTCTCGTCTCGCCAAGTCTCTTTTCTTTACTAAAATTGACCTTACCAAGGGATACTGGCAAGTTCCCTTGACTGACAGAGCTAAACCACTCACTGCCTTTGCTACACAACAGGGTCTTTATCAGTGGAATGTAATGCCTTTCGGACTTATGAACGCCCTGGCAACGTTTGTCCGTATGATGAGAAAAATTCTCTCTCATCGGTCCGATATAATCACATATATAGACGACATCTGTCTATTCAGTTCCACTTGGGAGGAGCACTTCTTAGGTTTACATTCTCTTCTGGACACTTTACGTCTCCATCACCTAACAGCCAAGCCCTCAAAGATCTTTATTGCCTTTGAGGAAATTTCATTCTTGGGACATAAGGTGGGTCACGGTTGTCTTCAGACCGTGCCACAGAATGTTTCCAAAATCCTAAAATTATCTGTGCCCACTACTAAGAAGCAAGTTCGTAGTCTTCTCGGCTTGATTCAGTATTATAGTAAATTTATACCGAACTTGTCTTCAATCACTGCAGACCTCTCTGCCTTGCTTAAAAAAGGCTTACCGAACCACGTGCACTGGACACCAGAGTGCCAGGCTGCGTTAAATTATGTTCAAAATATTTTTTCTGTACCACCTATTTTGAGGTTACCAGATACGAATCTGACTTATTATCTCCGCACAGATGCTAGTTCAAAAGGTATTGGCGCATCACTGATGCAAGAGTTCGAGGGAAGATTACATCCAACCCTCTACATATCCAGAAAGCTCAATGATGCAGAAAGGAAGTACCCAGTTATAGAAAGGGAGCTGCTGGCTGTTATCTGGGCAGTAGTCAAGCTGGAGCGGTATTTGTTGGGCGCCCCTTTCATCATACAGTCAGACCAGAAATCCCTTTCCTCATTGAAGAAGGCGAATCACAAGAACCCAAAGCTAGCCCAGTTCGCCATCCTGCTTCAACCTTTTCAGTATGAAATCGAGGCAATACCAGGGTCTGCAAATGTGGTCGCAGATGCTTTATCGAGATGCCCACAGCTCGAACTTGAAGATTCATATTGATTTAGTTAATTGACTTTATATTATACATGTGTAAAGCCATGGTGTTTATCCACTACTAGTCACTATGACAAATGACGATGAATACATGAACACTAAATTGATGTCCAAACCATCCATATTAACATTTGTGATTTATACGACTTGGAGATAATCATTATTCACTTTAGCTAGCGGTACATTGAACAGTATTATTCTACTTACAGACACGAACAATTTCCAACTACGATATCATGTTATTTTCTGGAATGCACGTTCACATTAATTAAGATTGCTATATTAATGCCAGAAATCTAGTCCTGACACGGATAGTGAGGAGTAGGATTAGATTATTGCAAGTTTGTTTTGGACATTACTTGTCTTGCCAAAGTACAAAAGGTACTTAGAGCAGAATAATTAAGTTATACTTGCGTTCTTGCACTATTTTTTTTTCTTTCTCTTCTTTCTTTTTTTTTGTAAGATATTCATGTACTTTAACTACATTAACGTCATATCGCATTGCTGCATTGATTCATGTCATATGTGAATTGCGTTTAAGCTTAATTTTAGGATTTTTGACAGCATTGTTAGTTGGAGATATAACCTTCTAATTTTATTATATTTGATTATTCATGCATTTTGAATTCTTGATTTGGATTTTTTTTGTGTTTTCTTTTATTTTATATATCTCATACCATTTTCATATATGCCTGCTATTTCTTTGATAGGTTTATTGTAAACTCACAGTGATCATACATTTAGGTATTTTTTTTGTTACATCATTGGAATATCGATTGTATATGACTTGTTACTTATGGACATATGACTATTTATGACTGATGACAAATTCATCTAGCATGTTATTTAATGATAAGTTACATTATGCAGACTAACTGCGACTAGATTATTTTCGATGTGGCCCAATATTTGTGATATAATCAATTTTGGCCGCTATTTCCGCATAGGAAATATTTGAATTGAAAAAAAAAAACAAATAAATTTGTTTTTTTTTTTACACCGCGAAGGGGGTGATATGTTAAGGATAGATTTGGGATGCAGATAAAATAGTGTGGCATGTTACTACACGCTAGCACATTTCCATTTATATGTGAGGAATTGTGTTCGCCTGTAGACAAACTACGGTTTGCACGAAGCGTCCACCCGTGGTGAGCGAAGCGTTCACCCGTGTTGATTGACGGTTAACTAGTGACGTTTTCTGTCACATGTCGTGGTGTTCAGTGTGTTAATTAATTGGGCTTCCGTCTTTGTGTTTGCGTCCAAGAGAGATGTAATTTTTCGAGCTCCGGGATAATGGAGCGTGATATGAATATATCCATTGTGGCATTATTGATTTTATGAGGCCGCCACGTTATGTGTAAGATGGTTCACGAACTTATCTACAAGTTCATACCATAATTTACTACAAGTGTAACTTTGAGATATGAGGCAACTAATATTTGGTTTGCCCTGATTTCTTCTGCCGCATTACTTTGGTTTTCGTGGATTGCCCGAACCTTTAGTACAACGGCCAGGATTGAGTGGAGATGAGAGTAGTGTATCATTATTATATTATATGCCACGTAAAGATGTCTAACGTTTGAAACTTATTGACGGACGAGGGATAATCCACTACGCTTATCCATTGCTATGTACTTTTGATGTGTTGATGGATACTATTGTGAAGTGACTTTATGTATTAAATGTCAACCATGTTTTCCCGTGGACCTGTTCATCTACCGGCTTTGTTATGTGTACTGACCATAATGTCCTGAATGAACACCTGCTATCATTCGCGTATACATGCATGATCCTCTAATATATCCCACCGTAACACCTAGGGTCTACCATCAATGACAAACTCTCTCTGGACACAGAAATTGACAGCCGCATTGGCAAAGCTGCAGCTACCTTTGCCCGCCGCATATAGCGTGTTTGGGGAAACTCAAGACGAAGACCAAAGCTGTGGTATATAACGCCTACGTCATTAGCACACTTCTATACTACTGGACAAAAGTTAAGGGCCGCCATTCAGTTTAGACAAGGTTTATATAATTCTTCTTGAGCAGGGTCGATTTTCCAAATGTCCGGTAGCTTGAAATCTCTCAAGAAGTCTCTAAATGGTAGAGTGGGAAACTGATAATCGTCTTACAACATGCCGAACAGATTGACCATCCTGAATCCATGCCATGGCTCGACCACGGTTTACAGTGCTGACTTCTCCTTGGTGGCATGGCTAATGCAGTGATCATTTCGACCACTTGTCATACTGATTTATTGCATACCAACGGTGAACACTCTTTACCGATGATCATTTTCCACGTGCATTCAAATTCAACTCACATTTTCACCTTTTGAACTAGTGAGGCGTGTTGCAAAAACCACGAGTTTTTGCAGCAACAATGGCAATTTTCACGTGCGGGTTAAAGTGACCCAGTTTTTGGACATTTAAAAAAAATTTATCTAATGCACACAGAAATGTATACATATTTCTCTGAGCTCAGTTTTAATGACAGTTTGCCAATCAATTATATAAACCTTGTCTAAACTGAATGGCGGCCCTTAACTTTTGTCCAGTAGTATATATAGTAGCGAGACATGGAAAACCTATGGTAAGCAACAAAGAAGGCTCAATACCTTCCACCAACGATGCCTACGCCACATCCTCGGCATTTCGTGGAAAGATAAAGTGACAAATGTCGAGGTGTTGTCACGTGCTGGCCTTCAAGGCATGTATACACTGCTTAGACAGCGCAGACTACGCTTCGCTTGGCCAGTCCGCCGCATAGAAGATGATCGCATCCCGAAATATATCTTCTACGGACAACTGGCAAAAGAACAGTTGGGCGACCGCAGCTGAGATTCAAAGATGTGTGCAAGAGAGACACGAGGGCACTAGCCTAGACATAAATCTAGCAACCTAGGAGGATGAAGCTGCCGATCGCATCAAGTGGCGATGCTATCTGCGGCGCCAACTCAGTTTGGGCGAAAAGAAGCTTTCGCAGCAAGCAGAAGAGAGGAGAAAACGTCAAAAGGACCAGGAAAATAAGCAGCTGAGGGCTGTCACCTAAGGGGCGCATTCCCATGGTCAGTTATGACTGAAGGGGCTATTATTATAGCTCCTTTTGACATCTTGTCTCAATGTCTATATCAAAAGTCTTGCATTTTGTGCAAGGGATAAAAAACTAAAAAATACTTCATAGGTAGGCTACTTAAACTCTGGAACTTGTTAAAGCTTGATGTGTTGCTGCCATGTATATTAAGTGCGCCTAGCGATCTCCATGTTTAGAAATCTGAAAGCCATATCCAGTTAACCTTTTTTATGAAGGGGTCAAAATTGGTGTTTGGTTTTAGTCTGTTCTATCTCGGTTATTTAGCATGAGGATAATGGCCACAATTATGGATATGGGATGGGGTGGTAGGAAGAGAGAGATTGATAAAATGTAATCTTATTTTGAACAATGCTATTAGCCATCCCACCAGCGTTGATGATTATGCAGATAATGTCCGTAGCTCCCCCCCCCCCCCACTTTTTTTCACCATGGCATTATCAGCGCCCTCATCTGCTCATGGGACATTAACCAATGACGATGACCACTGATAAATGAGGAACTGTTTCAGCAGAATGAGTACGGGATTTTTCCCTTTGCAAAGGGCGGGAAGGGGGGGGGGGCCCTCAGTGTCCTTAATTAAAGCCACAGAAGCAACACTGGATTCATTACCGGGTTTTCATAGTAGCTTTAAGTTTTCCTTTTGTACAAATATACGTTAACATACACATGAGCCAGCACCTCCCTTCCCCCTTTTTGTTCTTCCTTGGGAACACATAAGTATTTCCTTTTTTGTTCCCGAGAAGCAGACTATTTCATGTGTAAGAACATGAAATAATAAAAAAATTACTCTGTAACAGCACGTGAAAACGGGGGGGGGGGGGGGGGGGAGAAATACACTAGCAGTTTATTCGTTACATTTCTGCTCTCCAAGGAGAATAGGCTGCGACAAAAGTATACCAAGCCCTCCTGTCTTGTGCCATCAGCTCAATGTCGTCCTCATAATTTTCATCTCCAGTTCTCTTCTCCAAGCATTTTCCCCGTCTAACTCTGGGGATTTCAGAACAAGTACTGCCTGGTATTGCCACGAACAGATGTCCTCAGTGTGCGTTTTATCCATGCCCTGTAATACTGTCAGCAAGTTTCCTGTATGTGTCATATCCATCACCAGCATCATCTTCTCATCTCTTGTTCTACTGGAACTTGTATAGTTATTGTCATACCACTTCTTCTATTAAGCAGAAGCACCCATTTATGAAAGTCTTTTATCTTCTTGATTGTTTTTGTTCTCCATGTTTCAGAGTCATACATTAGGACTTAACATTTGAGTTGAAGATTCTTAGTTTTGTGTAGGACTTGATTTCGTTTGATTTTCATGGCCATTTGTATCCTTATTTCGATATCACTGTCGGCCCTTCTGCCTACATTGCTGCCAAGATGTATGTACGATTCTGCATCTTCTTCTTCTGTCTTTGGCCACTGACCGACAAAGCAACCAGTGACCATTACGCCTGCTGACGTCTTGTAGGGCAGCAACAAACGGTCTCCACTTTGCTCGGTCGGCTGCCATTCTTCGTGTGGTGCCCCAGCTCTGGTTCATGCTCAGTATCTCTGCCTCCTTTTCAACCAGGTGGGTTTTGACCATCCTTGCTTTCGCTTTCCTTCTGGAGTCCATAGCATAGCAGGTCTTCTGGGGATGTGGCCAACCCAGTTCCAGTGTCTACCAGCCATGATGGTGCGCATGTCTTCTTTGTGGCTCCGAGTTAGCAGTTATTGGTTGGTCATGGTGTTCGGCCAGGAAATTCGAGGAATTTTCCTTTGGCAGGTTGTGTGGAAAGAAGACAGTTTGGACATTTCCTTTTCTGTTATTCTCCAGTATTCTGCACCATACAGAAGTACAGCAATTACGCAGCTCTCATATATTTTTAATTTAGTGTTTGTACTGTACTTGGAGGATTTCCAGATGTTTAGGTTGGCGAAGGCTATTCTGGCTTTATTCATTCGGCTACTGTTCTGCCATCCAAATAAATGCTGTAACTGTGGCACTGATAAAATGACTGCTTAACATTTATTTCAAAGTTGCCCAACATATGTGGAACAGAGAAAGCGCATATGGCTGACACCAGTACCATTCGCGGAAAAGCTCTACGGAGATTCAAATAGCCTTAAACTGACTATCGCTTTCTTTGAAAACATTCAAGTTGTGGCGTGAGGTTTTATTTGGCTCTTGGATCAGTATAGTACTGACAATTACAGAAATAGAATTTCTGCAGAAAATGGTGAAGTCCCAGTGTCTGAGAGGACTACTGGTATCACAAATTAGTTACGGCTGTGAATGATCTGATCTCGAAACAATAGTAGAGAGGAGACCGACATAAAGCGCCACCTCCGCTGTGTAACTAACTGTGATATTAAAAAAACAAGGAAACAGATTTTGCTTAACAATGATAAAATTGACAAGGCTTCAAATACAATTTCCTAAGCATTTATTTAGTATAGCCTATACACTATCTACTCTTGTGCTGAAGGGTGAATGTTGAAAAAAAATGGGATGTAATGGAATTGTAAGTTTACATGTGATTTACAAATATTTATTTTATATATATAAATATTTTACAAGAAGTTTTCCAGTTATAGGAACAAAAAATTATATCAGCTGTGCTGTTAATTAAGGATATAACACTTATCAGCTATGCTGTTAATTTTGTCTCTTGCTATGCTAATTCACTTTCTCATCACTGACAGTTTCTATGCTCACAATGCTGACAGAAATGGTACTAATGTGTACTCATCTCTCTTAAGTCTGTTCTTCTTTGTTTGGTTCACACAACAATGGCAGAGTATCGTTCCTTTAGCCCACCCAAGACTGAGGGGGACCAAAGATGTAGAGTCTGGTCAACCTCTATGCTCCTGCGGAGTTCCAGGCAGCGGGATTGACTCGAACATACGATCTCAGTTTTTATGACACGACTGAAACCTGTAACAAAGCAAAAATAGGGGCTAATTTCTGTCCTCAAGCCCACCTATTTCTAATGTGGATGAAATGAGCGTGTGCCTCAGTGTCTGCATGTAGGATGAATGACAACATGGCTCAGTATGATTTAGCAATAGCGAGACAAGACAGGTGTCTACTTGCAAAGCATTCTTTCTGATAAAACTAATACATGGATACAGTCAATAATATAAATTCAATGCATCAATAATATAAATTCAATACATGAATACATTCAATACATGAATACATCCCATAATATAAATTCAAAACATCCAATAATATGTACATTTAGGTGTGATACAACAATTTCCTTCCCCCTATAATATACCAGGCCCTCTCTGACGAGTGCTATACAAGCTGGTAACATATATCCTAACAATAACGTTATGTTCTTATGATAGGAGTATATGAGACGAGGACTGTTTGGTGATATATCAGGTTGGAGTTATAGGAGACAATAGATTGGAGTTAGATGCGACAATAGATTGAGTCCTAACAAGGACTGTTTTGGTTATATGGCAGTTGGTCTTATCTGAGATAATAGACTGAAGTATAGGAGACAATAGGTTGAGTCCTAACAAGGACTGTTTTGGTTATATGGCAGTTGGTCTTATCTGAGATAATAGACTGAAGTATAGGAGACAATAGGTTGAGTCCTAACAAGGACTGTTTTGGTTATATGGCAGTTGGTCTTATCTGAGATAATAGACTGAAGTATAGGAGACAATAGATTGAGTCCTAACAAGGACTGTTTTGGTTATATTTCAGTTGGTCTTATCTGAGACAATAGATTGAAGTATAGGAGACAATAGATTGAGTCCTAACAAGGACTGTTTTGGTTATATTTCAGTTGGTCTTATCTGAGACAATAGATTGAGTTATAGGAGACAATAGATTGAGTCCTAACAAGGACTGTTTTGGTTATATTACAGTTGGAGTTAGATGAGACAATAGATTGAAGTATAGGAGACAATAGGTTGAAGTATGAGTCCTATTAGCCTTCGTCTATTCAATCATAATAGGAAATACAATCATTATACTTAATTTCCCCCAAGATACAATCAGTAACCTGATAGGTAGTATAAATGACACACAACAAATACCAACATTATAGACCTGCGGAAAGCCTATTTTCCTAAAGGTTATCGTAAACATATTTACCCTCTAAGATTCAAACAGGCCAGTTTTTGACGCGACTTAGCGAAGTAGGCTGCAGGTCGATGCCCTCAGGTAAGCTCTAAATCAAGGTGACAGCTTCTTCCACTTCAGTCGGTCGGTATCTCTGGCGTCGTCTCGGTGATGTGTGATTATGCATAAAATCCGCCCGATTATATAGGTAGGTGAATTCTTAAGCAAGGCTTTCGGTTGGTTCCTGGCGGAGCAAAATGATTGGTTTCCTCCGGTTTAGTCCCAAACGCTGTACAGCCTAATTTTATTCAGTTTTCATCCGCCATCTTGCGTGAACAAGATGGCCGTTAATTTATTCTGTCTC
The DNA here is from genome assembly GCA_024509875.1 of Oreohelix idahoensis. Classification (NCBI taxonomy): domain Eukaryota; kingdom Metazoa; phylum Mollusca; class Gastropoda; order Stylommatophora; family Oreohelicidae; genus Oreohelix; species Oreohelix idahoensis. Next base: position 9,088 of record JAMPIV010003228.1, on the reverse strand, counting down.
AGAGACTGGTGAACGTTGCTCGTTGATTGGTTGAAGCAAATCTGTATCTCGACATAGTGATTAACAAAGTAGTGGGTTACACTCGTTTCACGACATAGCCCCCTCCTTTTCTAGCTGTGACTTGTCATAGCTGACGTGTAAACCCCTGCTGTGGTTAATCCTTTTGCGTCTGTCCTTCCAGAGTACTAGGGTGTCGACTTAAAAAATCAGCTCCTACATTGTCTCTTCCCGGAATGTAATTCACGGTAAAGGAATAAGGCGCCAGAAGCAGACTCCACCTTAACAATCTCGAATTTAGCTTTTTAGATGCAGCAAAGAATGTTAAAGTTTGGTGATCGCTTTGGACAATGAAGTGTGTCCCATACAGATAAGGTGAAAATTTGTTGATGGACCAAATTAGAGCTAAACATTCTTTCTCTATGGTCGAGTAGTTCAACTCAGCTGCATTCAGCTTCCTACTGGCGTAGGCGACTGGTAAAAGTTCCTCCGGCTGGGCTTTTGATTTCTGCAAGAGAGTTGCACCAATCCCTATACTGCTAGCGTCCGTCCTTAATACAAATTCCTGTGTGATATCGGGTAGTGTAAGGATTGGTTTGCTGGTGAGTTTTGCTTTTAGCTCTGTGTAAGCTTTTTCACAATCAGCATTCCATTGGATTTTATCAGGCTGTCCCTTCTTCGTTAAGTTAGTTAATGGTGCACACAGAGAGTTAAAGTGGGGTATGTACTTCTGATAGAACCCACATAATGACACGAATGATCTCACATCTTTCTTCGTTTGAGGTCTGGGTGCCTTCTTTAACTTCTCTATATTCTTTGGGTCAGGAGACATATGACCTGTAGAAATAGTGTGACCTAAGAATTCCAACTCCTTACAACCGATATAGCACTTGGTTGGATGTGCAGTCAATCCAGTTTCTCTCAGTCTGTCAAACAACCTGGAGAGCGCTACTATATGCTCTTCAAAGGTGTTTGTAGCAACAAGAATGTCATCCATAAAGTTAGTGATATGGGGATTTTGTAGAGGTTCCAACAATTTCCTCATCATTCTTGAACAGATACTTGGAGCATTTTTCAGCCCAAAGGGTAGTACATTAAACTCGTAGTGTCCGTCTGATGTACTAAATGCCAGCATTTTCCTAACTTCTGGTTTCACTGGTATTTGGTAGTATCCCTAGCTTAGATCTACCTTTGATAAATACCTAGCCTTACTCAGTGTAGAGAACAGCTGGTTGGTGTCAGGTAATGGGTCCACCTGAGATTCTGTGATCGCATTAAGCTTCCAGTAGTCAATACATAACCTGTGTTCACCACTCAGTTTTCTCAATAGCACCACACTTGAGCTATAGGGAGAGTCTGACTTCGAGATAATTTTCTCCTTCAACAGATAATCAACTTCCTCCCTTAGTGCTTGGGCTTTCGCATAGGGTATAGGGTATGTTCTCATGCATACTGGGGTAGGGTCGGTAACCTTCATGTCATTGTGAGAGGTCCCGGGTTCAAATCCCGGACGAGCCCCCATATCTGTGGTGGGGCGCTGTTTGAATATATTGTGGGTTCGTTTTTATTATTTCAGATAAATTGCTACCCCTGTCCACAGTTCAAGTATATGTTGATTATGTTAATGTATATTTGATTACTCCTGCTGTTGTTTCATAATAATGCTCGTTATTCTGTTACGTCCAGGGTGACCCAACGATTATAGTTTTATTCCATACTCAACAACATACATGTGGGTTCTTTAACTGACCCAATCACCAATGACGAACTAAAACAGTCTTCCTTTTTAACGAACTCAACATCCTTTAATAACGTATATTCCTTGTAGCATACAGAAGCGTTCGTCAAGATTAATCCTTAATTACCAAACCTCATCAATACAGTATTAATCATATGCCAAGAGTATTCCTCCTCTTGTACAAACCACATCCATTTAGAAAGGTGAACACTTCGCAATATGTTCCCAATGGAACTTACAAGAAAACACAGCGGCCACAAAGCTCAAGGTTTTTTTCTTAACACCTTGGCCATACACATTATAAACATCTCTTTTCTCTCATTTTCCGGTGCGCTTTATTTTCAATATTCCAAATAGTGCCGCATTTATCAGCACTGACTCAAACTCAATAAATCCAACATGTGGTGTGCATGGGCAGACACCACACATACTCTAACAGATTCGTACGACCTGGCTTATCTGTGAGCACATCAGCATGGTTTTCCAACACCTTCTTAACCCTCTTCTTCTGCTCTGGAGTTAAATGTTCACTAATATTTACTTGAACATAATCCTCTGTAGTTGTGAGTGGATACTCCATAGAGTGAAGTGGTTCACCGTGCATTTCTGTTGCAATGGCTAGGGTCATGATATGTGCAACTTCTGATGATTCCTTGTCATAGTATTTTTTAAGAAGATTGACACGATATACCTTCTCCTTTCCTTTCTTGTCAATCTTATAATTGGTCCTGGAAAGTTTTTCCAGTATGACATAGGGTCCCTGCCATCCAATCTGCAATTTATTATTGCTGCTCGGCAACAGTAATAACATCTTTTCACCCACCTCCAGTTCCCTATCCTTTGCTTTTTTGTTGTAGTAGGCAGCATGCTTCCTCCTGGCCTGTCTTAAGTTATCATTGGCCAGTTTCCAACCTGCTTTCAAGCGAGATGTCAACTCGTTGACGTACTGGTATGCGGAAGTCACTGTTTCCTCTGCCTTTTCATCAGTCCATGTCCGCAGCAATGCTTCCAGTGGACCTTTGATTGGTCTTCCAAACAACAATGTAGCTGGAGCCAATCCAGTTGAGTTGTGGGGTACTTCCTTATATGCAAATAGTGCAGCGGGTAAGTAGGTATCCCAAGTATCAGGTTTTTCACTCGCCAGCTTTCTAAGGATTGAAATTAGCGTACCATTGAACCGCTCTACTTGACCGTTCCCTTGGGCATGGTAGGGACTACAATGATAGTGCCTGGCTTGAAATATCCGGAATACTTCTTGTGTTAGCTTTCCCTTAAACTGAGACCCATTGTCAGTCAATATCTGATGCGGGAAACCTAATCGGGTGAATATTGTCAACAGTGCCTCTGCCACATGCTTTGAATCTATAGCTGACATGGCCACTGCTTCTCCCCACATAGAGCAAGTATCAACCAAGGTTAAGATATATGCATTTCTCTTCTTGGTCCTAGTGAGGGGTCCAACAATATCCACTGCAACACGTTCAAACGGGGTTCCCATAATAGGCATTTCTCCCAGTGTTGCTGGTGCAGTCCTATGCTTAGGAGCTACTCTTTGGCATTCTGGACAGGATCTTACATATCTTTTTATGTCCTCTGTAATTCCTGGCCAGAAGTAGTGACAGGCTATCCTTTGTCCAGTGGCCCCTATTCCCATATGTCCACTGAAGGGTATAGCATGTCCTAGTGTCATAACCTTCTCCCTGTAAGATTTTGGCACTACAAGCTGTCCATGCCCTTTAGGTCCTGTTCCAGTTTTTCTGTATAGTAGGCCATTCTTCATATACAAGTCTCCTTTCTCTGGAGGGTTATGTGCTTTAGGCAATTTGCCAAAACAAGGCTTCATTGTGCTATCTGCTGCTTGAGCCTTTTTCATCTCTTCTGGATGAGTATTGATAGAATTCTCCTCCATTTTCCTGGAGCTTTCCCTGGTCTGGACTGTTGCCATAACTACAGGTTTTATAGGTTCTCCAAGGAAAACATACCTACACCCCAAAATCAAAGGGTAAATAGGGTCGTCTATCACTGCTGCTTTGATTTCTCCTTCCACATAGCGAGATCTTATGTTGATTCGAGCTATGGGTAGTGTCATGGTTCTTGCTCCCTTGATCGGTCCTCTGATTTCCACTGTTTCCATGGTTATCTGGTCAGGACTCACTAGAGAAGAGCACACAACTGAATCAAAGTCTAATCCTGTGTCATATAAACACAGTACTTGAGTGCCATTCACGGTCACTTCCTCACAGATAGGGGGATGATGGAAGTCCTTCTGACTTACTGCCAGTTCCTTCCTTCCCTGATTCCCTGTTGTAAGACATGCAGCATGATGAGGAGGATTCTTCCTTCTGCAGTCCGCAGTATTGTGGTTACTCATTAGACAAGTTTTACACCACTTTCCTTCCTTCCGGTAAGGTGTCTTATCCGATCTTAGAGGGTTTTTGTCCTTTTGGTCAAATCTTTGTTTGTTCCTTGTGGTATGGTCCTTTTGTTCATATTTGGTATAGTTTTGTGATGATTTGAAGTTTTCACCCTGCTTCTTCTTATTTCCTAATAATTCTGCCTGAGCTGCTTGATATCTCTCAGCAACAGTTACAATATCTTCCAATCTCTCTGCTCCTTGTTCCATGATAAACTTCCTCATTTCTTGAGGCATGGACTCTTTCACTTGCTCCATCATTATAATTTCTTTCAGATCCTGACACTTTCCTAAACTACTCCATTTTTCCAAATAGGTTTCCAATCTAGCAGAGAATTGGTGATAGTTTTCTCCTGGAAGAAGTTTAGCTGTTCGGAATTTCTTTCTATATGATTCTGAGTTTTTTTCATATCTCACAAGCAGTGCCTGCTTCAGGATTTCATAATCTTCCTGGTCATCTCTTGAGAGCTTCAAATATACATCGTAGGCAACACCTCTCAATCCCTGAGATAGTTTAAGACTCCACTTTTCTTTCACTAAGCCATAGGTAGTGGCAAGTCTTTCGTATCTATCCAGGTACGACTCAATGGTGTCTTCTTTTTCAACAAATGGGTCCAGATGAAAATTCATGGCCCCACTTGAGCTGGAGCTACTCTCTGAGTGAGGTGAGCTACCACCATTATTGCCAGTAGTTGCCTGAATTTCAAGCTCTTTTAATCTCAACTGATGGTCTCTCTACGCTTGTAATTTCCTTTCCTCAGCTTCAATTTTCTTTGCCTCATTTTCAGCCTCCCATTTCTTGGCTTCAATTTCCAGTCTTTTGTCTTCTCTCTGAGCTTCCAGTCTTTTGTCTTCTCTCTCAGCTTCCAGTCTTTTGGCTTCTCTTTCAGCTTCCAGTCTTTTGGCTTCTGTCTCTAATTGCAACTTTCTTTCTTCCCTATCCATGTGTTTGTCCACTTCTGTTGTGAAATACTGAGTAAGAGCATCACCTGTCATGTTTAATTCCTTACCCATCTGCATGATCGCAGTCCTGAACTTCACTAGATCAGCCATGGCGTTACTTAGATAGGGTATGTAAATTTACTATAACCCAATTATTGTAATTAAACTTAATTAATTTAAATGAACAAATAATTTCCGTGCAACTTTGTGAGCATCAACTATTTACTGAGTACTAAATGGTACTCCTCCTAAGAAAACAATAAAAAATCCTGTTATAGAATTTTTTTCAAAAATTTGTTTCTTATGTTATCTATGGGTGGCACAAGATAGAGTGTAGATAGATGAATAGACTAAGTATGGCTCAAGATATACAAAAATATCCCGGACGAGCCCCCAGTGTGGCGTGAGGTTTTATTTGGCTCTTGTATCAGTATAGTACTGACAATTACAGAAATAGAATTTCTGCAGAAAATGGTGAAGTCCCAGTGTCTGAGAGGACTACTGGTATCACAAATTAGTTACGGCTGTGAATGATCTGATCTCGAAACAATAGTAGAGAGGAGACCGACATAAAGCGCCACCTCCGCTGTGTAACTAACTGTGATATTAAAAAAACAAGGAAACAGATTTTGCTTAACAATGATAAAATTGACAAGGCTTCAAATACAATTTCCTAAGTATTTATTTAGTATATACACTATCTACTCTTGTGCTGAAGGGTGAATGTTGAAAAAAAAATGGGATGTAATGGAATTGTAAGTTTACATGTGATTTACAAATATTTATTTTATATATATAAATATTTTACAAGTTTTCCAATTATAGGAACAAAAAATTATATCAGCTGTGCTGTTAATTAAGGATATAACACTTATCAGCTATGCTGTTAATTTTGTCTCTTGCTATGCTAATTCACTTTCTCATCACTGACAGTTTCTATGCTCACAATGCTGACAGAAATGGTACTAATGTGTACTCATCTCTCTTAAGTCTGTTCTTCTTTGTTTGGTTCACACAACAACGGCAGAGTATCGTTCCTTTAGCCCACCCAAGACTGAGGGGGACCAAAGATGTAGAGTCTGGTCAACCTCTATGCTCCTGCGGAGTTCCAGGCAGCGGGATTGACTCGAACATACGATCTCAGTTTTTATGACACGACTGAAACCTGTAACAAAGCAAAAAATAGGGGCTAATTTCTGTCCTCAAGCCCACCTATTTCTAATGTGGATGAAATGAGCGTGTGCCTCAGTGTCTGCATGTAGGATGAATGACAACATGGCTCAGTATGATTTAGCAATAGCGAGACAAGACAGGTGTCTACTTGCAAAGCATTCTTTCTGATAAACTAATACATGGATAGTCAATAATATAAATTCAATGCATCAATAATATAAATTCAATACATGAATACATTCAATACATGAATACATCCCATAATATAAATTCAAGACATCCAATAATATGTACATTTAGGTGTGATACAACCATTTCCTTCCCCCTATAATATACCAGGCCCTCTCTGACGAGTGCTATACAAGCTGGTAACATATATCCTAACAATAACGTTATGTTCTTATGATAGGAGTATATGAGACGAGGACTGTTTGGTGATATATCAGGTTGGAGTTATAGGAGACAATAGATTGGAGTTAGATGCGACAATAGATTGAGTCCTAACAAGGACTGTTTTGGTTATATGGCAGTTGGTCTTATCTGAGATAATAGACTGAAGTATAGGAGACAATAGGTTGAGTCCTAACAAGGACTGTTTTGGTTATATGGCAGTTGGTCTTATCTGAGATAATAGACAAGTTATAGGAGACAATAGGTTGAGTCCTAACAAGTACTGTTTTGGTTATATGGCAGTTGGTCTTATCTGAGATAATAGACTGAAGTATAGGAGACAATAGATTGAGTCCTAACAAGGACTGTTTTGGTTATATGGCAGTTGGTCTTATCTGAGATAATAGACTGAAGTATAGGAGACAATAGATTGAGTCCTAACAAGGACTGTTTTGGTTATATTTCAGTTGGTCTTATCTGAGACAATAGATTGAAGTATAGGAGACAATAGATTGAGTCCTAACAAGGACTGTTTTGGTTATATTTCAGTTGGTCTTATCTGAGACAATAGACTGAAATCATGTGAAACAATAGATTGAGTTATAGGAGACAATAGATTGAGTCCTAACAAGGACTGTTTTGGTTATATTACAGTTGGAGTTAGATGAGACAATAGATTGAAGTATAGGAGACAATAGGTTGAAGTATGAGTCCTATTAGCCTTCGTCTATTCAATCATAATAGGAAATACAATCATTATACTTAATTTCCCCAAGATACAATCAGTAACCTGATAGGTAGTATAAATGACACACAACAAATACCAACATTATAGACCTGCGGAAAGCCTATTTTCCTAAAGGTTATCGTAAACATATTTACCCTCTAAGATTCAAACAGGCCAGTTTTTGACGCGACTTAGCGAAGTAGGCTGCAGGTCGATGCCCTCAGGTAAGCTCTAAATCAAGGTGACAGCCTTCTCCTCTTCAGTCGGTCGGTATCTCTGGCGTCGTCTCGGTGATGTGTGATTATGCATAAAATCCGCCCGATTATATAGGTAGGTAAATTCTCAAGCAAGGCTTTCGGTTGGTTCCTGGCGGAGCAAAATGATTGGTTTCCTCCGGTTTAGTCCCAAACGCTGTACAGCCTAATTTTATTCAGTTTTCATCTGCCATCTTGCGTGAACAAGATGGCCGTTAATTTATTCTGTCTCAGAGACTGGTGAACGTTGCTCGGTTGAAGCAAATCTGTATCTCGACATAGTGATTAACAAAGTAGTAGTGGGGGGTTTGGGATGTCAGGTATTGGTAGTACCTCTGGTTAAGGAGCTGTCATGCCCTTTTCAGGGCAGCTCGGCCACCTTTGGTCCAAACCTGGCATTCAGCTCTCACCTGTGGCTCCTCGTAGCTGTCAGCATGCGACAGTGGCCACCCCCCGGGAAACGGCTTTGACAGGCCGGCTAAACTAGGTGAGGGTAGCCGACTGGTTATAAACCTTCGGTGAGTTAGGGTCTGCCTACCTGTCATGAAATATTCTAATCCACATATATAAATTATTAGGTAAATATAAAGCCTAACAAATAAAATTAATAAAGAGAAGAGCAATGGGAAAATGACAGTGCTGTCACAAAGAATGTACTCGAAATCCCCCTTGTTTTCTGCTTCGTCTGCAAATTGTAACGCTTTCACGTTGATAGTAAAGCTTACTGTATTATTACCCGCCTTCTTCAATGGAAAGTGTGTGTAATTCTGGAATAAGCATGGAGAAGTACTGATGTTAATGACCTAAATTAACCCTAACATTAATTATACTGCGTTACCAAAACGAACGAACAGATGGGAACCTAAGGGATAAAAATGATGAAGGGAGAGGCAGTGAAAGCCGAACATAATCAGCTTCGAGCGAGTACACAATTACTTCCATCCGCGTTGTATTAGTTGTAAGTCTACAGTTGCACTAATTTTTTTTCAGACGGCTCAGTGATAATACAACATACCTCTTTCCCAGTGTGTAGTTATTAATTCATAAAAGATGGACTTTCTTTTTTTGAGAAAAGACGAGAGCACTTATATGTGGTTTCGTTTGAACAATATAGTCTAGTATAACCACGATCCAGGCCACATCTTTAACAGGAGATAGAAGAAATTGCATAATTTTTAACGCAGCATCGTAGCTCTTTAAAATTAGTATTTTAGGGTTCCTTGGGTTTGCTGACAAATTATATAATGTGCAAACGTTCGCATAACTATTCAGTCCAGAGATTGATAGTATATTATACCTAAAAAATAAAAATATTGGTGTCGTGGGCGATATGACGTCAGACTAGAGAGAGTAGTATATTATATTTCTGCTTCATAGAAATTTGGTTTTTATAACGTGTTTATGAAAAAACTTACGATTACATTAGACTTAGCGCTCTTGACCATGTAAACTGC